>JAREIS010000318.1:0-17500 GCA_030060385.1 Muscicapa striata striata
TTTAACATCAGATATCCAGGAAATCAAACCTTGGGAATGAATGGAAAACACTGAAGGGTTGATTTCCACATCAAGGCTGAGCCTTGAGTGCTGATAAGGCTGAGTTTAATTTCGTAATGAGCAGGAGTTATCAATAACCAGCTGGTTTTACAGCTGCAATAACAACATCATTAAATCGGGAATCAAAAGGAAAGCGACGGAAAAAAATTCCTTTCGTCCGCGGAAAAAGGGAAACGGCAGCAAGCGAAGTTAAGGGGATTAAAGGAAGTCAGAAAGGTTAATTGGGAGCAAGGAGGGAAGGGAAATGATCAGCAAAAAGCTGGAAATGTTCAAAACAGTGCTGGGAAAACGGCGGGAGAAATGTGGGAAGCGCACACCTCGGGAGGAAACGGGAATTGCACACAGCCATGGCTCTGGGCGGGATTGGGGCAGGAGATTTGATGGGAAAAATCTGATTTTGGGGAGCAGAGGGTGGTGAGGGCAGGAATGGGACTGGGAGTGCCTCATCCTCTGACACTGTCTGAGGGTCTCTTTGTGCCTCAGATGTGCCACAGGTGGGTGGTTCAGGGTGCAGGGACTTCTTGAAGCCGCCAAAGAGAGATTGCAGGAGACAATCGCCCAGGCCCAAGGTTTGTTTATTAATTGTTATTGATAAGGTTCTTTTGCTGCGTGCAGAGCTCTGTCACCACCGAGTGCGGGATGAAATCTGTCCCACAAAGGGCTGGACTTATCTTTTATACACTAACTTACGTATACTATGTTTACAATTACTTCCCAATACTACAGAATCTTATTACTACGTCTAGTTTTGTCCCCAACCAATCTGTGATTCCCAGTATCCTCTCCAAGATGGAGAATGTGAACAAGAAGAAGAAAAAGGTGCACCACACCCCAAATTCTCCATTTTGGCCTCGTGGCTTATAATATAAACAATCCCAAAAGCTACTTTTTCTACATGCCAACTACCCAGTTCACACTCTAGCCTCTCCAAAAGCATCTCCTCCCTGAGAGGAGGCAGATGTTCCCACGGAGCAGGATCCAGCCTCGAGACCCCCCTGGCCTCACTTGGAGGTCCCAAAAGGGTCTGACAGGGGGTTCCCACACCCACAAAAGGTCCAGAGGGACACCCTGGACCCCCACAATCCTCCTCCTGCAAATCCTTGGGAGTGTCCAAGGCCAGGTTGGAGCAGCCTGGGATGGTGAGGGTGTGCCATGGAGGATGGGATTGAAGATCCTTCCCAATCCAAACCATTCTGGGATTCTGCAATTTTATGGAAAAACTCAATTTTCCCTTCATCTGCTCTTTCCTTTATTCCCTTCCCATTTTGTTAAAACACAAAGGACTGAAGGAAAAGGACAATTAAAAGAAATTAAGGACTTGAAGCTTTCATTCCTCTTTTTTTTTTTTTTTTGGAAGAAAATTAAAAAGAAATCCTGTCCTCACCTTCCCTAAATCATGTGTTTTCCAAATTTAAATTGTTCACAGAAATACTGAAAAAAAATCAATTTTTATTATTATTATTTTCCAGCCTACAGAAAATTAATTTCATATAACGCATAAAAAAATCAGGACATAGCTGAAGTGAAATTTGTGATTCTCAACTGATAAGAAAAATTAAATATTGAATCAAATAAAACTGAGGGTGTGGAAGGGAAATCAGACTAAGGGGGGTTTATTTGCCTTGGAAAATGCCCTCCTGTAGGACTGAAAGTGGAAAAATTGCAGAGATTACCCTAAAATAAACTTCCAACCTGGCTGTAAAGTCCTAAATGTGGTTATGATTTGAGTTTGTGAGCTGTAGCCTTCACCTAGAGCACAAAATTGCAAACTTTTTGTTTTATAATCCTTGACTAAAGAAAAAAAAATTAGAATTATTCATAAATATCGGGGACAGATTCACCTCAGCCATAAAAGGAAATAAAAAGGAAATGTTCCCTGTAACTCACACATTCCAAGAGTTACTTTGCAGGGATTTCTTATTTTCAAATGCACTTTTTAAACTTCAAAACTTTCAATTCCTTGAATGAGTCTCCAAATTCCCATTTAAGAAGTGCTGTTTCCATCCTGGAATTTCTAACGGGTGTCTCCAAGGAAAGGCAGAGCCGGGAATGAGGCTCAGGAATAATCCACCCCACAAAGGAGATTTTACCTTCACACCTGGGCATTACTCTGAGTGGAAAACAGGAATTTTCATCTGCTCCATGGTGTTTTTCCTATGATTAATTGCAGCCACTCTGGATATTCCCAATACTCAGCCCAGCCTGTTTATTCCAGGTCTTGTTTGTGTTCCAGGTCTTCCAGGTGTTTTGAGTTCCCTTGACTCCCCAGAGTGATGAATTCCACAGGGAAATCACTGCTTTGCATGGAAAAATATTTTTCTATTGCAGTTTTGGTTTTTTGGGTTTTTTTTATTTCTTTTTTTTTTTTTTTTTTTTTTTTTTTTTTTTTGGTTAGAGTTGGGATTAAAAGTTTGAGAGATTTTGTGTTTGCACTTAGATATTTATTAATTTTTATTTAAATTACAGTGAGTTTTACAGTACTTTTAGCTAGCAAGCTGAAAATGGAGACACTTTGTTTTTTACAAGGTTTTTTTTAAGGGTCAATTGCCAAATTAAGAAAAGTTACCTAAATTCTTTTTAACTTAATAATTAATTACCCACAATCTGCAATGCAGATTTTTTTATTCAGTTGCAAAAACACTCCTTAGACTTATGAAGAAAAGGTGAAGAAGAAAGACAAAACTTTCACCCTAAAACTTCTATTTTGTTTTTATATATTGTTATATTTTAAAACTTCAAATTTTAAGTTTTTTACTATGTACACTACAAACTTGTGATTTTAGTTTTGTCATTTAACTTTGGAAGTTTTCTCTATGGCATCAGATCAAAAGCAGCTTTTTCTTGAGGGGTCAGTGCCTGTCAGCACAGAAAGTCCAAAACTCTTCATTTCCATAGTTACAATATTTTTCTTTTTAATTTCTTTCAGAATCCTAGAATCCCAGAATTATTCCAGATGGAAAATCCAAACATTCCCCAGCACTTCCAAGCCCACCACTGTGCCACATCCCCAAATGCCACATCCACACTCAAATGTCAACTCAAGTCTTTATTCCCAGTTTTTGTAGGTCAAATTTTCCAATTTTTTTTTTTTCTCCAGGCCATTTGTCACCTCCTAAATATTGAAATTCCTGTGCCAGAGGTATTCCTGTGTCCTTTAACCTGTGGAAGTTGAGAAGTGAACACAAGTTTGGGGATAAATAAATCACATTTAAACAGAGAACCTCTATTAAACTTCTCTTTTCCTTTCCCATTATCAAACACTTGGAAAATTCTCTCTGATTTTTATCACGTCCCAACATCTTCCTAAAATGCTGTGGGAAGCAATTTTCTCCAGGCTTTTCTTCTCCATTAGAAAGGTCCTTATTTGGAAAATATTTGGTCATTTATTTTTTCCCAGCACTGTTCAGATTTGATTAAAAAAAAAAAAAAAAAAAAAAAGAGAAATGAGAAATGGGAATTTTAAGTCAAGAATCCTCTTGATGATCCCAAACAGCTTTTCCATCTGATGGTTGGACATCAGCAGGAATTTTTTCATGGAAAGGGTGGTCAGACTTTGGCAGTGCCCAGGGAGGTTTGAGTGCCCATCCCTGGGGGTGTCCCAGGAATTCCTGGATGTGGCACTTAAGGTGGGAATCAGGCACAGCTTGGACTCAGTGATCCCAAAGGGCTTTTCCCACCTCAGTGATTCCATGATTTCTTCAGTCAATATCTCAAATTAGCAGGAAAGGCCAATCAGTGCTAAAAGCAGGGGAAAGCATAGAATAAAACTGGAAAAAGCTGTTTTGATGGAAAAAAGGGAAGAGCAAGAATAACAGAGTTCTGGAGTTGGTGCATCAGCTGCCCAAGAGTGGATCCCTCCCTTTCCAGGGATGCACAGCTGAAATCATTCCTGCTTTGGGTTACTCCAAGGAAAATGCAAATTTGGGCTTAGTTATAAAACCCCTGCTTTGTTTCTTCCCCAAACATTTCCAAATCCATTTAAAGAAAAGAGAGGTGATGTCATTAATTAGATGCAAAGTGATGCAACAGGAAATCCTCCCATTATTTAGCTGTTGGCTAATTGCATTTCATTTGTCCTTTTCCTGGGAGCCAGTAATTAACCCAAGGAGCTCTGCCAAGCAAGGAGGGAGGACTTTGTGCTGGAGCAGAGCAAATTAAGCTTTGATGTGCTGCTGATGAGTGGCAGCTCCTTCAAGGTGAAGCATAAAAAGGCTTTAAAACCCTTTAAACATGAACAGAAGCCTTTGGCTTTCCACAGTAATTAACACCAGAGTTAAATAGGATTTAGGATTAAACTGAGGCCCCACGTGTTCTCCTGGAAGTTGATCTTCACTTCCCAAGCCAAGAGAACAATTTCAGGATGAACCTGTTGGAGTTTGGGTTGTTGGTCATTCCCAGCTCGGGAGAAAATCCCTTAAATTCATTAGGTTTTGGTCTTTTAGGAAAAGTTATTCCCTACATTTGAGTGGCAGCTCCTGGTGTGCAGCCATTCCTTGTTTTGTGCCAATGGGATCTGCAGGACTGGGATGAGCCTGGTGGATTTTCAGGAGGAATCTCAGACCCGTTCCTCCTCTCCACCCTTTGCACAGCAAAGAATTGGAAAATTCCACAATGGTTTGGGTTGGGAGGGACCTTAAATCCCATCCCATTCCACCCTTGTTCCATGGGCAGGGACACCTCCCACTGTCCCAGGCTGCTCCAACCCCAATGTCCAGCCTGGCCTTGGACATTTCCAGGGATCCAGGGGCAGCCACAGCTGCTCTGGGCACCTGTGCCAGGCTTCTACCACTTCCTTTGTTTATTTGTTATCCCACAAATAAACATTCCACAGTTCCATGAGTGTGGAGGATGAGGCAGCACAGGCAGCTGGGATAAAGCTCCTTTAATCTCCAGGGTGTTGTAATTTCCTTTAGGCCTCGCAGTCTTTAATAATATCTGGGATGATAAGAGTGTCTGGGAGTATTTTTAGCATTCTTTTGTTACTCAGACAGTGTCAGGACTGTGCTGCTTTTTCTTGTTCACAGCTTCTCATCCTGAGCTTTGTGCTGAAGGCAAAGTGTGGAATTAATATTGTGCTTATTCCTTGAAACTTGCACTGAGATTCTGCCAGGATCAGTTCCAGCAGTTGCTGTTCTTTCCATTGCATTTATCAGCTGAAAATCCCATCCTACAAATAGTTCTGTGTTTGCTGGGCTGTGCTTTGGGATTTGGAGACAGAATCCCAGGATCCCTGAGGTGGGAAAAGCCCTTCAAAGTCACCAAGTCCCAGCTGTGCCCAATCCCCACCTTGTCCCCAGCCCAGAGCTCTGAGTGCCACCCCCAGGAATTCCTGGGACACCCCCAGGGATGGGCACTGCAAACCTCCCTGGGCACTGCCAATCCCTGAGCTCCCTTTCCATGGGGAAATTCCTGCTGTGCCCACCCTGAGCCTGCCCTGCCCAGCCTGAGCTGTTCCCTCTCCTCCTGTCCCTGTTCCCTGGAGCAGATCCCAAATCCCCCCGGCTGTCCCCTCCTGGCAGGGAGTTGTGCAGAGCCACAAGGGCCCCCTGAGCCTCCTTTTCTCCAGCCTGAGCCCCTTCCCAGCTCCCTCAGGAATTCTCCAGCTCCTTCCCAGCTCCCTCAGGAATTCTCCAGCCCCTTCCCAGCTCCTCAGGACCTGTTCCAGCAGGAGAGCTCCAGCCCTTGGCACAGATGTCCCCCAATGGAGTTTCTGACACAAAGAAAATTCCATGACCAAAGCAGCTGCCAGGTCAACACCGAGTTCAGAAAGAAGCTTGAATGGGGTCCCTGATTAAAAAGAAATCAGCTTTAAGAACAACAATCTTCCAAATTTTAAGGGGCAGGTGTAAAATCTGGGCAATGTAAAGTGAGCAAAACCACTGGAGAGAGCCCAGAAACCCCAAATCCTGCTGAGATCTCCAGAGGGTCCCTTTGGAATCACATCTGCCTTTGTCTGACCTGCTCCTCATCCCTACCCCACAAAACACCTTTCAAAAAAACAGGCTTCAATATCTGGACAGGTAGATGTGGCCTTCCCTGTGTTCCAAGGCTGCTGCTGCATTTCTCCAATTTTTTTGCATGGATCCAGTTGCATTTTCCCAGAGGACTTTACAAAAGTAAATCTCAGGCTGTTTCCCAAAACAGACCTTAAATCTGACAAGTGAAATGGACTGAGAGTCAGAGATCCTAAATTCCAGGGATTTACAACACAGGCTGGCTCAGCTCCAAGAGCATCCAAGAAAGATTAAGGAACACAAAAGATTCAGAATTATGGAACATAAGAGCTTAGTCCTGCCTGGAGGCTGAGCTTTGACCCATCACAAGGGGTTGGTTTCTCCTTATTCTTTGCAGTTCTGGAACCATGGAATATCCTGAGTGGGAAGGGATCATCCAGGGGTTTTCCAGCCCAACTCCTGACCCTGTCTAGACACCCCAACAATCCCACCCTGGGAATCCCTGAGGGTGTTCCTGGAGCTCTGGCAGTCTCGGGAATGTCAGAATTCCCTGGGGAGCCTGGGCAGTGCCCAGCACCCCCTGGGGGAGGAACCTTTCCCTGATCTCCAACCTAAACCTTCCATTACTGCCAGCAGAATTCCTGCATTATTTAATTTTCTCCACAAAATGGAATCCAAATGGAATTCTCTGTCCCACCTCCTTTTTTTTTTTTTTTTTTTTTGACCATTCTCAGCCCAACATCTGCCTGTGCTGCTTCCCTGGATCCTGCAGTGCCCAGGTGCCACCACAGGCTCAGAGCTCATTTTCCTGAGAGCTGGAAACTGCCTGGAATCAAATTCTGCACAGAAGAAAACTTTCCCTTGATACTCCCTGAAGCTGTAGCACCTGAGTTTTCCTGAGGAGAGGAGATCCAGGAGCTGTGAAAAGGAAATTCTTGCTGATCCAAGAGAAAATGTCACTGCTCCAAAGTGTCCTCATGTGTTTTATAACCATGGAATTGTTGAGGTCGGAAAAGAGCTCCAAGATCAGAGTCCAACCTGTGCCCAATCCCCACCCTGTCCCCAGCCCAGAGCTCTGAGTGCCATCCCCAGGAATTCCTGGGATACCTCCAGGGATGGGAGAGCTCCCAGCTCCATTCTGTCAGGAGCACAAATGGGAGTGGTTGAAATCATCTCCAAAATTTCTCAAGGAGAAATGAATCACCAAAATGAATCTTTAAATAAATCCCAATAAACAAACTCGTGCTGACCCCAAGCTGTTTACACACAATTAATGAGCAATCAGGGGGAAAAAAATAAATAAAAGCAGGCAGAGCATCTCTCATTAACTTCAACAGGCTCTAGACTGGAGAATGAGTTGGGTGTTCCAAAGTTCACAGAATCCCAGGAATCCCAGGAATATTTAGGTTGGAGAAGAGCTCCAGGATCAACCTGTCCCCCACCCCCACCTTGTCCCCAGCCCAGAGCTCTGAGTGCCACCCCCAGGAATTTTTTGGACACCTCTAGAGATGGGAGAGCTCCCAGCCCCATTTTGTCAGGATCCAGGATCAGAGCACAAATGGGAGTGGTTGAAACCATCCCCAAAATTTCTCAAGGAGAAATGAATCACCAAAATGAATCTTTAAATAAATCCCAATAAACAAACTCGTGCTGACCCCAAGCTGTTTACACACAATTAATGAGCAATCAGGAAGAAAAACTAAATAAATAAATAAAAGCAGAGCATCTCTCATTAACTTCAACAGGCTCTAGACTGGAGAATGGGTTGGGTGTTCAGAACTGGACATGGGAGTTAAGACAAAACCTGCACCAGATTTTCCATCATTTCTGCAGCTCCAAATCCAGGCTGTCCAAAGTAAAACTCCCACCCTCAGCTCCCTTTTTCCTTCTTTCCACTCTGCTCTAAGATCAGTTTTTAGTGTACACCACCAGAGCCTTCCAACATCCCAAATTATCCTTATTTTTCCCACTAAGAACACTGGAAGCAGCTCTTGGGAAGTAAAACCTAAATTTCAATCCGTTATTTGGTGGTTTTCAGAGCAAAAGTTTCTCTGCAGCTTTAACGATTTCTCACCTTCACTTTTTAATCAATTTATGGATGTTTTTTTATTGTCTCCCAAAACCCGAAGTTTTGGGTTTTAAATAAGGATTTCCTCACAGGTGAAGATAATTGAAAATGTCTATCCAAGGTCTCCAGGAAGAAATAATAACAAAAGAAGCTAAAAGTGAGAATTGAATTTATCTCAGGGTGCTGGAGAATTTGGATTATCTCCCAGCCACGTGACTTTTGTCCCATCTTGTGCTGTTTTTGTTTTGAAAAAACACATTACCCTTTTAATTAACATTTTGTCCTGATCTTTTATTGACTGCACAAGAATTTAACTAAAAAAATTTATTTATATCTCTCTTAAAGCTCTTGTCTCTGCTTTCAGTAATTAAAGCATCCTCCCAAAAATGAATTAATTCCTAATTTGGGTTTTATTTTCACTTTCACACTTTCATTTTCACTGATGCATCCACAGCTCTTTCAAGAGGTATTGACCAGCATATTCTTTTTTTTCAAATGAGTTTTGACTAATTATTTCTTGTTTTGAAAATAAATGTCACCCAACCCCCCATCACCTCCAATCTGACAGCTGGGGGAGGAAAAAGACCCCCAGAGAAATCAGGGGTGGGTTTTAATTTGGGCTGGTTTTAATAAAGTTGTTAATTAACTCTTTGGGAATCATCTTTTTCTTTCATTTTCTGACTCAGTTTATTGCAAATAAATGTTTGAAACCCAGTGTCAGATCAACCTTGAAGGGTCAATTCTTTGGCCTCACGTCTCTCTTGAACCAGCAAAGAGAAAATATTTAAAATGTTTTTTCTATTTCCACACCTCCCTTGGGATGAGAAGAATTTTGGGATGGGATTTCTCATTCTCTTGATCCAATGGGAATCTCCATGGTAAGGTAAGACAGATTTTTATATATAAAATAAATATATTTATATATAGATATCAGCTTTTTATCAGATAAATCCCACATTTTATGCTAAAGAGTAAAAACAAAAAATTAAGGAAATTTTCCTTGAGGGAACACATTTTAATCCAGCATCAGGTAAAGTCCAAAAGTGAAAACTTCTGAAAATTAATAATGGAGAAATTTGAAATTTCCCATAATTGACAATATTTTTGGCAGATCTCACCTGCATTCTGCACTAAAACAAACTAAAATCAGTCCTGGATTCTTCCCAGGATTTGATCATACAAAAAAAAAAAAAAATTATAGATGTCAAAAATTAATAAAACAGATGGTAAATCATCACTAAAATATCAAATTGTGAGGGCATTTGGAAGGAAAGGATGAGCACCTTCACTTCATGCAGCCTGGACATCACATCTGGGAGTTCCTCAAAATCCCTGGGAAAGGCAGAGAGGAGAATTCCAGCATTTCTGTCCCAGCAAAGAGGGAGGAATGGGCTGAAAGGATAAAATATTCCAAATGCCGTGGATAATTGAGTTAATAAGCTCGTTTATTCAAGTCCCAGAAGCCTCAAAATAGCATTTTCAAGTGTTTGTAATTTTTTCCTTCTCAGTTTCACGAAGGCTCCTTTTGGAGCCTGAAATATCTGTTGAGATTGGAGTGCTCAAGGGGAAAGGGAGGGAATGTAAGGGGGAATTGTGGATGAAAACTGTGGAACAAAAACTAGAGAAATCCACACACCACAGAGGGATAAAGGGATTCACTTCATGAAAATTGAAATTATTCTGTGAGTGATTTTATTTCCAAATTTTATTTCCCTTTTACCTACACCCCTAAAATCCCCATTGGCACCTGACAGGTGTGTGCCAATAAAGGCAGGAGCTTCTCTCTGAAATGGAGAATGTAAACCCCCTCCCTCCAAATTATTATTACAATTTTGAAATTAAGGGGCTCTCAGGCAAAGATGTGGGAATGAGGAATAACAGTTCTTTACTAGGAAAATTAAAATAGAAATGCAGTATTACAAAGAACAATCCCAACCCTGCCAGAGTCAGAATCCAAGCTGACACCCGTCAGTCAGTCAGGGTGTTGGCACAGCCCCATTCCATGGTGGCTGCATCCTCCTGCAGTGGCAGATGTGGCTCAGCTGGAGCAGTGCTCCTGGAGAAGGGGCAGTTTCCTCTGAAGGTGCAGGGATGATGTGGAAAGGTCTGGCTTTCCTCTGGAATCCAGTAGGAAGAAGGTGCCTTGGTGTCCAAAATGTCAGTTTTTCTCTGGGTAGGAAAGGCTTGGCTCCTCCCCTGGCTGGAGCATCTCCCATGGGATGATGGAATTTTATCAGCCATGCCCTGGGACTCACTGGCCATGAACAGGAGATCTCTCCTGGAGGGAGGATGGGCTGTGGCAAAGATAAAGATGATTGCCCCAGCTGGTTTAAAGCTGCCCATGAGCAGATAATGTGTGCCAGGAGATCAGGGGCACTGCCCCAGCTGGGTTAACAGATGGGACAGAATTCATATTGCTGCCACATCAACCCAACACAGCCACCTCTTAACTTCATAAGATTCAAATTCCTCTTCTGAAGTCATCAGGATAAGGCAGGGAATTGGTGCCTTTGAGAGCATTTATGAAAAGACAGAGATTGAAGTGTTTTCCTCCACCAGAATATTGTTTGGCCAACTTTGGGAAAAGAGAATCAATTCTCAGCCCTGAGTCACTTCAGCCCAGCCCAGCCCTGAAGCAGCTGCAGCTCTTCCATGGGCAGACATTCCCCAAGGATCATTTCCCAGCCTTCTCCTCACCTGGGGCTGAAATCCCACTCCTGTAATGACAATAAAAATTCAATGTATTGAACATTTCCTCCTAGTGGGGGATTGTGTCCAGGTCTTTGAGGCAAAGCTCTCTTGTTTTATTTAAATGATTCTGCTGAATTAATGGGAATTAATGAATTAATGGGAATTAATGGGAATTAATGGGAGAAATCTCTGCTCAGTGCACCCTTCAGCCTTGGAGCAGGCCCCATGTCTCTGGTTCATTCCTGAGGGTTTCATCCACTGGAAAAAAAGGGAAAATCCTTCAACCCAAACCATTCCATGACTCCATTCTATGGATAAATAAATGCATATCCATGTATAGAATTGTTAAAAATTTAGAATTTTCTTTATATTTATGAAACCTTCCACTATCCCAGATTGCTCCAAGCCCCACCCAACCTGGCCTTGGACACTTCCAGGGATGGGGCATAGAAGGGTTGGAAGAGACCTCTCAGATCCTCTATTTTTATTCATATATATTTAATAGATAATATAAATATAAAATATAAGACATATAATATATTTAATAAATAATATATAAAATGAATATAATATAATATAATATAATATAATATAATATAATATAATATAATATAATATAATATAATATAATATAATATAATATAATATAATATAATATAATATAATATATATAATAGTATAATATATAAAATAGTATAATATAATACATTATATATAATGTAATGTAATGTAATGTAATATAATATACAATATAATGCAATACAATACCAATTTCATATATATTTAATATATATAATATATCTAACATGTACATTTAATATATAATATGTAAAATAATTAGAGGTGTACACAGGGATAGAAATCAATAGGAAGTTGAGTAACATCATGATGTTATTAACAACCATTCCTGCAAATACTCAAAATGTGGGAATAAGAATTAGGAACATGATCAACTTCTAGAAAAAATAAAATAAAATAAAATAAAATAAAATAAAATAAAATAAAATAAAATAAAATAAAATAAAATAAAATAAAATAAAATAAAATAAAAAAATAAAATAAAATAAAGTAAAATAAAATAAATTCTGCAGATTTTCCAAGCAGGCTTCCCAGCCTGCAGATCCCAGCCATGTCCCCTTTCCCACACTTGGAAATCTGATCTAGAAGCTGGAAAAGCACTTGGGAACGATGTCCTGGAAAAATTCCACCCCCAAATCCACAGCTGATCCCTCCTGGTATTTATTCCATCTTTTATTCCATCTCCCTCTCTTCTGCTTCTCTCCTCCTGGTTATAAATCAGTGCTGATGGAATTAAAATTATTCCAGTACATAAAGGGCAAAATTCTTGAAATACAACATTTTAGTCAACCTACAACCACTCCACAGCATCATTCCCTAAATTACAAAATCCTTGATTAATTCCTCAACAGGCTTCTCTTGGATTTATATCCTTTTTTTTTTTTTTTTCTTTAGTACATTTGGGCCTTATATTAAATCCAAATAAAAAACCAATATCTTATCTCATTCCTGCCTATAATTCCTTGTGCTTGTAGATAATGATCCAGGCTCCCACAAATATTTCTGGGCAGCACCATTTTTTATCCTGGGGTTTTTTTTTATTTATTTTATTTCTCTTTGCCTCCCTCTTAATTTGATTCGTATTTTTCATGCTTTTTCCTCTTTCCCCACCAGTCAGCAAAATGATTCCTGTGGAATATTTTGTATTCCCGGGACCCTGTCACTGCAGGAAAATAAAATTCTGATTAAAAAAACATGGAAGTTCTTTTTTCTTCCTGCCACAACCTCCTGGAAAATCGATAGGAATTAAATGCTGCACATAAAAATATTATTAGAGTTTTATGGGGTTTCTTTAGGGTTTAATTAATAAAGTCAAGCAGCTTCTTTGGGGTTTTTTTGGGCATCTCATAAAAATTAAAGAAAAAGTTTATTAAGTAATTATTAGAAGAGCAAAGAGTATCAGAAGGGACATTTAAGGAGCAGAAGGAATTTTTGCCCAAGGAAAGGAATAAAATTAAGGTTAATTGAGATGGGGAAAAAAAGCTCTGGAATAGTCACAGGCCTGGAAAGGAGAGGGGAAAAAAATCAGAGTAATGAATTATTTAATTCACTGCAATGGACTGCAAGAAAAATAGGAATGAGTTGGATCCCAACCTTGATCCACATGATCAGAAATTATCCAGAAATGCTGCAAGAAAGATTAAAAAAAAAAAAAGGGAACAAAAGGTTTTTTTGAGGGGAGAAGTGATGGGTTTTATTTGGGGAATCACAATTCCCTTGGCATGTTTTGCTTTAAAAAAAAATAGAAATTTAAATTTAAATTTAATTTAATTCAATTTTAAAATGCCAGTATTCCAGAAATTGTCTGGAAGATTCTAAAAGAGGCTGGGAGGGGGTTGGAAATCACAGAGAGGGAGAAGCCAAAGGATTTTCCAGGACAGGGAATGTTCATCCCAGAGCAACCAGAGATGAGTCAACCCCTTCAGGGACAGGAATAAAAAGGAAGAACAGAAAGAACAAGAATTATCCCTTTTCCCTTAAAACAGTTCCTCCATCAATTAAAATACTTTGGATTTTTGGTATTCAAATATGAATATTGCATATTTGGAAATATGAAGGATTTGGGGCATTTCCTCAGGATTTGCTGGATTTTCCTCTCGTTCCCCAGCCCTGCCTTGGGTTGGTTCCAGGGACTCCGACAGAAGAAGAGCTGATCCCGTGGAATTCAGGACCTGGATCATCCCCAGGGATTTCCTGCCAGGAAAAGGTTCTTTGGTCCACATGATCCAAAATCCAGGATTGAAAAGCAAATAAAGCAAATTCTTTTCTTCTTCAGGCACTGCAGGGCCAGATCCTGACTTCGTGTCCCAAATGCCAGAAAATGAAAACCAGCAATGTGTTCAGACCTCATCCCAGGGGATTATTAATGTCCATCTGTGTCTCATGATTAAAAAAATAAAGTAAAAATAAAAATAAAAATAAAAATAAAAATAAAAATAAAAATAAAAATAAAAATAAAAAAAGTAAAATAAATTAAAAAAAATAAAATAAAATAAAAATAAAAATAAAATAAAATAAAAATAAAATAAAAATAAAAATAAAAATAAAAATAAAAATAAAAATAAAAAAAAATAAAAATAAAAATAAAAATAAAATAAAATAAAATAAAATAAAATAAAATAAAATAAAGTAAAATAAAATAAAATAAAATAATGTAAAATAAAGTAAAGTAAAATAAAATAAAATAAAATATAAAATAAAATAAAATAAAATAAAATAAAATAAAGTAAAATAAAATAATGTAAAATAAAGTAAAGTAAAATAAAATAAAATAAAATAAAATAAAATAAAATATAAAATATAAAATAAAATAAAATAAAGTAAAATAAAATAAAATAAAATAAAATAAAATAAAATAAAATAAAATAAAATAAAATAAAATAAAATAAAATAAAATAAAATAAAATAAAATAGAGGAAAGTCAGCTTGGAATTTTTGGGGTTTGGTATTTTTAAAACAAAATAAAGACAAATAATGGAGAGGAACTGCAGCTGATTTGCACCTCCATCCTGGTTTAGCCAAGCAGGGACTGGTGGCACCAGTGGCAACCAGGATATTTTTAATTCCTGGAGAACTTTTCCATTTGCTCCTGATGAAGAACCTCTGAAGGCAGAGCCAGGAAGGGTCAAGAGGCAATTAAGGAAGGAAAATCCTACTTTCCACTGCTGGGAAAAACAGTTAATTAATGGAACAAGTGGAAAAGAGAGAGAGGGAAGAGCTGAACTGCAATTTGGAAAACTTAAGGAGCTTTCTATCAAATGAATTGATTACCAGCCTAATCATAATCAGGACTCTTGGATTAGCAGTTAATTTGGGGAATCAATTAATAGCAGTATTTTTCCAATCAGGGTTTTGAGGGAATTCAGTGCAGCAGGTTTTTGGAGATAACAGATGCTGGATTAGGGGCTGTGGAATGATTCCCTGTCAATACAACAGCTCTGCTTCCAGGATTTTTATTTTTAGGGATTTTTTTCTGCATGTGACTGGGTGTTGGGTGAGTTATTTTAATTCCTTTCTTGTTGCCTGGGCACTTTTTAAAATTAAAGTACAAATTATTCTCCCAAGAACTTTTTAGTGCTCCTTGCTATGTTGGAAGGTTCATGGAATAATTTCCTCTCTGAGGGTTGAGCATGAATTTTTCCTGCCAAAATAACAACTCAAAACTTACAGAAAACTTTGTGGGAATTCACTCTCCTTGTGCTTTAAAGGGGGTGGGGCTGGGATGCTCTGGGAGAACATTGGAAATCTGGAATTCCGCCCCTCTCCTGCTCACTGGGATGGATTCTGTGGGAACATAAAAATGGGATTGGACCCAGAGCAGTTCAGAATCACAAATTGCTGCCTATTAATTATCAGATGTGTAATTAAATGAATCCTAAAGCATCTTTTGGCAATTGTTCCATGCCTGTGGGACAAACTGAGGAGTTTGTTTGCCACAGCCAGACTGGAATTATCTCAGGCCATGGATTGATCCATCAGTTCAGCACCTGAGGAGGTTCCTGCAATGTTTAAATCCAGATTTTGAGCTCCAGGTATGGAAAAGTGCCCAAAGTGCTTATCCAAGGACTGGGAGCTTGGATCACACCTAACCCTTTGTGGCTTCTGATTCTTGCTGTTAAAAACATGGATTTAGGAGAAAATTTGGCATTAAAACCACAGGAAAATGGATGAGTTCAGCATTCCCATGCTCCATGGGGTGCTCCATGAAGCCAGAGTTGGATTTTACAGGAAAACAGCCAAAATTCCACGTTTTGGCCATCACTGGTCCATGGCCACCCCAAAAAAAACAGGAACAGCTGCCCCAGCCCATGGATTTTCCATCTCTGTTCCCAGATGATGATGATGGGAACAAACCCATCCCACGCCTCTCTTTGGGGTCAAAAACAACTTTTCAGTACAAAATCATCAATAAATTTTTTAGATGCTACTAATTGGAGTCCCAAGGAATTCCCATTCCCAGGTGTCCTGCGGAATATCCCACTGGATGTCCACATGAATCATTTTGAATTTTGGAAGACAGTCCTGACTTTAAAACCTGTGATTTTCAAAATTAAAAACATTTTCTTTCCATAATTTCCATCTAGCCAAGTCTCTGGCATTTGGTTCCAACAGGAATTGAGATTTGGGATGTCACAGAAAGGCACCAAATAATTTTTTCCTAATAAAAGTGATAAAAACCCATTTCCTTTCCTTCCATTATCCATCATTTATTGGAGGATTTGATCTTTAAGTCTGATACTCCTTGGTAGAATTCCAAATTGTGGCAAAATGAACTAAATCCAAAGGATTTTAAAACATTTCTAAACCCAAAATGGCATCATTTAATCAAAACCAGGAGGGTGTCAGACAGTGATGGATCCAAGTGAAATCCCACATGGAATCTTCTGCTCAATGAATTCCCAAAAAAACCCCATTCCTTAAAATATTATGAGAAAAAGGCAAGAACAAGATGTTTTAGGTAGTTCCAGACTAAACCAAGACTAAAAATGACTTTCCCTGCAAATTCTGTCTCACAACTCTCATTTTATATTTTCCTGCTTCCAGTGGCTTTTTCCATCCCTGGAGCAGCAGGAATTTTACTCCTCAAGCTGTTCCATCTCAGATTCTTTTTTTTTTTTTTCCTGGTGCTAAACCCATCCCTACTGGAGCATGCAGTTTATAGAATCCCATCACAAAATATTTGGGAAAGCTGGTGGTTTATCTGTAGAAATATTTGGAGCAAATGTCTCCGTGTCATTTCACATCTGCCAATTCCCATTCCCGACTTTTTCACCTCTGGAGTGTCCTAAAAATTCTTTTTAAATGTTAATTAAAATAGATTTTATGAACCAATTTTCTTAAACTATGAAAATTTATGAATGATGAATAAATTTCTTTCTCCTCACAGCAGGATGTGGGACCTGTAATAAAAGCAGCACATGGAATAAATGAAACAACAGGAAAAGTGTAGAGGAAACTGGAAATTAGGGAATGGAAGATGTTGGATGAGCAGGAGCTCTGCCTTTTATAAATCTGTTTGGAAAATTGGGATTTATTGTTTCATATGGGGAATTTATAGGTGATAAATCCTAGATGTGACACATTTCCACACATGGAAATTGTTGTGAGGAAGAGCATGAGGAATGAAGATGAGGGGATTATTTGGAATTAAGCTCATGGGAATATTCCCACATGAGAATTCCCAGAGAAGCTGTGGCTGCCCCTGGATCCCTGAGAGTGTCCAAGGTTGGACTTGGAGCAGCCTGGGACAGTGGGAGCTGTTTCTTTGTCCAGCTGGTTCCCAATTGTGTGGGCTTGCAAAGCAGGATGTGACCAAAAGTTTTTATTCTGTCCCACCTGTTAACCCAGCTGGGGCAGTGCCCCTGATCTCCTGGCACACATTATCTGCTCATGGGCAGCTTTAAACCAGCTGGGGCAATCATCTTTATCTTCCCACAGCCCATCCTCCCTCCAGGAGAGATCTCCTGTTCATGGCCAGTGAGTCCCAGGGCATGGCTGATAAAATTCCATCATCCCATGGGAGATGCTCCAGCCAGGGCAGGAGCCAAGCCTTTCCTACCCAGAGAAAAACTGACATTTTGGACACCAAGGCACCTTCTTCCCACTGGATTCCAGAGGAAAGCCAGACCTTTCCACATCATCCCTGCAC
>JAREIS010000318.1:622500-936662 GCA_030060385.1 Muscicapa striata striata
GAAATCCCAGCTCTAAAACCCATCCCATCCCTCCTCCCTCCCAGCAGCCAGGCCAGCCCTCGGGTCCCTCAGGGGTTCCAAGAGGCAGGACAGGATTTGCTGTGCATGAGGTGTTGAACAAACCCTGCCATGTAAAAATCAGTGCTGTGGGGCTGGTTTGGTGTCACAGAACCCTCTGAAATAGCACAAAATGCTGCAGGGTCACCTGGATGGGGCTTGAAGGTGAATTTTCAAGAAAGACAAGAAGAAGCAATCCCAAAACACCCCTTCTGTTCCCAAAATCCAATTTGGGATGTGATCAGCATCCTGTTGGACACCTCTGGAGCCATCTCCTCCCTCACCCTCCTCCTCCTCCCTCATCTTCCTCCTCGCTGCCCCTTCAGCCTCTCCTGCTCCACTCACCCCCTGAGCACACGAGGAACTCCTCACCCTGGCAGTGTGGGGGTTCTTCCCACCCCTTCCAGAGCTAATCCTGCCTTGCCAGCACTCCCCAGCAGGAACTGATGGGCTTTGGGTTGGTTTTTTCCTCTCCCAATGACAAGTTCATTTGAAATGGGGAATGTCAGAGCTGTGACAGTTGGTCAGGCCAAGTCCCTGCAGCCAGAGCTGTGTCCTGGCACCTCCTGTGCCATTTGCTCTGGGATAAAGGTGGAGAGGAGGCAGGGAGGGACAGGAGGGGTGTCACCACCTGTCACCCAGGGGATCACAGCCCTGTGGCTGCTGTGCCAGTGGTTTCATGTGGGAGGTGCAGCCCTGCAGCCTTTCCCTCCTGGTTTGAGCCTGGCCTGGCTTCAGGACAAACAGAAATGCTAAAATCAGAAGGAAAAAATCCACATCATTTGCAGAAAAATGATGGGGACAGTGACCCGTCCCAGCCCTGGGGCTGATGCAATTATGGAGCTGCCTGGGGGGTAAAGCAAATGCTGAGGCTGCAGGAATCAGAACTCAGTGTGTGAAACATGCAGGGAAAAACAACAACCCCCAAATGCCTCCCTCACAGCCCAAATGAGTGATTTAATACAGCTCAGGGGGATGAGGTGCTTGAAAAATTGGAATTGTAGAGTCACAGAATTCCCTGAGCTGGAAGGGACCCACAGGGATCACCCAGGGCAGCTCCTGTCCCTGCACAGACACCCCAATAATCCCACCCTGGGATCCCTGGTGTCCAAACACTCCTGGAGCTCTGGCACCATTCCCTGGGGAGCCTGGGCAGTGCCAGCACCTCTGGAACCTTTCCTGAAATCCAGCCTGAACCTCCCCTGGCCCAGCTCCAGCTGTTCCCTGGATCCTAAACCTGTGAGCTGGAGCCCTTTGTGTGTTGGACACTTGACCCAACCCTGCTGAACAAGCAGAAGATCAGGATTCCCTGAGATGGGGATTCCCTGGGATGGGGATTCCCTGGGTTTGGGATTCCCTGAGATGGGCATTCCCTGGGTTTGGGATTCCCTGAGATGGGATTCCCTGGGTTTGGGATTCCCTGGGTTTGGGATTCCCTGAGTTTGGGATTCCCTGGGTTTGGGATTCCCTAGCTTTGGGATTCCCTAGGTCTGGGATTCCCTAGATTTGGAATCCCCTGGGTTGGGATTTCCTAGGTTTGGGATTCCCATGGCTGGGATTCCCTGGGTGTGGGATCCCCAGGCTGGGGCAGGGCTGCAGTGACCGTGTCTCTCCGCAGGCCTTGTACAAGCTGTACAGCGCTGCCGCCACGCACAGACACCTGTACCAGCAGGCGTTCCCCGCGCCGCGCCCCGAGCCCGCCGAGGCCTCCGACAGGAAGAAGCTGTAGGGATGAATCCCGCACCGGGGCGGGCCCGGGCACCGGCAGCTCCCGCCGGGCACGGCACGGCCGTGTCCCGTCCCCGTGTACATACGGCACCGCCGCAGCCCAGAGCTTTGGTTCGTCATCGCCTCCCAGCTCCTTCTGAAGCCTTATTTCCCCCGAGTTAGTCACCACCGAGGAAACGATCGTTACGTCACACCACGACTAAAAAGGCCGAAGCTTATCCAAAACCCAATTTGTTTCAGGTACTTGAAGAAGTTATAACATGTAACCACGTTTTTTCCTTCGTTTAACTGTTCAATGACATAACCATAATTAAAATGTATTAACTTGCTTTATCAGACACTGTAAGGGCACTTCTGCTATGGTCTGTGAACGGTGCTGTGAGGAACGCGGCCATTTCTGTTTGTCTGCACAAAGTGTCACTTTGTAGCTGTGCTGGAGGAAGTTTCACTGTATTTCTGTACATATTTATCCATGATAGTGCATAGGATGTGTGGTACAGTTCTATTCTTTTATTGTCAGGACTATTAAAGTTTGCTTTTGGTTCCTAAGAAGTTGGTTCTACAGGGAAAAGTTATTTATTATCTAGGCAAGAGCTTCTCCTCTGGGGTTTTTTATATGTTTGGTTTGATCTGGGATTTCAGAGTTGTGATGGTCAGACCCAGAGCTCGGTGCAACCAAGAGCTTTGATCATCCCAAGCCATTGGGGCTTTTCCTGCTGCTAAGCAGGGTTTATTTGATGTTCTAAAAGGCCACAAATCACTCACACAAACCCTTCATTCATCGAACAAAATGATTTTTATTGAATTCATAGGATTTACAAGAAATGTACTTTTTTGTCTGCAGTGTTTATTGCACTGAAAAGAACCCATAAATAACATGTCAGGACAATTAATGAACCAAATGGAATTATTGGAGAAGGTAACTGGACAATTAAAATTTTTCCCCAAGTGAGGAGCTTTAAGACAAAAGCTCATTTAAAAAAAAAACAAAACAGTAATTGCTGTTGCATCCCTGATTTTCCCCGTGGGGTGGCACAGTGGGTCAGCAGTGCTACTGCCTTTCCACTGGAGTGGGTCAGTTCTGGGAAATGCAGGATCTCTGCTTAGAGATCTTGGTCTTTAGGAAGGTACAAGAGTTCCCCCTCTGAGTAATCTGTGTGAAAATTAGGAGTAAATCTGGAGTACTAATGAGCTAAAGTAAAAAATAAGGCAACTCAGGCTTCACTTGTGTGAAGCACTCGGTTCTGAAGGGTGAGATCAGCTCCTGGTGTGGGTGAACAGGCCGGGGCTGCTTCTGTACATTAAAGCTGTAAACAAAGAGCAGAGCTCTCTCAGGAGAGGGATCCCAAATCCCCAGGGAAACAAACACCCTGAACGAGGCATCTGGATTTGGACAACGTTTGGAAGCCAGGACAGGACAGTTGCATCTACTGCCCTTAAAAAAACCACAGAGCCAGCTTTTAATACTGCAGCTGACTGGCAGGAAAGAGATCAAGGACCAGGGCACTGATCTGGAACTGCTGCTTTCTCAGCATAACAAAACTACTCCCGGCATGGTGGGGGAAAAAAAAAAAAAAAAAGATTAACAAACAATTTCCACTTTTTATAAACAACACATAATACATGTAGAAAAATACTCAAGAGGATAATAACAAAGGTGCAACGTCAACAGAAAAGAGCTGCCTGGTGAAGGCGGGGGAGCCGTGTCAGTAGTTGGCGTGCTGCGCGTACCACTGCTGCCGCTGCTGCCGCTGCTCCAGCTCCCCCAGCAGCGCCTGCCGGAACGCCTCGTACAGCTTCACTATGCGCTCCAGCTCCTTCATGAACAGCAGCTTCAGCATCCCCTGGTACGTGTCCAGGTCACCCAGCTGGAACAGCTCCCACTTCAGGATGTGGTCGTACCTAGGGAACAACAGGGGTTTCATCCAGGGTGGTTTTTATCTCAGAAAGATGGGAGTTGTGTTTGGGAATGAGGGAAATGGGGCAATCCCTCCTGACACTGCAAAGAACTCCAGCATACAGGAGATCCCCTTAAGGGACCAGAATAAACCAGAGAACACAGCTGGGAGAGCTGGGGGTGCTCACCTGGAGAGGAGAAGCTCCAGGGAGAGCTCAGAGCCTGAAGGGGCTCCAGGAGAGCTGGAGAGGGACTGGGGACAAGGGATGGAGGGACAGGACACAGGGAATGGCTTTAGGCTGGGAGAGGGAAGATTTAATTGGATATTGGGAAGGAATTCTTGGCTCTGAGGGTGAGGCCCTGGCACAGAGCAGCTGTGGCTGCCCCTGGCAGTGTCCCAGGCCAGGTTGGACACTGGGCTTGGAGCAGCCTGGGACAGTGGGAGGTGTCCCTGCCATGGCAGGGATGGAATGAGATGAGATTTAAGGTAATTTCCAACCCAAACCACTCTGGGCTGGAACTCCTCTGCCAGGCTGGGAGAGCTGGGAATGTTCCCCTGGAGAGGAGAAGGATCCAGGGAGAGCTGAGGGTACCTAAAGGGGCTCCAGGAGAGCTGGAGAGGGAGTGGGGACAAGGGATGGAGGGACAGGACACAGGGAATGGCTTCACTGCCATTGGGGCAGGGATGGGTGGGATAGTGGGAACTGGGAATTCTTCCCTGTGAGGGCTGAAGGTTTCCCAGAGCAGCTGTGGCTGCCCCTGGATCCCTGGCAGTGTCCCAGGCCAGGCTGGATGGAGGCTGGAGCAGCCTGGGACAGTGGGAGGTGTCCCTGCCATGGCAGGGGTTGGGTGGGATGGTTTGAATCCCTTCCACACCAAACCACTCTGGGATTCTATGGAAATGCATTTGGAAGCATTGAACAGCAATCCCATCACACACACCTGGAATATTTACTGTAAAAACTCTGTTAAAATCAGAGTACCACAGAAAAATGAATTATTTCAGCAGCACAGGTCCCTCCCACAAGATGGGTCCTGGCCTTCCCTCTCAATCAGCTGTAATGAGTTCCTGGCTGCTTAACCTCTCCAATTAACCCCTCCTGGTTAATTAGCAGCAGGAATCTCCAGCAGATATTTAATGCAAACCCTGATGTGGTTCCACCCTCATTTCCTGCTTTTCCTTCACACAATCCACCTCCAATGTGATTTCTCAGCTTGGAAATAGGGAGCTGCTGCTGTGACTATTCCAGAACAGGAGAAACTCCTGGAATAATGGAATTATCTGATGCAGCTGAGGCACAGGAGATGGATTCACCTGAGTGGAGGCTGAAATATCAGTGAATTTATGGAAATAAACTGCATTCCCCACTGAAAGGTCATCACAGAAGCACCAGGAGCTGCAGCTGACTTCCAGAGATGCTCTGAGGAATTCATCAGAACCTATCACAGCCTCTATAAACTTCCTAAAGCACAGCTTCTGCATTAAAGTTACTCCTAATCCTGACAAGGCTGCACTGCTAAAATCATTTTTCCCCCCAAAAAAGGAGCAATAACAAATTGCAGCTGGTTGGAGTTTGAGCTGTGTATTGACAAAGAGGGTTTGAAGGTTCCCAGGCACAGCCACCTTTGGAGCACCTCTGGATTCTGGAGTTCACATGGACACCACCTTTCCCTCCTCCCTTCTCACTCATCAGGAGCCTCCCCACCCTCACAGGAAGGAATTTTTTCCTATAAATAGAGATTATTTTGGTTAACACCTACTGGATTCTCTATCAGGCTTTTTCTAACCCAAATTCTTATCCTCTCTAGAGAAATTAGTTAAAACAAAATCTAATATTCCTTATTTTTTCCATAATTATCTACTTCTCTCAACAAAAACAACTGGGCTTTACAGCTAAATCAATTTACAGTGCCAGGGGTAAGTAACAAATCATGACAAGATAAAACCAATTATTTCAGTGCAAAACTGTGCTGATAATTAAAAATACAGAAATTTGTCTCAGCCTACTTGATATAAAGAAATCCCTGATGAATTGTTTAATTTATCTTATGTTTGCTTCTCAAATTCTCAAGAAAATATCCAAAATAATCCACACAACACAGGCTGAAGTATTTAAATTTACATTGTCTGGATGTGCCAAAGACTTAAATAAAGGACTGGATCTGCAGCCAAAACCTGAAGTATTTCCAGGAAACAAATCCTACAGGCTGCAGGAACTAAGTGTGGAGCCTCAGTGTACTTAGGGAATTTTAGGGCAATTTAAATCTTTATGGGGCTGGCAAACCCAGCAGTCACAAGAAGTAATAAAACTCATTCAAATTTTAGTTACTAGGAGCAGGTAATAAAAGAGAATTTTTTTTTAGTGGAAGTCACTGAACACCCCTGCCTGAATTTGCAGTTACAGACTGACCTCAGTGCTGTAAAACTGAGTTTCTCCATATTCTCCTTATGAATAGCAGATGATTTAATAAACCATATTTGGGATTTTTATTGCTTTCTATTCAGTGTACTGTTCTGCAGAGCTGCACCCATTAGAAAATCTCATTTCTTTATGCTGACTCAAACCTTTTTTTTGGTGGAGACTCCCTGTTCCTGCAACAGTTTTTTTGACAAATTGACTTTTTATTACCACTTAGTTTTTAATTCAGTTTCTTGAACAGAAATAGAAATGAAGATGTCAGCCAGTATTTGGCCTAAAGAGCTGGAAAAGGACTTTGGACAAAGGATGAAGGGAAGGACAGGGGAAGGGATTTAAGCTGGAAAAAGGTAAATTTGGGGTGGATATTAGAAAGGAATTGCTCCCTGGGAGGGTGGGAGGCCCTGGATCCCTGGAAGTGTCCAAGGCCAGGTTGGACACTGGGGCTTGGAGCAGCCTGGGACAGTGGAAGGTGTCCCTGCCATGGAAGTGGATGATTTTTAAGTTACTTCCAACCTAAACCATTTCACGATTCTATGATTTAAAACTCTTAAAGCTGAAGGAAAAGCTGTGCTGCTTAAAAAGAAATAAAAGAGACAGGAGGAAGTCCCACCCTAAAAATGTTTCACATATTTTCTGAGCACGTGGTAGCACTCTTGTAAATACTCTGCAAGCACAACACACCCTTCACTCTCTGACAGAGCTTTCTGCCAGCTGTGTGAGCTGCAAGAAGTGATCACTGCAATGAGTGCCTGAAGGAAAGCAAATCCATGTGATGAACATTTGGTACAAGCCTGATGCTGTCACCCTCAGCTAAAACCCAAGCACAGCACAAGCTCTAGAGTCAGTTGTAGCAATGAAACATGTTTTTTTGTTTTCAGAGTGAAATGCAAAAGAGAAAAGGCAGGGTCTCACTTGACAGGAGCGCGGGCGTAGACCTGCAGCCAGTCGGGGATGTCGGCGCTGTGGTAGGGGTTGGCCGGGACCAGCAGCGCCTGGCTGCGCTCGGCCGCCTGCGCCTGGTACGACACGGAGAGCGGCGGCTGCGGCGGCTGCGGCGGCTGGTCATAGCGGGGAACGCTGCGGGACAGACAGGGACAGACGGGGACACGGTCACCGCAGGGTGAGCACAGGGACAGGGACACGGTCACCGCAGGGTGAGCACAGGGACAGGGACAGGGACAGACAGGGACACGGTCACCTCAGGGTGAGCACAGGGACAGGGACAGGGACAGACAGGGACACGGTCACCTCAGGGTGAGGACAGGGACAGGGACAGACAGGGACAGACAGGGACACGGTCACCGCAGGGTGAGCACAGGGACAGGGACAGACAGGGACAGACAGGGACACGGTCACCACAGGGTGAGCACAGGGACAGGGACAGGGACACAGGAACAGGGTAGGGACAGGGACAGGGACAGGGACAAACAGGGTCAGGGACACTGGTCACCGCAGGGTGAGCACAGGGACAGGGACAGACAGGGACACGGTCACCTCAGGGTGAGCACAGGGACAGGAACAGGGTCACCTCAGTGCAGGGATAGGGACAGTGTGAGCACAGGGACAGGAACAGGGTCAGGGTGAGCACAGGGTCAGGGACTGAAACAGGGTCACCTCACTGTGAGCACAGGGACAGGGACACCTCCCCTGTGAGCACACTGCACACAGGGACAATGTCACAGGGCCAGTGAGCACCCTGCACACAGGGACAGTGTCACAGGGCCAGTGTCACCTCCCCTGTGAGCACCCTGCTCACACTGCAGCCATTCACTCCTGAACACCACCCAGGGATCCATCAGTGCAAAGGCTGCTGCTGCAACCTCCCGTGGCTGTTGCCTCAGCAGCCCTGCACTGAGCAATGTGCTGCTGCTATTCTGGTGAAATTCACCTCAGCCCCACAAAGCTCTGGAGCTGTTTTTGAAATATTTTAGAAGTATTGATTCACATACTCCACCATTTAATGAGTTAGAACAGATGTATTCAGGCAGCAGCTGATCACAGTTATTCCATATAAAGACATTCCCATATATTTGTGTTTTGTGCCATAAGCTGAAAAACTTTCTCTTCCTGGGTATCAGCAGAACAGACTGAGCAGCAGAAAACAGCAACTAACAGCTGGATGTGGTGTGTATTAACAATTAACTGTTAATTTAGTGTTTATTAACAATTAACAGTTGGCTTTGGTGCACATTGGCCATTAACTGTTAAATTTGGTGTGCACTAACAATTAAGAGTTGGATTTGGTGTATATTAACAATTAACAGATTTGGTGCATATTGACAACTAACTGTTAATTTGGTGTGTATTAACAATTAACATTGGATCTGGTGTGTATTAATTTTATTTTACTTTGAAATCACGAGTAGCTGAAACACCCATTTTCATTCCAGACAAGCCTTAATTCACATTTCAGATGTTCAGATCATCTCCAGGCACACCAGATCAAGTTTCCTTTCAGTTTTCAGTTCAATTCTGTTCTCAGCAACTCTGTTGTTTTACTGACAGCTGCAGAGCTGCTCTGTTTGATTTAGGAGCAACATCCTGCTTCTAACCTTGAAATGTGAGACAAAACCCGAACCTTGAAACACAAACTGCTAAAAATCTGAGAAGTGGCAATGCTGAAAATAGGATTTTTTTTGCCTGTTGTATTTGATGCAAAGCCAGCTCCTCAATGAAGAGGGAGGAGGGGAAGGGTGAGGCTCACCTGGGAGCACAGGGGTGCTTGTACTGAGCCCTTTTGTTGATGTGATCCACGTAGTAAACGCCGAACTCGGCCGACTCCACCCTCTCCCAGCCCGGCGGGAGCCCCTCCCGCTCCAGGGGGTGGCTCCAGTGCGTTGTGTTGGTGTTGTGATCGATGTAGTATTTCCTTCCTCTGATAGTCCAGTCCACTGACCAGCCAGGAGGAAGAGGTAAATCTTCAGAACTATGATTTGTTAAGTTTCCTAAAGATGTAGCAGCGACTCTCCCGATGCCTACAATAAAGGGAGATGGGGGTTTAGGGAAAGATTTGCAGAAATTATAATGAAATTATTATGGCTGCTTCATTTATCAACAACAACAAAAAAATCAAACCCACAGCTTTCTTTCAAGTCAGAAATTAAAACTATCCACAAAAATCACTGAGCCCCAACAAAGCTTTTCAGGTGAACCAGTCAAGACCAGAACAGGACGAGGTAGAACAAGAGAGGAGGGACAAGCAGGGTTGGGTCCAAGAGCTGACAGGAACCAGCAGCTGATTCAATTCCCACCTTTTCCCTGAAAACAGCACATTTGGGGTTTTTCCATCACTAAACTTAAGAGACTGCTCACCAGCACTTGGAATATGTGATTAGAATATGTGATTTGTTGTAACACACAGGGTTTTTACAAACTAGCAGGTGAGAGATGAGTACAGAAACAGCTCCTGTCCCATCCCTAACCAGGGATATTTGGGAAGCTGGGTGAAATAAAAGCCAGATGAGCAAGTACAGAAAACTCATAAAAAACCACCCCCAAGACACCCAACCACAAAAACCCAGTGAGATAATTGAGAATTTTACAGGTTTCTTTCCACCCCTGGGCATTCTTTAGCTCCTGGATGTTGGGCTAAATTCAACTCTCTTAAAATCCATTTTTAAGTGAACTGTCTTTTAAAATTCATTTCAAGGAGTTCCCTCCAGTCTCTCACAGTTCTACAGTTAAACACTCCCTGCTTTTAAAGAAATTCCAATGATCTTTCCATCCCAGAGCCAAATGCATCTATTCAACCCCATTATCACTAGAGTTTTGTGTAACTATTTCCCACAGCCAGCAGAAAGGATTTGGGAGTCACTTTTCCCACTTTTCAGAAGTCAGAAATCATCTTCCACACATTTACTGACAGGAATACACCCTCTCCTCCTTTTGTTCAGGAATAACATTTTTGTGTGGTTATTTTTTGAAAGAAGGGAAAAGCAGAGTCTCTCTCATCCAAAATGACAGCCTGAAAACTGGGTGAGCTATATCCTAACCAAATATAATAATAATTGAAAATAAAGTTACAGAAAAGCTCCAAAACAACTGGATAAATAAAAAATAAATTAAAACCCCCCTCACAAACATCCTCCTGAGTACTGTTCTTTAAAACTTTGTGCTCATCCATAAATCTTTTTCCAGCTTTGCCATATTCTGAAATGTTTGGCCTTAAAGGATTTCCTCTTGTACTTACCTACTTGTCAGCATTATAAAGGGAAGCTGATGGCTGTGTCCATCTTTAATTGAGATTATTGAACAATTAATTCCTAGACCTTAATTCCAGAGAAAAGAAACATCCTGGAGGTTTCCTGACCTTTGAAAAGGCTGGGGCAAGGAAGCTCCTTCAGCCCCTCATGCCACTGACAAAATACAAACATTTCAGCTTGTGAAAATGCTGGGCTTGGGCTGAACAAATCCAGGATTTTCCCCAATGAACTGAACCTTTGGGATGTGTAAATAGTGATTGTTAAATCACCACTGCCAGGAGATCTGAACACACAAATCTGACTGGGGGGAAAAAAAAATAATCCATATTTTTCTGTTTATTATTAAAACATGCACATCCCTGTATTTTTCTTACAGTTCCTCCTCCTTAAATTCTGGCCTCAAATCCACAGATATTTATTTTTACTTAAGGAAAAGGTTGATGCTTCCCAACATTTGGAACAGCTGCCATCCTCTCCACTGAAGTTTTCCTGACACATGGAGTCTCCCAGTGCCAGCTTATTTTTAATTTCCAAGAGGTAAAGAAAAAAAAAAAAACACCAGATCACAAATATTTTATCCATTCCTTTTGCCATTTTGATTTCATATATGAAGAAGCAGAGGCAAACCATTAAAATAAACTTGTACAGATGTAGGAATTATCAGTTTTGAACAATATTCCATGGATATAAAATCAAAGACTTATAAACTGATGGTTGTAACTATCTTTTTTTTTTTCCTTTTATCACAGATTATTTTGGAATATTCTCTCTGCTGGAAGTTTTAAGATATTGATATTCATAGGGCCTTAAGGCCATCAACCCACTGTGGCATGAAAATCAATAATGAGTACAATTTCCTGATGTTCCTTTGTGGGAGGATGGATACACACATAAGAGAAAAATCTCCTCCTATAGTTCTGAACAGTAAGAGAAGAGGAAAATTAAATTATATATATATTTTTTAATATATATACACACCTGCAATTTCAACAATAAGACCAAACACTTGGAAGAATAAATTCCTCTGTGATATTTTCCAAAATATAACCCAAAGAAGAAAATTCCAAGACAAAACTCATGGACTGCCTTTTCCATGGCAAATTGCCAGGAATGACATTTTCTGCATTTAATTTCCAGGTAAAATCTGAGCCCTAAAGCATTTTCACAGCAGCCCAAAGCTCCACACAGGATTTTCCTGAATGCAGCAGGGATATTAACTGAATTAGGGACTGGAATCAGATTTATGGATCCCAAATAGAAAAGCTGGACAGTTTTTATAAAACATCTGGTGTAAAACCTGGGATTTTCCTGGGATGGAGGATGTGATCCCTACCACAAGATAAACTCAACATGTTCACTGTAACTCTCAGGATTTTCTTGCTCACACACTCCTTTAGCTGTAACAAGACAAAAATTCTCATTCTTCCTGCTTTCCCAAGAAACAGAATTATTGAAATTATCCACTTTTTCCAAATGTCTTGTTTTCCATACTTAGGGATGAGAACTTTCTGGAGTGGCACTATCAAATCTCAATGATGGTCAAAAATTAATTTAAATTCACGTATTTGTAAAACCTTTTCCATTGGTCTCTTTGATCTTGTCAAGCCTCAATTCTGTTTATAATATTATATAATAATATATGACATAATGAGGTATTTTTTGGTTCAGCTGTTGCTTTTAAGAAATATCAATGTTGAAATTGAGGCTTTAATTTTCCTTCCATTTCTAAAATACAGTATCTTCAATTTAAGACCTTGAATTGTCAGTTTTAACTTTCAGCAGCACATTCCAATGCACTTTTATCAATGCAGAAAGTTCCTTCCCTTAATAATCTTAATAAAGTCACAAGTGTGAACAATCTGTAGTGTGCTCTTCACTCAAGGGAGTTGTGTTTAGGAAGGAACAAAGGAACTGGAAATGATGTCAGTGCTTTCCCAGCCCTGTAAAAGGGTTTTTTTTCTGAGGGAACCCTGCCTGGAAAGAAGTCCAAGCCCTTTGGAGCAAAGATTTCCAGGCCAGCAAAGGGCAGCAGAGAAATCCCATCAGCAGCACAAAGGGGAAAGAGCAAAGCCAGAGGAGAAAGCCCCACTTAGGTAGAAAATGCAGAGAAATTTCAGAGCCCAGGAACTCCCCACAAGTGACATCACCCAAATTTCCAAGTGTTGAAGAACAAATCTTATAAAACAATATTTAATTAGCTCAGTTGTCCTGAGAGCCTTTTCTCAGGATGCCAAAATCCTCTCCCTTCCCCTCATCAGAGCAGGATGAAGAGCAGGAAGAGAAGATGCACAAACTGTTTAATTTTACAAGAGTAAGTAACAATAAAATAACAAAAAGTCCCAATAACTCTCCTGCAGCTCCCAGGCCTTCCTAACCCACTCCAAAGCTTCTGAAGGAACTTCCTGAGCACAAGCACCTCTTTTGTTGGTGGGAATGAGGTGTTCCAACCAAGCACAAATCCACAAATAGGAAATGACAGAAGAACTCTGAAAGAGTCAAGAATTATGCTGCAAAATTCCTGCAAAATCAGCACAAAAGAAGAAAAGGGCAGGAACTGCCATTTGTTTAAAAATGAGAGAAGTGTACACACAGAAAAATCAAAACATGGCTATTTCAGCTCTAAACTGGTTTCATGTCACAATTTGTATTTATTTTGCTCTTATACTGAACAAGTTTGCAATTTTTCAGGGCTACAACTTAACAGATGAACCAAAAGCACGCTGAGTTCTCTGTTAAATTGGTTTTTTCTCCTGTGACATCCCAGTGAACTCATCACAATCCACCACCAGCCTTTACAGAGTTGATGTCAAGCTCAGCAATTTTCATAGACACAGAAGAATGGTTCAGCTTACCGCTCACACAGGTACAAATAACTCTGAGGTCTTGGTTACAAGTTAGTTCCAATCTACACTGTAGGTATAACTTCAACCACAGACCTCCCCAAAACTTTAACCTAGAAGAGAGGAAAGAGATGGCGAGGAAAGACAGGTAAAGTCTCTTAGAATTAAAAGTTTGAAAAGGATACTAATAATAAAAAATAAAAATAAAAAATTTAAAAAATTTAAGAAATGCCACAGAGGTAGCTACACGTACAAAATTAGGAGGTATCTCAACTGAAAATACTGGTCAGGAAAATCAGCAGCACTGAATTGCTCATTAGAAACAAAGTGAATGAAAATATGGAAAGGAGGAGATGGTAGAAGTGGATCACAATGAGAGAGAAAACGTGACTTGAAGGAGAAATGCCCATGGAAGGACATGGCAATGCTAAAACACAACTGCTGAAAATCCACAGGACTGCCCTAAAGGCTTGGCTGAACACTTTGAAGCCTTGATAAGAATGTATTTGCAGCTTCTCTCCAAATTACAAAGAGGAGAATCTTGGTTTGGAGTGAAAGCTGAGATTCACAGGCACCTCTTCACTTCCAGACTGCTCCCAAAAATCATCTCAGTGTGACCACCATGAAGCAGCACCAAAGCAGGAACACCTCGTGTTCACCAGGCAACATTTCCTTGGGAATCCACCCAAAAAATCCACCCAGAACACACCAGAACTGACCAAGGGGACCTTTGGAGGGAGGGTGGGAGAGGAGGGAAAGGGGACAAGGCAGCATTTACAAAACCAGACTTTTCATTTGGAACTGCAGGCAATTCTGCCATCTCAATGAAGAGAAACAACAATGGAGACAAGTAAAGAAAAGTAATTTAGACAAAGACAGTGAAAGCAACAGGCTCTGGAAATGCAAGAAAAGAAACAAGGAATTACAGAGAGATTTGGATATATAAGAAAATAGTGAAGGTGTGAAGGCAATGGATGGGTCAAATAAAAAGAAGCTTAATAGTGAGATGAAGGAAGTAAAAAAATCTAAAATTTTCTTATTCTGGGACACACAATTCTTTAAGAAAAAGGAAAAGAGGACTTTAAGAGTTCACATGGAGATGAAAAAAAACAGAGGAAAGAGAAAACACTGGCAATTGAAAGGCTCACCTTTGTCTCTCCCTACGAGTACATGAGGTTAAATACCCATCACAAAACCTGTGCAGAATTTGTTCAAAATATAAATGTTAAAGTAGTGAGTGAATGACCAAACCAAGCAAACAAAAGCTGCCCCTTTATGATTTCCAGGGCTGAGGGGGCACACGTCAACAAACAGAAAAAAAAATCTATTTAGGAAGAAGATGTTACAATTGAGCAAAATATGACTGTGGAGCTCCTTTTAAAAATTTGATATATGAAACTGCACTTCCAAGCTAGAGTTCCATTTCTGGGAATCTCCTCAGCAGACACAGTTACTGTTTAATTCTGAAGATTAAACTGATGGATTGGTTTGTGAAATCCTCCCTAAAATACCCCAGCACAGCCTCCCAGTGCTTGTTACCGGGACCAGGTAAAGGTTTAATGACTGTTGGGTGAACAACAGCTGGCAGAGATGAAGGGCTTGCACACAAAATCCAGATAGTTCAGATACACTAACATTTAGAAAAATAAAGGAGGATTGAAGTAGCAGGCCCTAAACCCCAGTATTTCAGAATTTCCTGGCTGGCATTTCCATTTCTCATGGAAGTGTTTCTGTGGTGAAGAAAACACAGAGCACTGACAGGTTCTAATCTCACACATCAGGTCAGCTGCATTAAAAGCTGCTGTTCTTCCTGGCAGATCTCTTTTTCTAGACAGGAGATTAATTTTATTAGACACTAATTACTATTTTGTTTACAGATTACAAGTGACAAAGCATTTCATACTGAAGGTACATTATTTACAGGTTTGCAATGTTTGAAACTTTTCCTCGGGCACAGTTTTTGAGGTATCAAATACAGAATCAAGTACTTCAGAAAAGAAATATTTAAAGGATTCTTCTTTCTTATGCTGTTGTGTTTTAGGAAACAAAGGCAAGTTCCAGTGAAACTAAGGGGGGGGAACAGGCACATTTACAATTTTAAAACAATTTTTAAAAACATTTTTAAAAGCTAAAAGAAAGTTGTCAAGGATTAGGAAGTCAATTTCAACACTAATTAGATGCCAATTTGCTAATTACACAGAGCAGTCATTCCTCCCTTTGACTATTTACAGGGAATTATTTTAATTATTGAGGTCAAATTCAAACAATGAAATTAAATAATAAGATGATAATATAATAATAATAATAATAATAATAATAATAATAATAATAACAACAACAACAACGCAATGTTGTAATTTAGAGTAGTTGGTTATTCTCTACATCATGAAAACAGCAGATGTCCCCCAATGAATAAGATTCCTTACTAGCCAGTAACTGATGTGTAGAGGAGATGTACATGTGCTTGGCATTAAAAAACCCAAAACTTGCTTGACCTTACTCCATTTATTTAAGAAAATAATCCTGCTTTAAGTCTGTTTTTCCTTTCTGGATATGTGTGAACAAACTCCCAATTTTCATTACCCAAATCCCAGAAATGCCATGAAAAATCAGCTCTGTCCAACACACCTCAAACACAATCCCAGACACATTTCTGCACCCCAACTCTCACCAAAACCCTATTTTTAACAGAAGCAACAAGGAATCCTTACCTGAAGTGTGCCTCCCATGATTCTGGGACATCCTCTGGAAAAGATCACTGTTGTGTTCATAATACCTGTAGTCCTCGTGCAGGCGCTCGTTCAGCTGCCGCCGCCTCTGGGGCTCGTAGAAATGCTCGTAGTAATAGCCGCGGGCTCCGGCGTCGCCGTTCTCCAGCCCGGGGCCGGTGTCTGCCAGGAAGGACTGCGAGGAGGAGCCGTACTCCCTCGGCACCTCGGCCAAGCCCCGGGCCAGGTAGGAAGGTGCAGACAGTCTGTTGCTCTCCCGCCTCAGGATCTCGTGAGGAGGTCTCTGCACCGCGGCTCGGAGGAAGCTCTGGTTCCTGGAAACGATTCCATCGCCGTAGGCGGAGGATGAGGAGTCGGGAGGGCAGATGTCGGTTCGTCTGGGAATGGTCGGGCCGTGGCGGATGAAGGAAGGCATCAGATCTGAGGAGAAGTAACAACTCTGCCTATGCAGTATGGGACCAACCATGGTGATTTGTACACTGATATTGAGGAAATCCACGTGCAGAACGCACTTAAGGCACCGCTAATGCCTGTGCAAATGTGATGGTAACGCTGCAGAGTGTCCTGGTGCAGCAGAAACCAGCACAGCCCACACAGCAGTTCTGCCAGTAAAACTGCAGCTGCAAAAAACAAACCAACCCCAAACCCATCAAAAAAACCACACAAGAAAAAAGAAACAAACCCAAACCATCCACACTGTGCTGTGGCTACATCAGCCAGGGTTCATATCTCTCTGTGAGGAGGGTCAGGAAAATCCACTTATCCTGGCTGCTACTTCTTTGGGAATGTTGTCCTTACAAGATGTTAATGCCCACAGGACTCCAAGATAGAAAAAGAATTCACACTGCCCCCATTAATCCCAAAGTCATAAACTTCAGCCCGAAAAACGCTGTCATTCCATACAGGTTAAGCTCTTAAATTATCATGGAGATATTTCACTTTCTCCTTTAGAATTTCACTGCCCTCTTCCAGTAAGTGAAACATTCCTCCTCTCCCTACTTTTACTTTCAAAATGACATAAATAAGTAGTTTCCCAACAGGTAACTCAATACAGACGATAATTTTCATTTTGAATGAGGTTATTCCTATGATTAATTACTTTTTATTAATAAACTCTTACAACTTACAGTTAAAATCTGGCACACCCCAGAAGGTGTCAGCAATACATTTATTTTATTTATTTACTGTGCAAACAGACCCATTTCAGTCTCGGCTTGTCTTCAAAGACCAACAAAGCCAAGCCTAAGCACACTCTCAGTGTGTATTTGTGGTGTCCAGCCCCAGGAGCACAGGGAGGATCCGTGCATCACAGGTGACCTCAGCAGGTTGAGTCATGGACAGGACCTGCAGCATTTGTTCCCGCAGGGATTTTATGCAATTGCCTGGCGGGACAGTTATCTCATTCCACAGTGCCCACAGGGGGAAACAACCATTCCGTTCTGGAAACAGCGGGGTCACAGATTCAGCCCCGAAGCTGCTCCAGCCCCAGCCGCTTCCACACGGACACCTTCCACTGTCCAGGCTGCTCCAAACCCCATCCAGCCTGGCCTTGCGATGTTTCCGTTCATTTCAAAACACTGTCTGAACCCCAGCCTGCTGAAACTGAGGAACCGAGGACCGAGAAAATCATAAAAACCACAAAACCCACCAAGCTCGGGCACGCCTGTGAACCAACGCGTGCAGGGCTCGCATTGAAACTCGGGCTTCCTTTGAGTTTTAACTTCCCTCCCTTATCTCCCAGAGCTCACAACAGGATTAAACACACATTTACAAGGAGAAATAACCCCTAGATACACGCACAGGGATAACTCCCCCTCACAGCCCTCACCCGCCAAGGCCGCGCAGCTCCGCACTGGCCGCACACAAAGGCCTCGGGATCGGCCCCTCTCAGCCCCGCGCCCCTGACACTCACTCCGCAGCAGCGGGCTCGTCTCCTTCTTCACGTACTTCCCCTGCACCTCGCCCGGCTTGGAGAGCTCCGTCCGCGTCTTCTTCCGCGACAGCATCCCACCTCCCGGCCCGCTGCCACCGCCCGCATGCCCGGCGCCGCTCCCCGCTCCGCAGGGCGGGGGGAGGGGGGTCCGGCCGCCCCTCGGGGGCCGGGCCGGGACCAGGAGCGGGGTTGGGATCGGGCCGGGGATCGGGCCGGGCCGGGGGTCGCTGAGGGGACGCGGCGGGCGCGCGGGGCCTTGTGGGAAGGCGGCGGCCGCCGCCCTCCGGGCACGGCGCGGGGCAGCGCAGGGGAGGGCGCGGCCACAGCGCCCCCGCGCGGAGCGGCGGGGAGAGCGCGGCCCCTCACGGAGCGGCGGGAACGGAGAGCCCGGGACGGCACAAATCCTGGCCTGACAGTGTTATACATGAGATACTAAAGTCTCGATATTCAGCAAAATTTAGATTGGTTTATTTTATATAGCCAGAGCAAGCAGCGCGCTGGGGAAAACGTGAGGAGTCACCGCCCACTCCACTCTTCCATCGAACTCGGTTTGCAGCTCCCTTTTTATAATATGTTTTTCCTTGTAGTAATCAATAATGGTTATTGTTTTGTTGTAGTAATTCTGCAAGGTAAGCAGTGGTGGTCAAAGAAACTTCCAAACTCTCGTGGGACAGCTCTTGGGGCAATTGGTCATGTAACTATCTGGTCTTGGTGGATAAAAAACAGAAGAAGTGGGAAGCCTGATCTTTAGCAGATAGTTTGGGATTGATTACACAAAGGCAGGAAATCTGATTCTGCAAAAAAACCATTCAGACTATGGAAAAACTTTTTTTTTTTTCTTTTACAGACTGGTATACAATATTCAATGTACAAAATTCATAACAGGGGGATTTAAACAGAATGGGTTTAGTCATATATTTCCCTTTATCTAGGTCCATGTTCTTTTCTTATTTTAAGTATTCTGGTTTATACAAACTCCAAAACTTCTATGATTAACACAAATCATTTATCAGTTATCCTAGGGGCCACTGCCCACCCCATGCTCCACCAAACTTTGCTTTGCAGCTCCCTTTTAGAGCATGGTTTCCTTGTAGTCATCAATAATTGTTATTTTTTACTGTCATAATTCTGCCAGGTAAGCAGTGGTGGTCGGTGGGATCTCTGGACGATGTGAGTCTCTATTTGTCAGTCCCATAGAAAACCATCAGGTCTTGGTAGATAAGGAAATGGCAGAAGTCTGGTCTCAGGGATAGGCTGCAATTGATTACACAAAGGCAGGAAATCTGATTTTTGCAGAATCTGTCGGGGTGTGTGAAAGCCTTGTTTTGCAAGCTGTCAGTAGATACAACTTATTTAGAAACATAATATTCATAACGGGGATTTAAAACAGAATGGTTTCATCTTATATTTTCCTTTCTTTAGTGTCATGCTTCATTTTAGACATAAGTATTCTGGTTTATCCAAACCCCAATACTTTTAACACTGATCTTTTATCAATTATCACACAGAGTGACAGAGCCACACAGTGACACAGTCATGGAATCATTGAGGTTGGAAGAGGTCTCTGAGTCCCAGCTGTGCCTGATGGCCACCTTGTCACCCTGCCACCTCCAGGCCTTCCTTAGGCACCTCCAAACCTCCCTGGGCAGCCCCTTCCAATACCTGACAACCTTTTCTGGGGAGAAATTTTCCCTAATATTCCATTTAAGCCTCCCCTGGCCCAGCCTGAGGCCATTCCCTCTCCTCCTGTCCCTGTTCCCTGGAGCAGATCCCAAATCCCCCTGGCTGTCCCCTCCTGGCAGGGAGCTGTGCAGAGCCACAAGGGCCCCCTGAGCCTCCTTTTCTCCAGCCTGAGCCCCTTCCCAGCTCCCTCAGGAATTCTCCAGCCCCTTCCCAGCTCCCTCAGGAATTCTGCAGCCCTTTCCCAGCTCCCTCAGCCTCTCCTGGTGTTCCATTCCCTGGACACTCTCCCTCTTGTCCTGAGGGGCCCAGAACTGGACACAGCAGAGTTTGACCAGGGAGGATGGAGCAGGGACCCACTCCAGCCTTTCCCCTTCCATGACTCTGTGAAAAGCTTGCAACAAGCACTCCATACTTCCCATATAAAGGTGAGGAGCAGGGATGCAACTGCAGTTAAAAATAAGCCAAGGCGTGTTCATTACCTTCAGTTTTTACACTTCAATTTCATACTTTTATAATGGAAGAAACTACTTTCTCAGAGCTGTCAAACCATCCTTTTCATTATTGTGTATGCTTTTGATAAATTTGGAGATACTAATTTGAAGTATTTACAAAGAAGCTGTGCCCCTGGATCCCTGGAATTGTCCAAGGCCAGGTTGGATGGGGCTTGGAACAACCTGGGATAGTGGAAGGTGTGGGACTGGATGGGCTTTAGGTCCCTCCCAACCCAAATTATTCCATGATTTTCATGCTGGATAAAAAACAAAAGACACAAGTATGCATCATACATTAATGTATTTTTTATGCTCATCATAAATAATGTGTCAGTTGCTTCATCTCTCAGTTTTACATGATATTCTAAGGACAATATATTACACCAGAACAAAACAAACTCCATAGAAAAAAAAATATACATTTGTTTTCCTTTATACAGAAGTTGTTTGTCATGAAATGACACTGAGCAGGAGACTGAACAGGGAAATGATGGAAAACCTGAGTGACAGGGATGGCATTGGCTGGAAGTAAACAAAAGGATTTTACCTTTGATCAATCCAGACTGTTCCCCCCTGCTGTACCTAACACTCAACCTGGCTAAAATCAAATATGTTACAATCCTTTTTCTTTCCCCCATCAGAATTCAAACAACTCAATTTTCCTTGTATTTCAAGTACTACTTGAGGCATGTGCCACAATGCAGACTTTTAAATCATTCCAAATTGACAAGTAGCACTTCAACAGTGTGAAATTTGTACACCTCTGTTTAACTTGTCCCCTTCCAAAACCCCCATCCTGAAATGTCTATGTGCCTTTATTTTCACAGTGATTCATAAGAGTTGAAAACATTTAAAACACCTTCTGGTAATGAAGTGGTTCATATCTGATGTGGCAGGACCTGTTGTAGGAACAAGGCCTAGAAGTTCAGTGATTTTTGACTGCAACAATAACATTAAATACTTTGGTTTTTGCCTATTCTGCATAGGAGACACATTCATGCACAAAACACCCCTAATGCTTAATAAATTATGTGTTTCTATGCTTATTTTCAGTAGCCTGGACTTTGTAAAACAGCTGCTTCTCTTCTGAGCTGACACAATGAATGAAGGAGCAATGTGACACCCATGTGGAAGCAGCTCTGCCTCTCTCTGGGATCCCTCCCTTTGGGAAGGGATTGTCCTGAATTGTCCTGTGGCCACTGAGCCAGTACAGTACAGGAAGGCAAAAGGCACTTGTGAGAATTAATTCACACAAATCTTCCAGTGAAAGTGGAGTTTTGCCTCAAAAGTGTTTAGCAACAGGACATTTTCCTCCTCCTCTCTCCTGTAGTTAAGTTGGTTTTGTTTTTTTTTTTGAAGTTTAGTGAAAGGGAAGTAGAGCAAGGTAGGATAGGGGAGAAAAGGAAAAGCCCAAAGTCCCTTTTCCCTATTTCTGCTTCTCCCTTTTTGGTGCTGTGCTCTAGCAACGTCTGTGTTTGGTTTATAAAAGCCTGGTAACTACCAGGAGATTAAAAGAATTAAGTTAAGTAGTCCAGCCTTTAAATTGAGCAACATGAAAGTAATTGCACAATAATTTAAGTGAAATATTCATTCCTTCCTTTTAGATTTTGGTCACAGACACAAGTAAATCAAGGTCAAGGTATGAAGTAGTCTTAAAATGCACTAGATAATTCTTTTTTTTTTTTTTTTTTTTTTTTTCCAAATACAGTTCTGAATCTCATTTCTTTTGTTTCCTGGAATGATTTTGGAACTTTGCTAATTTCCACAGCATGGGTTTAGGGTGTGCTCAGTTCCCACTTTGCCAACAGACAGCCCTGGTACCCACAGAGAGATTTATTATAATGTAATTTGGACCACTTGGTGATAAATAGCAAAAATAACAACAAATCATTACATCAGGTTTTTAAATCCTCAGATTTCTATCAATTTAAGACATTGCCAGCTTGTAAGAATATTTTTGCAGCCTCTGAAAAATCTGTAAATCTTTGAATTTGGGATGACTTGGAGAAATCTCCACTACATGCATTTCAAAAAGCACAGAAGTGAAATAATTTATGAGGACTCCAACATGATGTTCTTCCATGATTCTATTTCCATTTCCACTTTGTGGCCTGCACAAAGCAATGGAGGAGGAAAAGAAGGAGGAAAAGGTCATTTCCTGTGTCTAGTTCAGACCACAAACTCTCCAAAATTGGTAAGTAACCCCAGAGACACAGGGGACATCCTCTCAGCCACATCAGTACACAGTAAAATTCATTTTCCAGAGGCTCCTCCACAACTTGCAGGCAGTGTTACCCCACTTGCTGGAGGAGTTTTGGCTCCTGACAGAATTATCAGCTTGCCAGTGGTCTCTGAGACAAAACACCTCTTCCTCCCCCTCCTCAATCATGTGCATTTAAAGAGGTCCAGTTTCAAGTATTCCAGTATGGCCCATGTCCTCAGTTTGACTAAATTGTTGTCTTACTGGTCTGAGGGAGGCAGCTTAACACACAAACCCTTGAGCAAGTTTATCTTATCCAGCTGCTTCTGACAATCTCTGTCTTGAAGGTGTTCCCAAAAAATTTGCATTTCTGCACTGATCCAAGGGGAGGTTCCACCTCTCATCCCAGACCTTGATGCTCCTCTGCATCTTGGGTAAGGAGCACCCAGGTAATACTCACCCAAATCCAATTTGGTTTATCCTGCTCTTCCTAAGGTGTGTTTTATCTCCTTCTGCTGACATTAATACCCACATTTATAGCTGAAGGAAGCTGATTTAGGCTGTTATTCCCTGAGTTCTTCATAATTTCACTGAATGTCTTTCTTCACAACTAATGACAGATTCTGTACTAGGATTAAGACAAAAGACAAAACTTTTCCAAATGTTTCCTCAGGTCAGAACAAATGCTGCATTCTTGACAAAGCTCCATGTTTGTGAGGGTTCCAACAACAGGAGCCCACTGACAAAATCATCCAAGTGCCCCTCTTCATTCTTCTGCCAGCTGTTTAATAAACACACTGCACTGCTTTACTGAATTTACAAACCACATAAACAAAACTCCCATCTTTGCTTCTGCTGAGTGGCTCTTCCTTGGTTTAACTTATTTCCATATACAAAAGCAGTAAGGCCTCTACCATTCAGAATTGTCTGGCAGCACAGCTTAAAAAAATAAGGAAATCATAGTCTTTATTTGCTAGCTGGGAAAATTTCTTCAGGTAAAATACTGTCACACTTAGCTGGAGGCAGTAGTCTAGTTTCTGTATTTTAAATAAACCTCTCTTTTTCTGAGCTTTGCAGAGAAACAGCCATGAAGAACAACCCAGAGCCTAATGAATAATTGCTTTAGAGAAACCAGAATCAGTTTACAGGACACAGCCCACACCAGCAAAGTCCTGCCTTCAACAACTTTTCTATTGACAGTGTTGAAGACTGACCCATCAGCATTTCTAAGTTTGGAACATGAAGTATTTTAGAGAGCTGAAAATATTGTTAAGTTTTCAATTCAACAATCTGAGTTTGCTTTAGGCCTTTGTTCAATCTAGATGATCCAGTACAGGAAATTCAGAATTTGGATTTTAAATGAAAGCCAAGGCATCAAAATAAGTTAACTTAGAAAAACATAAGTTTGGGAATTTTTTTACAGAGTCATGATTACTTTTAGGCAAGACTTAGCAGAAAACCAGTTTGGGAACCAACAAAATTCTCCTTTGGCAGTGTCCAAAACTCATTCAGTAGAAAAAGGCAACACAGTGAGAAGCTGAAATATTCCCATTTCAGTAAAGTGCTCGGGGCTGTGACACACAGCAGCTTTGCTAGGACCTGATCTCTGCTGCTGGGCTGAAGGAGGGGGAGGCCAAGTTCTTCACTATTCTGTTGAGGTTGGCAATTTTCTCTTCCAGTAAATAATTTTTCCTCTCTGCAGTTTTCTGCCGCTGCTCCGTCGCCTCCAGCGCCTTCAGCAGCTGCGCGTTCTCCACGTACAGATCCTTGACCATCACGTCTGCCTTGGTGTTCTTGGACAGCTGCATGGAGAATGGGACACAGCAACTCAGAAAATAACCACCAAAAACTCCAGAGGAAGGTGAGGAAGTGGCAATGTGTGAATTATAACTCAAACATCAAAGGAAAAACCCATTTTGTCTCATTAAAAACTCAGGGATTTGAGATGTTGGGAATGTTTTGAGACTGGAAAGGTTTTTTAAGGACATAGAGGGTTTCAAATTAAACTTGTCAGGTGAGTTCTGCTTTACAGCATTTATCCTCTAAGGATAAATTTAGTGCACAAGAGAATCCACCAGCCCACAGAGATCCCACAGAGATACTTCCAAAAACCCCAACACCACATCAAATAAAGGATGAATTTGGGGCAGGAGGCCTCAAAGAAATCAATACTTGATTTTCTCCTCAAGAGATTATTTTTTTCTCCTTTTCTAAGCAACTTTTCCAGTTAGCATCCTCAGCTGAAATTTGATTTTTGTTTCTTCATTTAGGAAAATTAATGAGTAGTGGATTCAGTCCTCAGTTTGGAGTTTTATGAAGTTTTGGGTGAATATGCTGCACTTGAGCTCTTAAGCATTCAATAAAACCACTTTTAACTCTATTCTGAACAACAGCTTGGCAGCTTTGGCCCATTTAGGGGTTTACAGAAGGAATGGGGCAGGTTTGAGGAAGTCCAAGAACACTTACTTGTTCTTTCAGCTGATTTACTTTATCCTGGAGAAGCCTCTTCACAAGCCTTAATTTCTGCTCCACATCCATCATCCGCTCTTCCATCATTTTTAGAAGCTGCTCGTGACCCCCCTGAAAAACAACATTTATGTGAAAAATCAGTTCCCATTCACCAGTCTATTTTATTTTTCCAGAAAATAGCTGGGCTCTCCACACTTCAGTTTGATTTAGAGACAATTCAATTAATAAACCTTTCATTGAAGCAAAATATTACGGCAACACTTAAAGGATGCTCTCAGCATTGCACTGGTTTTCCAAGCAAGTTACACTTGAAATTACCAAATCAAGGGAAAATGATATCAAATTCTAAGTTCTGTACTGTCTGTAACAGTCAGAGCTGGATAATTTCCTTTTCTTGTTCTTTGGTGCTGCCAAATTTCTGATTAATGTAGGAAACAAAATGCCAATTTAATGGTTTTAGAATAAAAATAAGGTGAAGTCATAAGGTCATGTTTGACAATTTAACTCTACTCCCATGCCAGAGAGAAATTGAGTAATATCCAAAAGAGGTAGGATTCCAAACTTCATTTTTTTTATATCTTTTTAGATTAGTTTTCATAACCCTAAACTGGCTTTCTTCTTTTTCTTCAGCAAGATGATAACTAAAACATCATAATTCTGTGTCATGAGACCATTACACCCACCTGAGGGAAATTTTCCTAAATAAATAAGAAACATCAGGAATTACAAATGAACTTGTTTGGATTTAGGAACTTTAGACATTAACTGCAGGAAAATTGAGATTTTTTTTTTTAATGTTAGTTTGTTACTCAAATTCTAGGCAGTCATTTGAGGAGATAAACTCAGCACCAACCCAGAATAAAACACCTTCAAACCCAAACCCATCCCACCTGTGGAGGAGGAGGATAAATGAAAATCTGCTTCAGGTAAGGAGTTCCTCATCTAAAACCCTACAAAATGATCCCCTTGGGGGGTTGATTTAAACTCACTCAACATTTTATTTGCTGTAGCATCAGAAACTCAAATCTGTGTATGAGGTTATGTGATAATTCAATTTTTATGGAAAAGCTTAAAATGGAGTCACATAAAAGCCAGTTTTACAATGTGGGTGGAGTGGATATTTCTCAATTAATGGAATTTGATTGGAATTCAAACCCCTGGAACTCACTATTCCACTTCTCATTGGTTGCAGAAACCTTGAGTGAGTAGTTATGAGGAAAAAAAAAAGAATTAGAGAGGTCTCAGTAGCAGTGATCCCTGTTTTTTTGTGCCTTTAGTGTTCTCACTTCACATTATTTCTGTTAATTGGGCAGCAGCTTTAAGGTCATTAAAATAGGAGAAAAAAGATCTTTACAAGCGAAACAGCTGAAATGGTTCATGTCTCCAACCATGAAAAATCACAGGCCTTAAAGAAATTTTTCTGAACTAATAAAGTACTAAAATCCTAATTTAATCAAGTAGTTTGAGACAAAAAAAACCCTATAGAATTTCATCCGATAAATAAGAATAATTTCCCCTTTTTACTTTATGGTCACAGCAGTAGAAGATCCCTCATTTTCTTAAATTTTCAGGTACATCTGCTGAAGAAAAACTGAGTTTCTGTACTCTAGTACATCCCCACCAGAAATCTTTCCCAGAAGTCCTGATATAACAATGTTCATTACTAAAGATAAATATTTTGTGTAAAACTTGTTTATCCTTGAAGTGGAAATTATTGATTTCTATGAAGACAAGAGACATGATGCTTAAAAAAAAGATTTTATTTTTCATTTACATCAAAAAAGTCATCTTTCCCTGTTAAAAAGTTTATACATCTTATACAAAAATGCAGTATAAATACCCCAGATTTTCTTCAAATCTCATATAAAATTAGTACCATTTGAGAAAAATAGGCTCTTTCCCATACTGAACAACTGCACATTTTAAATAACATAAATAAAACCCATTTGTAACAAATTTTAAAAAGCTTCTGGAAGCTTCTGAGCTTTCACAAAATAGCTTCTAGACAAATAAATAAGAAAATAACACTGCAGAGACTTTTTTTTTTTTTTTTTTGCTGGTTTTTTTGAGGTGGGGGAAAAAAAAAGGGGGGGAAAAAATTTTTTTTTTTTTGATCCTCATGTTTCTCAGCTTATGCCAGTTCTGTGTTTTTGTGAGTTTATCATGGAAAAGGAATGGGATCAAAAGCAGGCAGAGGTGTCAGAGGTGCCCGATCCTCCGGTAGGAATCTGCATGCACTGCTCGCTGCTCCGGTAGCAAGGCCTAGAGAAAGAAGGCAAGTGGGAATACTTCACCCTGATATCCAGCTTTGTCTTCAAAACATGTACACTTCAAGCAAAAAAAAAAAAACCAAAAAAAAAAAAAACAATCACCAATACAAGCAAAGCAAGCAACGCAGGACAAAAAAAAAAAAAAAAAAAAAAAAATTCACACACGCACAAAGAGAAAAACATGCAGAGTATCTTGTATTTTCTATCTGTAAATGGGAGTATTAGCACTGCACAGCTGGGAGATGGAGGGGGCATTGTCTACAGCTCATGGTTTTTAAAAGTTCAATGGGAATAATTAAGTTAGCAAAGTTTTCTAGAGGAAATGCTCCTCTTTCTCTCTCAATCTCATTTATAACAAAAATCTCATGTAATATATATATATAAAAACTCACAGATTGTCAAGCATTTGGGAAAAATGTGGCCAAACTGGCCCTCATTTGAAAAATTTGCATTTCTATCTCAAACTTTGTTGTTTTTCCCTCAGAGTGAACAAGCAGCTGGTCAGAGGTGATATGAAATTTGAAATAAAGAGCTGTACAAAGGGGGAATTGAGCAACTCAAATGTCAATTAGTGCTAGGCAAACTTTGGGAAATATTGGGTAATTAATAAGCTCCTAAATTTAGTTATTGAGAAAGGGATATGAGGTAATCACAGCAGAAACAATCACTGGGAATTCAGAAGAGTCCAGACAGGTTAACACAGTAGAAACAGCTCAGGAGTTATAATTTAAATTAATTTATGAAATTTTTAACAGCAGCCTTTGGATGAAAATAACTCAGGACTGACTGTAAAATGAATTAAACCCCACAGACAACCAGGATCAAAAAAGCAATGAAAACTGCAAAGCAGGATAAACACAAAATAATTCCAAAAAAAAAAAAAAAAAAAAAAAGGGATAACTTTGGATACCTTATTACACAGGATCTAAGAAAGCTGCAAAATGCAAAGCAGCAGCAGAACTAAATAATTCATTTTACACAGAAAGCATGGAGACAACCTGACCTTGTACTCACTGGTGAAAGGATGATGGAGAGGGATTAGGATGGAAGTTTTCAGGGTGCTAAAGGGGACATTAAAAGGGACATGAGCTCAACTAAATGTTAAACCTTAATCAGGATGGCAAAGAAAAATCAACAGAGATTCAAGCAGGAGGTGCTTACAAGGAGCAGCAAAGTGGAGACAAATAAATCTGGCTTGGTTTATAACTGCAGGTTTTTAAAAATTATTTAGAAAGTTATCTAGTAAAAAAGGGGTGTTATAAATCAGATTATCCACTCATTTAAGGAAAAAAAAATTACAAGGATTAAGTGCATTAGTGCATTGACAGCAATTATTTGCAAAGTCTTAAGTATTTTTAAATTCACAAAGCTTTTCCAGGAAATGTAGGAGCAATTCATCTCTAGAACTTCAAGTTCCAGGATGTGACTCGTTTGCAGATTGTTCCAAAATCTGAATTACAAAGTCCTCACTCCTAATGCAACCCCAGCACATTCACTTGCAGCTGCCACTGCTGCAATATGGCTCTGATTGAATTTGAAATTAAACTTCACATTGTGCCCCCCATGGTATGGGACCAAGTACTTCTGAAAAGGAACCTTACAATCAACTTATTTCTACTTAAACTGAAATTACTTGCTTTTATTTTTAAATATTTTGAAGAAACATTTTGATTTTATGCCTTTCTTAAAAAAATTTTTACTCCAAGTTTTGGATATTTTAAAACCTGGTTACTGCCTATACTCTTTCCATAATACCTTTTTTTCTGGAATACCAATTACCACATTCAGAGATTTTTGAGCTTCAAAGTCTTGATCTTGTTATTATTTTAAAGTATAACTGCAATCTAAATTTAAAATATAAGAGGGGTGTTTTTTTCCTGCTACCAGATTAATAAATAGCTAATAGTATTTTATCTAATTTATTTATCTAATCTAAGTATAAATCTACATAAATATCTAATCTAAAATAGATAAAATACTGAATATACATTTAGGTTACTTAGAGCTTCACCTTTTCTATAAAATAGAGCTGTAATATTATTTTAAGACCTTATTTGACCTGAGCCAAAGCTTTAGAGATTTAGGGATCCAATTACTTTTTGAAGAAAAGGATCATTTGGCAATTTTTATGTGGCAGATGCAAACCTTTCTATTGCTTGTAATTCAATTTTACAAGGTAAAAAATTAACACTAAAAAGTGACTCTGCCCAACATGGGCAGTGGATGAAATAATCTTCCTTGGAATTGGTTTTCCAATTGGTTGGAGTTTCTGTCCAACAGTAACAGTGTCTTGTCTCATGGCCAAATCAGGAAGATTTCCTTAGGAAAAAGATTAATTTGTGTTCTGCTCTGCTACAACTGACACAGCTCCATGTGACAGCAACAGCCCAAATTAGGATTTGATGTAATGGATGCCTGTGTATTTTAAAAATAATAATTCCAGATACAGTCACTGAGTAAAGAAACAAACAAACAAACAAACAAAAAGCCCCTATAAACACTTACTGCACATGGAGCAGAAGGAGAAAAGCCAGTTAAATGTGGTTTGATCTCAAAAAAAATTCAGAGGACTTCAGAATGAAGCTGTGGCTCAGGCTAACCATGCCAAACAGCATTTTCTGCACATACCCTTGCTGGCATGAAATTGAATTTTTGAACTGGCATAAACAGAGAACGGATCTCACCAGAATAATTAAAAAAAAAAAACCCAAACAAACCAACCCAAGACAACTAAATGAAATCCTTTCAATATTTTCACCTTACCTGCTGCATGTTTGTCCCCGAGGCTCTGCTCTCCAGCTCCTCCTGCAGGTGCTGACTCCTCCTCTCTGCCTGCAGCAGCTGCTGCTGCAGCTGCAGCAATTGTTCCCTGGGCACCGTGGCACAGCCTTGCTGCTGGGAGCTCTGGCTATGCATCCCCCCGGACTGGAGCATCTGGGGAAGGAAAAATCCAACATTTTAGCACCTCCTCCCCCCTGCCAGGGCTGCTCCAGGCAGCAGCTTGCTGTCACATTTCTGGTGTGCAAGAGAAACAAGCCTGAGCTCGGTGACACAAGGTGAGCAGGCAACTTTTTCCCAATTAAAAAAAAAAAAAAAAAAAGGGAATTTCACACAAAGAAAGCTGGGCTTTGATTGATCATTTCAGGTCTTATAAAAGTCACTGAATTTTTAATGAATTCCTATCAAAGTTTAGTTGGTGAGCTTTACTAATTTCTCAGGGGATGGCTGAAGTTGTGCTGATTATTAGTTGTGCTGATTATTTCTGGTCTTTAGGATAGAGAGGGAACATTTATCTCTGATATTACCTTCAGAATTCAGTATTTAATACCCTCTAGATATTTCCTAATGTTCACTCCTAACTGTGGAGATATTAAGAGCTAAGATAGTCATGTAAAATAATTTAGAATTTTTCCACACTTTACCTGGGTTTCGCTTTAGTAACTCACAGTTGGAAGAGTTAATGATACCAAAAAGGACCAGAACTGAACAGTAAAAATCCCTGATGGTTCAGACAAACTCATTTGCAGCTGGAATTTGTGTAGCATTAATAATTTCTTCCCATAAAGATCCTATTGCCTTAAAACCATTACTCAATTCCCTTAGGAAAGGTGTATAAGATTATCTTGGTGATTTTAATTTTTCTTTCAAAACTGATTTTCATTTGCCTTTCACAACTGATTTTAATTCCCTTTCACAAAATTAATTTGGATAATATTTCAATTATTGACTAACTAAATATTTTTCACAATGGTGCAGCTCTTCTGGCCCTATTGCTGCTGGTGCAGGTAAACAGAAAAACAGGTTTATAAACACTTAAAAATAAAACTACCTGTACTTTTTAAAGCCTTTTAGGGGTTCTCTTTGTAAAGGAACTGTTCTTTTTCTGACAATATAACCAGTGAAAACAATGAGCTTTTGGTGAAATTTCTTTCAGGGTTCCTTTCATGAAGCACATGAATAACTAATGAGGAAACAGTCAATTAGTGTTAACAGCATCTTAAAAATAAATACTAATGAAACAACAATGAAAACAATATAGCCCTGCTGTATTCATCTGTGGAAGAAAATGGAACAATCATTGCTAAACTATCAGGATGATGCCAAGTGGGATCAGAAATTAATTAATTTAAGGAAACATTGGACAGTCTGGTGGAAAAGCATGCAGGCACCAGAGGTAAATATGCAAACACCTTCAAACCTCACAGTCAATGGGGGAGCAGGAAGCCACTTTTCATTCTCTCACTTCCAATTTTAATTCTTTTGGAAGCCATGGGGTGATTTCTCTCCATTTTCATGGCAACCCCTTAGGAACACACAGCTCCTTGGGATACAGAACCACACACATGAACCACAAAGAACCTGGTGCAGCTGTCCAAAATTGACATTGAAATGAAGAGTGGCTTCTTTACTTAAGAGATGTATGGAATAAAAAGAAAAGAAATCCATGAAAAAAAAAAAAAACTAAAGGAATGTTTTCTCCATGCTATGAAGGTACATGAAAAATTCTTGCTCTACCTTCGCACACTATTTCAGAGAGAGAACTGCCCCCTTCTCTGCTACTTCCAACCACTGACTTCTAGCCAGGTTAGCCATGGACAAAAGGAGAACAGGCACAAAAGAGAGAGTTAGAAGTCACAAACCACTGAGTGAAAGTTGCACACACCTGCTGGGAAAGGGTTACCAGGAGGAACAAAATCCTGTGTGTTTGAAATGCACATTTCAGGAGAAAACACAATCCCAGGCTCGGTGTTTATGGGTTTAAAGTGTTTGGCATTTTCCCAAAGCTTAATTAAGACTATATAAATAAATTCACAGGGAATAGAAACAGTCTTTTCATTAACTTGTCAAAATCTCGTATTTCCTAATTAGGTTTTTACAGTTTTATTACTAATTACATAGGATTTTCAGCCTAATGGCTCCCATTGGATGAAAAACATGAAGCCATTTATAAAATGTTAGAGAAGCCTCATCTGGAAGATGCTCTGACTTATAGAACAAGTAAAAAATGTAGTTGTTTTTGGGTTTTTTATTATTATGTTTTAAACTCAAATCCAGGACATCAAATTTAGGTAAGACTACTGAGAGAGAACTTGGAGGTCTGGGCTGGCCTTATGAGACACACTAAACATAATTAAGTTGCCCATTCCTATAATCAAGGACTCCTAAGTTTTGATATCCAGCATGATTCACTTAGAGCAGCTTTTGGAAGGATCTCCAGTGAAGTTTTCACTTGTGCCTTTAAATTAACAGTAAGCTGAGTAAATTAATATTTTATCATGATTTAGATAATATTAAGCTTAAATTCAGCAAATTATTCCCAGAGGATATAAGAACAGGTTTCTACATTAAGAGAAGCACCACACAAATATTAGATAGGAAATCTGAGGTGACATGTTTTAGGAAGGAAGAGGGAAGTGTCAGCCTTGCCTCAAGCACAGAAACAAATTTTTTTGCTGTTTGATTTTATATCTGAAGCTGTTTGTGAATTATGATTAAACAAAATGTGCTTCAGAGAGCAGGATGTTTGCCACACAACTTGGTCATGAAAATGAGGTTAAACATCAGGAGAGGTTAAGTCTTCTAGTTTCAATTAGTTTTCTCTGTTGCTACACATCCATAAGTTGTTTCAAAATGAAATAAATAGAGTAAAACAGTGATAAAGGCCCACAGTCCACACTGATTGAAAAGTACCTCCATTAACTGCTCATCCAGCTTGACTTGCTTTTTTCTTAGCCCTTCGTTCTCTGAGCTGGTTTCCAGTTCACGTTCAAGAGAATTCATCTGACTGATCTATCAGAGACAAGAAGTTTCCTTAGAAAAGCAGCCATTTCTCACTTTAGCTGTTTTTTCCCCCCATCATGAACCATTGAATACCAAGAGAACTCAAGTCTAAAAACCAGGAGTATTTGGAAAATGCTTTGCTACAAGAGCTGTCTCACAATTTGTGACACACAAAGAGCACAAAATTCAGAGTAAAAGAACAAAGTCCCAGCTTATCCCTTGAGCTTCTGAGAGGTGGAAACCACTGCACTGATTTGTGTGTTCACCACCCAAAACTCACCTTCCTGTTTGCAGATGACAGCTCCTTCTGGAGCTGTTCACACTCCCTCTTCAAGCTCAGCTTCTCCTGCTCTATGGCTTTGACAATCCCTGACTGGCTTTGATGCTTTTGGTGCTTTAGGGAAAGGATTGTGGATTCCAGCTGTCGGATCTGAGGAAATCAGAGGTGAACAAATGTGAAAAGATGTTCCAGACAACTCCACTTCATCTAAAATATCAGTTGATTTTGGACTCACAGAATGCCAGGATGGTTTAGGTTGGAGAGGACCTTAAATCCCATCCCATTCCACCCCTGCCATGGGCAGGGACCACTTCCACTATCCCAGGCTGCTCCAAGTTCTTGGCCTTGGACATTTCCAGAGATCAAGGGGCAGTCACAGCTTCTCTGGGCAACTCTGGGGTATTTCTGACATATTTGTTTTGATATCTTGGCCTTCTTTCCCTTCATCCTCCCCATAATCCACTTAATACTGTAAGCCAAGAAATTGCTCAAGAAAAATGTCAGGAATATTAAGAATATTTTTGTTAACTTGAAGCTGGACTGAAATCTTGAAAAAGATTGAAAAAGATACCAGGATTGTCTTTTAAAGAGAAATTTCCTGAGAGTGTTGTGGAGTCTCATTCTCTGGAGATACTCCAAACCTGCCTGGATTGTGATCTATGCAGAGTGACCTCCAAGAGCTCCCAAGGCAGGTTACCTTTTCCCTGGAGTGAGCCAGGTCTGTTTTAGTGCTCTGCACTTCCCTCTGCAGCCTCTCGTTCTCCTGCCTGAGCAGCCTCTGCTCCTGCTCTGGCTGCTCCAGCTGCTCCCAGTGGATCAGTCCCTGCTGCTCCTGCAGCCCTGAGGGAGGCACAGCCACTTCCAGAACCCGGTTCTTAAGACAGACAGAATTGCAGGGTTAGGCCTTCAACAAAGAAGCAGACATTTGCTCTATTCAGGTGGGGTTTAGGTGGATTTTCAGGCTCCAAACTTGCAGCATTCCCATCTCCCTCCCAGCCCCACTCGCTGCTTTCCCTTAAAAAATCCAATGTGCAAATCCCAGATGCTTCCCTCTACTAGAATCATGGATAATAGCTGTGTGCACAAGGAGTGCACAGAGTTCAGCAACACAAAAAAAGCAATTTATGCTCTCTTTAGAGGTAAATAGAACTCAGTATTATATATTGTGCACTAATAGCTGTAATTTAGCTCCTGTTGTACAATTCTGAAACAGCCTCTTTTCCACGTGGACATTAAATATTCCTTAATTACATGGCAAACAAGTCAAATTAGTAACTGAATTCATAATAGCAATCCCAAGACTGCTGTCTACAACCTCCTTCAGTTACAAATCCTCATTAGCTGAGAGGTTGATATAATTCTGTACCTTTCAAGCCCAAGGTTGCACTGAAAATTAGATCCTCTGTCCATGACTGGTTTAATTTTTATTGTTGATAGGTGTAAAATAATACATTGTCCACAGATTTGGGGGTTTTATTGGCAAAAGGTTTCTTTTAGGGAAGAATGGAGACTCAGGAGTGGGACTGATCATTGCCTGCCCACGTTCAAATAAAATACAGTTTTTAAAAATCAGCTTAAAACCTGCACATTATATCCAATACACAATAATTACAGCTAATTACTGAGATCCCTGAAGCCCTTTACCTTTTCACTGCTGTTCTGCAGTTGTTTGTGCAATGCCATCACTTCTTGTTTCAGAGTTTCCTTCTCCTGCTGTGTCCCCTGCAGGTCAGATTTCAGCTGGGACATTTGGAGGTTGGTGCTCTGCAGAGTTTCATTGAGGCTCTGAACCTGTAAAGAGCAGGAGCACAGCTTGGCTTTTGCTGAACCAAGGTTCCCTGTGTGGATCAGGTATCCCAGGTATTTGAGATCTCTGATGGAAGAAGTGAAGTTAAAAATGCTGTTTTCCTCCTTTGAAAATGTTAAATTGAGTTTATTGCTCTCTACAACTCCCAGGCAGGAAGGTGGAGCTGAAGGGGGTCAGGCTCTGCTCTGAGGGAACAGGGGACAGGATGAGGAAACAGCCTCAAGGTGTGTCAGAGGAGGTTTAGATTGGATATTGGGGGAAATTTCCTCATGGAAAGGGTTTTTGAGCATTGGCACAGCTGCTCAGGGCAGTGGTGCAGTCCCCATCCCTGTAAGTATTTAAAAGTTGTGTGGATGTGGCATTTGGGCACATGGGGCAGTGCTGGGGGAATGGCTGAACTCAATTTTAGAGGGATTTTCCATCCTTAAAATTATAATTCCAAATGATTTTCCAACTTTCTGTTCCAAGCTCACAGCCACCACTTTGAATAGAGCCACAATTCACCAGAAACATCTTCCAGGCCTGAGCATTTACTGTGATATACTGGAAAGAAACTTCCCCTTGAATTATTTATTCTTCTTGGCACCAATGGCCAAGGAGAAACTCCAGGAATGCTCAGGCAAGCAGGGAACCACTGATCCCATCCCTGCCTGGGGAAGGATGAGCCTGCACCAAGACAGAGGAGCAACAGCAGAGTCTCTGCAGCATTTTGGGAATCACCAGGCAGAGGGAATTGGCAAAAGTAACTTGGCTGTAGAGAGAAAAATCCCTCATTGTATTTAACATGTTTGCTTTTGTCCTTTAAGAACATCCCTTTGGAAGCCCCTCAAAGCAGCCATTCTCAGCTGATGGCATCAGAAGGGGGCTTTCATGAGAAAAAGAGATGGTCCAAATGCTTTTATCCAGGGTGTGACATAAATCAGTGTTTCTTACCTTGTCCTGGGAGAGGCTGAGCTGTGCTTTCAGTGCCTGACTCTGCTGCTCCCAGGATTTCTGCTCCTGCTTCAGGCTGCTGACTGCACTCTCCAAGCAGCTGACTTGAGCTACCTGCAATGAGATTACATCAGGAATCCTCACTCAGGACTTTTTTTTTTACTCAATTTGACATCAAGGGTTACCCTAGAGGGAGTTAAAGCTAAGGAAAGAAGGAAAACACAGGAAAGCAAAAAGCCCCTCAGCTCCCTAAATTTCCACACAATGGGATCATTATTGACAGTTTGCAGACTGCTCTGCTCCAGTTCAGAGTTACAGTAGGTTAGAGATGCAATAAAAGTCCAAGAACACTGTCTTCCTTGTCCTGCTGCAGTATTTATATCCAGGCCTCTCTTCCTTGCAATGTTTGGAATTTTCTACATAATCAAATTACAGTAAAGCTGTGCTCCAGAATTTAAGCTTTCCTCTCTTAAAAAATCCAGGCAGTGGCAATTAAGCTTTTATCTGCCTTGAGGGTGAGGGAAAAAACATCCAGAGAAGTTGTACAGGTTATGGTGATACAGATAATGGTATAGGAACTTGAACAGCCCTTTACAGCACATCTGGATTTGCAGCTCTTTCTTACCTTATCAATACATCTGTTCAGCTCCTCACTCAGGGCTTCTTTCTCTTTCTGCAGCTTTTCATTTTTTGTGACTAAACTTGAAACTTCATTTTGAAGGTCAGCAAGATCAGGACATCTGGGCAGCTGTGGGAAACAAACCCCTCACAGTTGCATTTCTGTGCTCTTGGAGAATTTGGCATGAAAATCATGGGATGGCCAAATGGTTTGGGTTGGAAGGGACCTTTAAAGGTCATCAAACTCTAATCCCTCTGGAATCAGCAGGGACATCTTCCACCATCCCAGGTTGCTCCAAGCTGTCCTTGGACACTTCCAGAGATCCAGGAGCAGCTACAAATTCTTTGAGCAGCCTTTGAGTGCCAGGGCCTCACCACCCTCACAGGGAAGGATTTTCCATAATATCCCATCTAAATCACACTGAGGGAAAACCACTGCACTGCTGACTTCCAATCCTTTTCCCAGCTGAACCAGTCCTTTATCACTGCCTTTCCTCATTCCATCTCCTGCCTGTAATTACACTCCAGCCACAATCCACTCATTTCTGAATAGGCCTCAGCTGCTTTTGCTTTTTAAGACCATTATCTACCCTGATCACTGGGTGCCTCAACTGAGTGTTTTACACTGTGCAGAAAATGACTTTGTGGAGCCCTAAGCAGGGACCTGACTCATTTGAAGCCTTCATTATCTGTGTTTATTAGCATATATTTCCAGCCAATTGAACTGTGCTTGTACAGGAGATAACTGAGCTCTCCAGGAAATTATCCTCAAATGTTGTGAGACTCTGGTATCTCCAGATGGGTTTAGCAACAGGAATTCTCCCTGACAGGACATGCTGGAAGAGCTCACTCCTTAAATGGAGCTAAAATGGGTTATCTCCAGTTACACAGGGAAATGTTCTCCTGTGGATCCCATTTGCTCTGTCTATTCCTTAATTAAAGCTTTAAATCTTTATTTTGACCAAAGCTTCTCTTTAGAGATGCACTGCTCCCAAAAATCTTTTGGCAAAGTCTAAGTGAACCCAACCTTATTTGATGCATTGTGCTGGAAACTGTTTCAAGTAGAGTTACATTCCTTTACTTTTATGATTTTTATTTAAAGAAATGATCTATTTCCACCTCTTAATTTTCATCCATTAAGAGATGATGAAAATTAATCTGATGGCACTCAAACAGAATCCCAGAAGGGTTTTGGGTTGAAAGGGACCTTTAAAGGTCATCAAGTTCCAATCTCTCTGGAATCAGCAGGGACACCTTCCAGTGTCCCAGGCTGCTCCAAGCCCTGTCCCACCTGGCCTTGGACACTCCCAGGGATGCAGGGGCAGCCACAGCTGCTCTGGGCAATAGGATGCCATCCATACCTGTTTTGTCTTCTCCAGCTCCTGCTTCAGGATGTGGTTCTCCTGCTCCAGTAGATGAGCTTGAACCTTCATTTTTGACATCTCCATCTCCAAAGATGACACCATGTTTGATGACTGCAAAAAATAAAAGGCTCACATTTCAATTCAGGAGACCCACAGAGCACCAAAGTTTAAGCAAAGGAGGCTGCAGCCACTGGATAGAGCTGAGAGGGCACTGGAGGAACAGCAGCCATGCTGGGAAGTGCAGGGAAATCTGCCATCACTAAGCTGTGTTTTCAAGACAAACCTGCACATTTTCCCCTCCTGGCTTTTGGCTGCTGCTGTGTTTAAGCCAGCACTTAGCAAAGCTCAGCTTTGCAATCCCATGCACATCCCAGGACAGGGATGCCAATTCCAAAGCCCCTGAAGTCCAGCTGTCCTACCAAATCCTGTACCTCTATTTTGGAGTTTTCCAGTTCCTCTTTCAGCAGCAGCCTCTCCTTTTCCCATTCTTCCAGGGTGCACTTCCCCTCTTCCCTTTCCTTTTGCTCGAGCACCTTTGCCAGCTGTTGATTGAGGTCCTGCACATCTGCTTGGTTTTTGGAGTTCCTCTGGCTGAGTTCTGTATTTTCAGAGTCCAGCTGTTGGTTCCTGGTCTTCAGATCTGCCACCTGAGCAGAGACAATGGTGATTTTAGACCAGGAATGAGATTTTTGGATATTTCCTTTCTATTAAGGTGATCAAAGACCTGACAAGTCTCACTCTGACAGTGACTCCAAACAAATAATTTGTCATAATTGGCCTTAATTAGACCAATCATATCAATCACCCAGCACAGCACCCTTTGCCACACCTTGGCTGGTGTAGATTTTGAGGATTATCCCAATAGATTATTCTGAGCAAGTATTTTCCTAAGCAATGACATGGATAAAATAACCAAGATGACATGGATGTAAAAGGTAATGAATCCTTCTATTTCACCCATTATAACAAGCCACCCCTAAAATAAAAGTAGCAGCCACATGGATACAACTGGCAGCACTCCTAGACCAAGCCAGCTGGGAAATGAGTAGAGGTTGAATCTCATGGGCTTCTGCAGAGAATCACACAAAAACTACAAAACAAAAGATTTAAACTCTGTATTTCTATGGAATAAAATTTGCAAGTTGACTGTGGAAAGTGCTCTCAAGCCTGTAAACTGGACAATTACAGCTTTTCACTTATAAGCAGGTCAAACAAGCCTCAAATCAATCCCAAAGAAGAAATAAAAAGCAGTTACCAAAATGATTAAATTTATAAAATGCTCATTTTCTGCTGTCTTTGTGACTATCCAAGGAACAGCTTTGATGCAGTGATGATTTCTACAGAGAAGGTTCTGGGCTCAGGGCACACACCTGCTTTTTCAGGTTGTCAACCAGCTTCTGCACAGCCACTTTCTCCTTTCTTACAGCCTCTATCTTCTGCCTGTGGAGAAATGAAAGCTCATTAACACTAAAATCAATTATCAATATACACAGCTGCAAGATTGCACAGGAGGACACCACCTCAAGTTGTGCCAGGGGAGGTTTAGATTGGATATTAGGAAAGATTTCTTCACTGCTCAGGGCAGTGGTGGAGTCCCCACCCCTGGAGGGATTTAAAATCCATGTGGATGTGGCACTTGGGGACATGGGTCAGTGGTGGCCTTGCCAGTGCTGGAAAACAGTTGGGCTTGGTGATCTTGCAGGTCTTTTCCAACCTTAATGATTCCAAAAATCAGCTGTGTTTTTTTTAAAACCACCAGAAATGTTAATGGTGGATATTTATTTATTTATTTATTTATTGTTCAGCATCCCTGTTCTGCATCAACTTGGCAAGTGCTCAACCTCTCAAGGTGCCCCAAGAGGAACTCCACTAGAGGGGAAGAATAATCCCAGGATCATGGATGGTTCTGCACTGCCAAAGACCCAGCCACTGGAATAATCTGGCAGATGAGCCTCTCTCTCCCTGCCTTTGCTGAAGCACAAATAATTGCATCAGGTCAGCTCCTAAGCCAGTCCTGTGCTCCTGTGTGTTACTGGGTCACCTCAATGCCTGCAGCTAAACCCTGCCTGGTTCTGGACAAGCTGGGGCAGGGAAAAGGATGAGGAATAACCTGTCAACCTGCTGGATTTCCAACAGCACCATGAAACAACCCCATTTTGGATTTGTACTGCACCTAACACACGAGGAGCAGAACATCCCTTCCCTTGGGGAGAAGGGATGAACCCACTGGGGCTGAGCCCCAGCCACAGCCTGAAGGCACCACAGGGCACATTCCCCATGGAATTCTCACCTCATTTCTTCCCTGGATCCATTCAGCTCCCTCAGTTTCAGGCTGGAAGCACTCCCTTCCTCGTTTAACAAAGTCACTTCGTTTTTCAGGATGGCGTTTTCCTCGCGGAGCTTCTCGGCCTCACACCTGTGGCAGAGACAGGAGACAAGTGAGAACAGTTCCTGTAGGACACCCAGAGAGGGAAAAAAAAAATTCCACAAGTCAGAGCTACCTGTAAAATGCTTCAAAAACAAACCTACAATTGCCTTGATTTATGTATAAAATGTTTATCTATATTTTGCATTAATTCAGCAGGAGCTCTCCCCAGTTTGTTAAAAAAAAACCCAAATTTTTACAACAAACTTTTAAAAAACCCTAAGATTTTGGGGTATGTTTTTGAGCAGCTAAAATGAGTTAAAATTTTAATTTTCATACTAATATTCTACACATCTTTCAGTCCTTAAGCTACAAATAATAACACAATATGCAGACTGCCAGGAGAGTGAGCTGTTTCCCCAACTGGAATTCAGAATTCTGGGAACAGCACAGTTGGAAATTGTCTTTTCTGTCCTCAGGAGACTGCACAGAAATAACTTAGCCATGGTGGGACACCTGAAAGAACAATTTCCTGCAGGAAGCTGGTGCTGAACAATAATTAAACCACTTGTAGCCACTTTATCCATTTAAAAAATATCCTTGCTGGAGTACAGCAGTTAAAAATAAGTAGGTAAAACCTATGATAAATATAATGTAATGAATATATGTTTTATAACTCTATTTACCATATATCACACTCCTGAGGGGTTCCTAACTGGGAAAAAAAAAAGTTCCTATAATTCTCTAATATTAACCTAAATGTTGAGAAAAATAGAAGCACTTTTAGCACTTCAAATTACCATAATTCTACAGCATTCACTGAGGAAAAAAAAAGGAGCAATTTTATCCTTGTGAGCAACATTCAGCTCTAAGAGGGAACAAACTGAGTGAAGTAAATATTAGTAAAAGCTACAAAGCACTCTGGAAGGGTTACCATGGATTTTGGACATGGGAATACAATGAGTTTGTGCTGGAGGACGAGCTACACACGGTGACGGTGACATCCACAGACAGGACAGCTGGCAGGTGCTCCTGCTTAGGAGAGGAGTAAGTCACACACAGCTATTTATTCCAGTGGTCTTTATCCAGGATTAGAGGAGTTAGGAGTCCATGGCACTGTTTGCTACTCAGAGTTAAATCAGAGTTAAACTGGGGGGGTTAAAGGAGCAGCCAAGGCAGCGCTGGGTTAGTGGCTAACGCCGCGTTACGTTACCTCAGCTGGTCAACCTTGTGCTGCAGCTCAGTGCACGTGCTCTGCAAGCCCTGGCTCACTCTGGCCTTCCTCTGCTCTGCCTCTGGGTGACCCAGAGCTCTCTCCTTCACCTCTGTGCTGGGCCCCCTCATTCCTGCTTTTCCCACTTCTGGCACGGCGCTGTCGCTTTGGGAATTCTTGTCCTGCTGGCCTGTAAATGCAGTGGGATGTTCTTCCAGCTTCCCACCTCTCCTGTCACTGGGCATGTCTGAGTTTCCTTGTTCTTGGACATTTTCCAGCTCTTTAACATCTTCCAATCCTTGAACTTCCACGAGGAATTTGGTGTTTTCCTCTTCAAACTTGACACTTTCCACCTCACTTTCTTCTTGCTCACCATGAAGCCTTCTCAGCCTACGCAGGTTGTCTTCCAGCACTTCATTTTTTTCAATTAACTGCATCACTTCAGCTTTCAGATCCTCATTTTCTATCTGAATTTCTTCTTGTAGCGACAGAAGTTCAGCCTGTGCCATGGATCTGTCTTCCAGCTCCTCCATCCTTTTCCAAAGTTGAGCTATTACACTCTTCAGGTCACCCTTTGCTGCCCCAGGAGTGTGATCCAGCAGGAGAGAGCCTTCGCTCAGTTCTTCAGCCCCCTCCAGCTCCACCTGCATCCTCAAAGCATCAGAAACAAACATTTGATTTTTGGGAGCTATTCTGTGATTTAGCAGATGAACCTTCTGCTGTTTGACAGCGTTGTGTAGCGTTTTTGGCCTGGGAACTTTCTCCAGATGTCTCTTTTTTGGCACCCGAGAAAGGTTCTTGTCACAATCCTCGTTGCCATCAGCATCCAGAGCTGCTTGACTTCCCTGGATCCAGCATCCCTGTGCCTCAGGGGGGCCACCAGCTCTGGCCTTCACACATCCCTCCTCCAAATCCCAATCCATCTCTGACATTTCTTCCAGGTCTGTAGTATCAACCTCCAGAGGTGGAAGGACACTGAAATCTGCTCCCATGGCTACATCTTGACAATCACTGGGCAACCCTTCAAAACTGGGATCTATTTCCTCTGCTTCTGAGCCAGAGTGGGAGCAGCTGGGACTGGGAGGGGGCAGAAACTCCTGCTCTGCTGCTTCCAGCCGGTGCTGCAGCCTCAGGATCTGGGCAGCCATCCTGACATTCTCCTTCACTGCCTGCTCGTGCACCCTCTGCAGGTTTTGGAGAACATCCCCATCATCTCCCAGAGGAGCTGCCCCAGGAAAAGCAGCAATCTGACTCTTGGCTTTTGCATATTCACTCTCCAGGACCCTGTAATGGCTCTGCAGGGCAGAAAAACTCCGTGTTTCCCACTGCAATTTCTGTATTTTCCCTCGGAGCTCTGAGATTTCCAAACCCATCTCAGTCTTTTCTGTCTCTGCTCTTTCACAAATGTCTCTGTTTAAACTCTCCAAAGTAAGAAGTCTGGAATTGAGCTCTTCTTTCTCTTGCTTATACTCACTGTCCAGTCTCTCCAGCTTTTCCCTAACCAATTTCCCATTTTGCTCCACTGCTGATATTTGTTCATCTTTCTCCTTTAGCTCTTTTTCATGGTCATTTTGGAGCTGCCTTATTTTCTCATTCATCTTTTCCTCTTGCTCCTGGGCAGCATTCCTTAGCTCTTGCAGCTCCTTTTCCAGCTGCTCCCTCTCACACACCAGCTTGTTCACTTCTTCCTTGAAATTTTTCTCCAGGAGATCCTTCTCCTGGCTCAGGGCAGAAGAAACAGCCTTCTCACTTGCCAAGCTTTCCTTCAGCTGCTCGTGGGCTTCAGCAACCTCCTGAGCAATTTCATCCCTTTCAAACTCCCACTGGGATTTCTCCTCTCTCTGCTGCTCAGCAAGTTCCTGCAGCTCTCGCTGGTAACGTCCTTCCAGACTCTGGAGGGTTTCTTCATATTTATTCACAAGTGTTTGTGTGTCCACAGAAAACTGAGTTTGTGCATGAGATGCTCTTCTGTTATAGTCACTTGCCATTTTTTTCCTAGACATGGTTAACATAAGATATTACTAAACTACCTCAGAGGTTAAAGTTGCTTTTTAGGCTGAATAAAACAAGTTGGAAGTTTACTTTTTTTTTTTTTCCCCCACTGACTATTGGATGAGTGTTTCTGGGAGCTGCAAGTTAAATTTGAGGCAATTTGGTGAAACTTCAAAAAGAAAAACTGCCTTAGAAAACTGCAACAACTCCTGAAATGTCCTCAGAAAAGATTTTATTTGCAGTATGAGCCCTTCAGTCCCTGTGCTCAGATTTTGGGGGACTAGATGCTCTCACCCCCATCACCCCAGGGTGGCTTCAGTTTCTTTTGACACTCCAAAGTGCTAAAAGCACTTCCCAGTCACCCCTTTCCTTCTTCAGCACAGAACTCTGAAAACCCATGAGTTTTAAAAGGACCAAGCAGGGATTTGTGGAGCACAGGAATCCTGAACAGAGCTGGAGTTAATCACACCTGGTTATGCTTTAACACTACTGCTGCCTCTGGGTGAGCTAAAAATGAATGTAAATATCTGCTTGAGAAAGGTCAGAAGAGAAAAAACCCTGCAGAGCAGCCCAGTGCTGTGGGACAGAGCAGGAACAGCTCTGGACAGAGAGAATTCCCCAGCAGGGAATCTGCACTGCCACTACACCCAGCACTGTCCCCACTAGAGGTGACACTCACCTTTCCTCCTGCAGCTCCTGCTGGTGCTTCCTCAGCAGCTCCTCCTGCAGCTCCTCCTTCTCCAGGGCGTGCAGCTCCTCCAGCCTCTTCACCTGCTGCTGGAAGCCACGTTCCAGCTCCCCCTTCTCCTCCTGCAGGCTCTGCACAAGGACTCTCATCTTTTCTTCCACCCAGACACTGTTCTGGATCAGCTCCTCTCGTTCTTGCCTGAACTTCTCATTCACCTGCTCCAGTCTGGCCCTGACATCATCTTCATGCTCCTGCCTCAGCAGTTCCTGCAGATTGGCTTTCTCCTCATCAAAATGCATCTGTAATTTGTTTTTCTCCTCGTTGTATTTACAGTCGAGCTTTTCCTGCTGCTCTCTGAGCTCTGCTGCCTCTCCCTGCAGCTCTGCTATTTGATTTTTAAGGCCTGAGATCTGCTTTTCCATGACATTGATCTCCTCAGCATACTTCTGCCTCATATCCTCTTGCTCCTTTTCCCAGTGGGCTTTTGTCTCATCCAGCTGCTTTTCATAATGGCTCACCTACAGAAGGGAAAACAGGATGGATTCATTCATTTTCCACAGAATGTTCTACAGGGATTTTTTCCTCAATATTTCCATCTACTTCTCTATATTCATTCTATTGAATATTTTGATCTGCACTTCAGCATCTTACATTAATTTCCCTGGAAAGAATGGGTAAGTGCTTAACTTTATTTCTTACTGGGATCATAGAATCCCAAATTGGTTTTGGGAGGAAGGGACCTTTAAGACCATCTCATTCCAACACTTACTGTGTCTTCAAGCTCCTGTTTGAGGTGATGCAGATCCCTGTGGTGCTGCTCCTTCATCTGCTCAATGGCCATTTCTGCCTCTATGCTCATATTTAATGGGTTGCAGTCTTCTGAACCAAGTCCTTTAGAAATAACAATCAGGTAATTTATGTAACTATAAAAACATTTACTATACAATAAATATTTATCATTCTCAACAGAATTATTTCATCTATTTAAATTTGTTTAGCAGCTCTCAGACTCCCATCACAAACACAGCCAAGTAACTGCAAACATTAATTTGGTTCAGCAGTCATAGTCCAAATGACCATTAAACACCAAATTAGAGGTGGTGACCAAGTCTCCCTGGGAAGGTTTCCATGGAATGACCTCCAAGATGTGATGAACACCTGCAGCACAGATCTCAGTCCTACAGGAGGGTTTTTTTACCTTGGTCAGGCTCAATCCCACCATTGCCATGACTCTTCATGTCAATGTCAAACTCTTCTGACAAGGAACTTTTCAGGGAAGGTCTGAGCACTTTGCCTTGGGCACGGTACTCCTGCAGCTCTGAGTGCAGCTCATCAATCTGGTCCTGCAGCTCCTGACAGGAGGGGGAAAAAAGCTGAGTGAAAAGGAACCAAGGCTGCTGAGCATCCTCCCAGTCCCAGCACAGCACATTTAGGTGGGAATTACAGCAGAGAAAGAATGGTCAATAAGCCACAGTGATCCTCCTATCAGCCAAACAAGGGGGAATGGCTTCCCCCTGCCAGATGGGATATTGGGAATTAGGAATTCCTGGCTCTGAGGGTGAGGAGGCCCTGGAATAGAATTCCCAGAGAAGCTGTGGCTGCCCCTGGAAGTGCCCAAGGTCAGGTTGGACAGGACTTGGAGAAACCTGGGATAGTGGAAGGTGTCCCTGCCCATAGCAAGAGGTGGAACAAGATGATTTTTAAGGTCCCCTTTAATCCAAGTAATTCTGGGATTCTCTAATGATTCTACACCACCAAACTCTCAAAGGTGAAAGTGTAACATGCTCCAGCTCTCCCTTTATTCCTTCTTCCTGTGACCTTTTATTAAAAAGCAGCTTTAGTAACATTTTCCAACAGCTGGGAAATGCCTCCTCAAACACCATCTACTTGAAGAATCAAACCAGAAGCAAAAGATCAAATTAGGGAAGAGATCCTCTCATTACTGCATTTACCATCTGGTCCTTCCTCCTGCCTGCCAGTGGAACATCCTGAGGGTTTGTGCCAAGAGCTGTGCACTCCACTCCAGGAACAGCAGCTATTGAGGAAAACAACTCCCTGAATGTGCAAACACAGAATCCTGCAGGTCTGGAAGGCCCAGGGAGTGAACCCTGATCACTAATTTATATCTGCCACCCTCAAAAATAGAAAAATAGCTGCATACTGATAAGTATTGATTCAAATCCTATTTCTAGACAATTTTTGCTTTTAAATTGCAGCTTCCTGCTTCCAATCCAACAGCCTTTTGCAAAAGCAGCCCTTTATTGAATGGAAAGGATCCTGCAGAACAGACCATAGAATCACAAAATGGTTTGAGTTGGAAAGGACGTTAAAGATCATCCTGTTCCAGCCCCTTCCACTGTCCCAGGGTGCTCCAAGCCCTGTCCAACCTGGCCTTGGACACTTCCAGGGGTAGCCACAGCTTCTCTGGGCAACAGATGAGCTGAAACCTCTGCAGAATATCAGAAAGTAGATGAGCCTGCAGGCTCACCTTAAAATCTTTTAAGTACACAAGATGGAGGAGAGCAAACTTTCTATTCTCAAGTTTATTAAAAAAATATTTCTGGAGTGAAAACCAGCAAGATGTGGAGGTATCTTATTTCTCCTCTAAGTTCCTGCAACTCTGAATTCCCAGGGCTCCATGGACCACCCTGGGGGCACCTCACCCTCTTAGCTCAGCCAGCTGATTCTTTGGGAAGAGCTTTCCAACCTGCCTTGTGCTGCTGTCTGCAGTGAGGATATGGCACTTGGGGACATGGCCAGTGCAGGGGGAATGGCTGGACTCAATCTGAGAGGGATTTTCCAACCTAAATGGTTCTGTGATGTTCCAGGTGGACACAGGAGCCAAATCTCAGCTGCACTTACCCTGCACTGCTGCTCGTACTCGCTCCTCATCTGGGCCAGCCTCTCCTCCTGCAGGAAAAACTCGGCACTGCTGGGATCCAGGTCACCAAACTGGAGCACAGGGATGGAATATCTGATTATCCACCCACCCAGCAGCCCTGCTCAGGACAGCATGGGTGCCATTCCAAGCAGTCCTGCAGCCTGCACTCCCTCTCCACTCTGGATTTTTATTTTAAATAAATCAAATCCACTTTCCTCCTAGCAAAGAATGAATAACTTCCCCAAAAAACCTGTCATCTAGCACAGCTCCCATGCTCATTCTGATTCCAGATCACAGCTTAGCATATGCACATCTCAGTGTGGTAAATAATCCCAAGCTTTAAAGGAGGCTGGAAATCCCAATATATGAACCTGAGGCTGTGGCTGCACAAACTCAAAATATCTTTGGAAAAGCTGATATACTGAAAAGTTAATGTAATTCAGCCATGAACAGCTGTTCACCTCGATTTTCACCTCATTCCAGCAGTGATGCCTTGTAAAACCTCACTTTTCCTGCATCACCTTCCCTAGAAAGGACCTGCAAGTTGGGCCTGCCCAAAACTCTGTGCTGGAGGAAAGAAAAAAAAAAAAACTGCAGATCTGCAGTATGACTGCTTCCCTCTAAGGCTCCCTGCTTGAATTAGAATAAAATTACAGCTAAGGTGGAATATCTGTATTTTCCTTAGCTGGGAGGCAGTCCACATCACCGAGGCAGGCTGGGCCTGGATAATCTGGACAGGAACCCCAAAAGCCTCTGGAAATCAGTTCAACTGGCAGCACGAATGCAGCAACTCAAAAATGATTTAATTCTGAAACCCCACTGGGAAAAGGAGGATTTACCTTCTCAGCCAGGACATTTTCCAAGTTCCTCTGCAGTTTGCTTGCCAGACTTTCACACTCAGCCAGTTTTTCTCCTGTTTCCAGTAGCTCGTTTTCCAGGCGGTTGTTTTCCTAAACCAAACAAAAAAACCCCACAACAGCCTCAGCACTTGGAGGAGAAAAAACCAGCATGTGTTAACTTATCAAAATAAAGGTTAACTCCCAGTCAAGCCAGAGCATGACACTATTTCAGGCTTCAGGTGGTGACAGGAATTATGAATCCACCCACACACAACCCACTCCTGCCACAGCAAGTGTGAGCATTGGACTTTTGATTAATTACCAAAAGGCTTAACAGCAAGTTTGTTTTTAAAAGAGTATTATAAACTTGATCAAGATGTTTTATCTCTTGGTGCATAGCCATGTGCATACACACTCTGCACTTGATGGCAGCAGAGATTTGGACTGGAGTTAGGAATCCATGGAACAACCCATCCAGGTGCCCCAAGCACCAATTCTCATGGACATGCTTCTATCTTGCTGCTTAAATTTAGCTGACTTTGGCCAGCTAAACACAGCCCAGAACTCATCCTTTTAACACAGACCACACTGCAAGAATCACTCCCTGTTTTTTGGGGGAAATCCTGGCTGTGTTCAGCCCCTGTTACCTTCAGGGCCAGGGCCAGGCGGTCTCGGATGTAGTTCTCATCTGTTTTCAGCTTTTCAATCTCCTGCTCCAGCTCCAGCCTCTGTTTATTTGCCTGCTGCAGGATTTGCTCCCTCTCTCTGCGCAGCTCGTTCTTCAGAGCAGCAATTCGCTCCTTGTACTCCTCATCCAGCTTCCTGCAGGGACAGGGGACAGCAGCTCCTCAGAGACAGGTGACAAACCCTGCTGGGGGTGAAGCTGGGTGCTTGTTGGACTCCAGAAACCTGGGGGTTTGAGCTTTCTGTGCTGTCAAGCACTGACCCCATGGAGAACACTGCTTTTGACCTGAGGCCATGGAGACAGCTTCTAAATTTGGGTGATGGAGTTAAAATCATGGGTGTGTAGTTAAATAGAAGTGTGTGATTTCACATGGTGAAGGGTTTGAAATTTGAGGTTTTTATAGCACAGTAATAGGTATGGGACAAGATGGAAGATTTTAGGTGGTGCCTTTTTTGGTGTTCATCTTCCTTCTTCTCCATGGTTTCAGGCAGTAATTTCTGGTTGGTCAGGCAGTGTCACACTGAGGGAATTAAGTTATTAAGTACAAATAATACAGGTGTTAATTCTCTATTGGACTTTTTAGCTTTAAGAAACCTTGTAGCAACTAATTCTTCCTCAATTTGCCTCGCTTCTAGCAATAGCTAGAACTGCTGTCACACACACTGTGCTATTTGATAACATTTAATAAACAACCAAGCCCAAACACAAAAAAAAAAAAAAAACAACAAAAAAAAACCCCACCAAGTAAAGGCAGAAAAAATGAAACCAAACCAGTAATGAAGTGGTGCAAAAGCCCCATGGCTGTTGCAGGGGTGGTGCCCAGGAGCAGGGAGGAGGCTGCAGCTGCCCTACCTGAGGTTGTACTCGTTGCGGCGCTCGATGGCGGCGTGGTGGTCGTCCACTTCTGAGGCCATCAGGGATTTCAGCTTCTCTGCTTTCTCCAGGTCTGACCTCAGCTTCTCCTTCTCCCTGGCCACCTGGTCAAACCTCTCCCTGGGCAGAGCAGAGCTGGGTTAGGTCAGGTCACACTGCTCCCCCAGAAAGGGGATTTGAAACATCAGAGGAGAAGCTTGGAAAGATCTCCCAGGGTCTCAGCAACTGCATTTAGTCACTGCATTTAAACCTGTACCCAAATAGCTCTGGACATGTCTTGGTGTCTCCACAGATCCTGAGACATCAACACTTGAGACCCTCAGCTGTGGTCCAGTCCCCCAGTTCAAATCCTGAAATGGTTTGTGTTGGAAGGAGCCTTCAGGACCATCTTACTCCAGCCTCTGCCATGGGCAGGGACACCTTCCACTGTCCCAGGCTGCTCCAACTCCAATGTCCAGCCTGGCCTTGGACACTCCCAGGGATTTGGGGCAGCCACAGCTGCTCTGGGCACCCTGTGCCAGGGCCTCATCACCCTCACATCCAGGAATTCCTCCCCAGTATCCCATCCATCCCTGCCCTCTGGCAGTGGGATGCCATTCCCTGTGTCCTGTCCCTCCAGGCTCTTGTCCCCATCCCTCTCCAGCTCCCTTGGAACCCTTTTATGCACTGGAAGGGGCTCTGAGCTCTCCCTGGAGCCTTCTTTTTCCATAGAGAAACCTGCACAGTGAGTCCAGCACAAAGTCAAAGGAAAAACATTGGGATTTACAGTGGGTTTGTACCTCACCTCCACATCTGTCACATGGCAGAACCTCTGCAATGCCCCAAATCAGTTTGGATTAAAGGTACTGATAAACTCCACCAGCCTCTGCCCTGAGCTGTGCATTCCTTGGCCATCACTGCAGACAGCAGTGACCACTCCCAGACTGGGAATGGCCTGCTGCTTCCATTTTTTATTTTTCAACTACATTTTTCTGCAGCCCTTGGAGGTTTTAGTGTTTTGCCCAGGCAAAACAAGACAGCTGTATATTTCTGAGTACTCCAACAGAGAACTGAGTCTTCCAGTGCCACTCCAGTGCCCCTGGGGTCACCATCACCCATCAGCCTTGGAGCTCTTGATTCTGCAATCCCTGGGACTCACATCAAGTGCCTGATCTCCGTTTTGAAGCTGGCCAGGGCTGCCTGGTGCACCCCATTCTTGGTGATTAGCAGCTCATTCTCCAGTGCCAGTGTCAGCTCTGTCAGGTTCACCTTCCCATCCAAGCTGAAGTCCAGAGCCTGTGGAAACAACGTGGCCTTTGAGCAGAAGGAGCTTCCTGCAGCAGCCTGGAGACATTTGTGCAGGGATTGACAGGATGAAACAAGCAGGCTCAGAGGAGATTTCTGCTCGCTAATTAATCTGTCACAAATGCCCCCAGGGCAATAAACCAGACATCTCTGCCACCTCCCTACAAGGCAGAGCTGCTGTGGAGATGGGAAGTGTCTTGGCTGTGGAGGAAATGAAGCCCAGGCCTGATGAAATGCATTAATTCCCTGCAGGATCTAAGGAGACCGGACACAGCAGGGATCAGCTGCTGCAGGGAGCTGGTTTGGGATGTTTGTGTTAAACAAAACCAGCTCTTGCACCAGAGGCAGCACAAACAGCCCTGCAGGAAGGATTTGATGGTGAGGATCCCACCTCTTAGAAAGCAAGCTATCATCAGCAACTGCTTGGAATTTTGTAAAATCCCAGAATGGTTTGGGCTGGAAGGGACAATAAAGGTCCCAAGCCTTAAGAAAGGCCTTTTCTTTCCCTGGAAGTGCTCAAAACCCACATGGATGTGGCACTTGAGAATGGGGTTTAGTGGTGAACAAGGGCTAAGTTGACAGCTGGACTTTTCCAACCTAAATAATTCAACCTAACCCTGCAGGAGCACAAAGCAAAGCACTTGTGGTGGGGCTGAAGCACTGCAGACACTGGAGAAACCACCCCAGTGACATCAGTACAAAGCAATTTTCCAGTGGAAAGCAACAAAATGAAGGTAGACACACAAACCTGGTGAAGGTGAAGAAAACCTGCTCAAACAGTGCAAGATTACAAGTGAGTTTTAAATCCTGAGCAATGGCAGAGGTTAGTCCAGCCTGGCTGTTCTCTATCCACATGGATAATTAAAAGCCAGGAGAATCACAGTCATTGTTGGGAATCCAGTGATGGTCACATGAAATTATCTTCTCCCCTGCACAGCTTCTAACAATATGGACAGGGCTGGATTTATTTAGGTACCTGATTTCACCCCCATCTCCCTTTCACTCTGTCTAATGGAACACTGAGGACTGGGCAGGGTTTCAAGTCCTGTCCTCCACCTCAGCACAAGCAATAATTCAGGTCACCCCAGTGCTGAGAAGTTTGCAGGTGCAGCTATTCAGGGAGGGAAAGGAATTAAATTGCTTCCTAACAAATGTAGGTGACCTCTTCAAGCTATGCTGGAAATCACAGTTTATTTTTATCATTAGCTTCTTGCTCTCTGGGATGCACCATAAAGGAAATGATTGGAAATTTCCCAAAACTCTTGTCACTAGCACTGGGAATTTTTATAGAATGGTTTGAGTTGGAACAGATCTTAGTGATCATCCAGTTCCAGCCCCCTGCAACAGCCAGGGACACCTTCCACTAGTCCAGGTTGTTCCAAACCCCATCCAACTTGGCCTTGAACACTTCCAGGGATGGTGCAACCACTTTTAAAAGGGGAAAAAAACCCAGAGACTTTAGAAAGGGGAAAAAAAAACCCAAAAAACTCAGCATCCAACACAGGGAGAAAAAAAATCCACATAACCAGGGGTGAGATGCAGCTGGGGGTTACCTTGAGGATCTCCTGGCTGTTCTCTATGCCCTCCTGGTGCCAGCAGTCCAGGACTCCCTCCACACAGCCATAGCCCATGCCATCATCCAGGCTGGAGAAGAGGGAGAAGCCGAAGGTGCTGGGCATGGCCGAGGGGGTGGTCGTGCGCCTCCCGCTCTCGTCGAAGGACTGCAGAGAGGATGAGGGTAAAGGCAGTGCCCACAAGGGTTTAGCACTGCAATGGCCCCAGCACTACTCCAGAGATTAAAGATTAAGCTCTGCTTTTCCTCCCTGCCCAAGCAAAAACCCGGCGGGAGCGTCGCTGCTGACCTCAGGGCACGAGCAGGCACTGGGGATTTAAAATAAATCCCAGCTGGTCACAGCTGGCCTCAGTGCTTCTGGAGGGTTTTCCACTGGGCATTTTTGGGTTGGAATGTCACTTCCCCTAAAACAGCACTGGTAGAGTGGTTTGGGTAAAGCCCTCAGCTTCCAGGTAAAGATAGGGAGCAGATTTCAAACTCTCCGAGAAAAAAGGAAAATTTGGAGTAGAGATGTGGGACCTGCATGTCCCCAGCCTATCCCAGTGTTTCCTCCTGCACCAAGTTTATATTGGATGCCCCATCCTGGAAGTGTCTCAGGCCAGGCTGGATGGACCTTGGAGCAACCTGGGATAGGAGAAGGTGCCCCTGTGCCCATGGCAGGGGGTTGGGACGAGCTTTAAGGTCCCTTCCTTTGGGTGTTCTCTGTTTTATCCCCTCCAAAAAAGCTTTTTCTGAGAGAGAATTTGAAATCTGCTTTTGGAGCAGGGTATGCAGCAGCTCACTGCCACCACCTCCTGCCTCCTTGGGGCAGGGGGACCCTCACAGCTGCCCCTGTAGGGACAAACAGGCTGGGTGGGAATTGTTCAGGAATTCTCCTGCTCCTTTTAGCCCAGGATTCCCCTCTCACTTTCTCACCTGCATGGAGAGGTGCCGCTTCAGCTGCCGGTACGGAGTCGATGCTGAAGGTGTGAGAGACTTCCCATTTCTAAACAGGCCATAAAAGAAATCCTCTATGCTCATGGTCCCATCTTGCTCCAGGTTATGGAGCACCTCTTCAAGCATCTGCAAGGAGATAGAAATCAGGTAACAAGCCAAAAAAAATCTGGCACAGAGAAAACATCCTATTCCCAAAGCTCCAAAAATAGCAAGGCAAGAGTTACCTGCTACATCAGCCTAACACATTTCTATATTCTCCATGTGGAAAATTGCAGGCACACATGCACCATGAAAAAAAGCTCCTGGTCATCTTGGAGCTGCTGTTTAATGAGGCAGCAGGGAAAAAAAACAAACCAAAACTAATTTCCTTCTGCTCCTGAGACAGTGTGACCTCAGGTATTCAGCTCAAGATACTGAGACAGATGCCAAACCCTGAGCAGCTTGAAGTGACCAGGCAAAAAAACAAAACCCTAAGACATTGCAAGGTTATCATAAATCTGTTTTATGCTTCAGGGCACGCTGCTTTCTCAAAAGTAGGACTGGAGATGTTCTGATTAGTCCCTCACTATTTCTTTGTCTACAGTTTATCTTTTCCATTTTCTGCCTTAATACCCTGAAAACATTTCATTGTGGATGCTGCAAAGGAATACCTGCTCAGAACATGTTTTGTGGAAGAGATTACAACAAGCCATGTTATCTCAAGATGCAAAAAATCTGACTTTTTTAATAAAACTAAATCCTAAGTTGATAAGAGCCTTTTTGTTTTTGCTGAAGATTTCATTTTCTCGTGGGCTCTTGCTGTAGGGCAGAAACAGCCCACAGGCCTCCAGAAAGTCAAAAGCAACCACCTATGAATATTTAACCCATATTTGCTGTCTAGCTAGAAAATTCCAAGGATTAAGGAGACATGCTTGGAATCCAAGCCATGCTTTTAAATTCCAGTTCACTCTGAGATTGCATGAGCAGACACGCACGCCACGGGGCTGGCTTCTCCTACAGCAGCCTGATGGTTTGGGACCAAAAACCTCACTGGAAAAGCAGGAGCTGGAGCTGGAAAAGCCTTTCCAAAGGCACACCTGTGCCTGTGGTGAATCCCAGGAGGGATTTTGGGGGCCCAGGCAGGGGCAGTGATGGGGTGGGACGCTCACCTCCCCGGCTGCTGCGTGCAGCCCATACTGCTCACAGATGGAAACCAGCTTCTTCCTGTTCAGGTGGCCATCCCTGGTGATGCCCAGGTGCTCACACACCTCCTGCAGCTTCTCCTCAATCCACTCTGGGCTCGGGGAGGCACCAGGGGAGGCGTTCAGGTCGTCGGGGTTCCAGAAGCGCAGCTGTCCTGGAAATGGGGGAGATGGCTCCGGTGTCTGCAGTGAGGCCAGGAGATCTGGGGGGCTGCACCCCACAGGGACCTGCTGCTGCTGTGGGCACAGCTCCTTCCTGGCTCTGCAGATCCCAAGGGAGCATGTGCCCAGGGCACACTTTGGATTTTAGCATTTGGATACTGGTCCCAGCAGTGTCAGACTCTATCAGAAGGTTCTGCTCAGCATTTCACTCGTGTGCCACCAGAGGGGAAGGAGCCTCGTGTCCACAGAGCCATGGAATTGCTGAGGTTGGGAAAACCTCTAAGACCATTGAGTCCAACTGCTCCCCAGCACTGCCAAGGCCACCACTGACCAGGTCCCCAAGTGCCACATGCACACAGCTTTTAATGCCACCAGGGATGGGGATTCCCAGTGCCTGACCAGCAGCTGGGACTGTGACCAGGAGGATCTTTGGGAATGTGGATGAGTCTGGTGGCCAGGGAAGGGCAGCTCTGCTGCCTCAGCTGATGGCATAGATGGAAAAGGGACCCCTCCTCCCCTGGGCAGTTATGGGATCAAGGGAGCTGCAAGGTCACCTCCTGGGGCTGGAAAAGCAGCTTTAGGAGAAAAAAGTTGGCCCCTTTGGATGGGGAAGGGGTTAGAGAGCAGCTGAAATATGGGAGAGGGGCTGATGTAATTAAAAGGAAGTTTTGGATGATGAAGATGGTAAAACACTGGCACAAGTTGCCCAGAGAAACTTCCCATCCCTGGAAGTGCCCAAGGCAAGGTTGGACAGGACTTGGAGTAACCTGGGATAGTGGAAGGTGTCCCTGCCATGGCAGGGGTGACACTGGATGAACTTTATGGTCTCTTCCAAACCACTCCAGGATTTTATAATTCTGTGACAATTAGGGAACAGCTAATGACTGGTCCCTGCTGACATCTAGTGCCCACCAGGCTCCACTACAGCCAGAACCCCCAGGGCAGGAGTGGGGACCAGGCCAGGTCAGGGAGCACCCGCAGCAGGATGAAGAGGGCAGAGAGGGCATGGCACAAGCTGTGCCCTGCCTTGCCTTTATCCCCAGCTGCAGCTGCCAGGCTGGGATGCTGCACACACCCATGTGGCCCTGTGATCCCTGCCCAAAGCTGGAATAGAATCAGCACATCCAGGTGCTGCTCTCTGCTCTTACCCTCGGCCTCGTACTCCTCGCTGCCGCGCGTCTTCCAGTGCTGCGGAGAGAACAAAAGTGTCCTGAGTTACCCCTCTGGCAAAGCATCCCCTGAATGAAAGGGACTCTGGGATCAGCATCCAAGGAGCTGCAGCAACACCACCAGGCTTTCATCTCCCTGCAGGCTGAGCTGGGAATCCAGAGCTCTTTGATCCTGCCTTGTTCTGGCACGTGAACCCACAGAGATGCCCAAAGCCCCACAAATGACCCAGGAGAGGGGACAGATCAGAGCCTGGCAGGCTGCTGGGAGCAAGGGAGAGGTTTGTCCTCAGAGCAAACCATTCTGCTTTTCTTTGAGGTATCGATGGTTGAGGGGATGGGGATGCAGGGAAGGTCATGGGCTGCACAGAGCTGGGATACCCTTTCCTTCCACCACCTTATTTTCCCCACACTTAGCCAAGCCAAATTCAGAATTCCTCCACTAAGTACAGCTGTATATTAGGAGAGAGCTATGCAATCAACAAGCCTTAACAGAGGAAAAAAAAAAAAAAAACCACTCTCTGGTGATCTTAAACCATCCTGCTGCCTCTGGCATCATCCCACCAGCTCAAGCAGTACCAGGAGCAAAAGTACAGCATTTAAGGTGATTTCCTCATGTACTACACATTGTCTCATCTCTGCCACCCTTGTAGCAGCCCTGGGTATTTACTCCCACGTGATGCCCCACAACATTAACTTCTGTTTTAGCAGTGGCAGATGTTGCTTCTGCACTGGTACAAGTGGATACTCCTGCCTGCACGTGACTGATGGATTTGGAGTCAAAGTCACCCAGGACATAAAGAGGCTCTAAATCATCACAGAAAAGTTCAATACGTCTCATTCAGATTACAGCTAAAAGCCATTAATCTACAACGTTTCCATGGAAACTGGATTAAGTAATGGAGTTTTTTTAGCTCTGCTGCTGTTCCCGTTTCAGCTGCAGGACCAGGCAAGGGCCCTTTGCTGCCACAGCATCACAGCGTCCCACAGGGGACAAAAAGCAGGAGCTGAGACAACAGGTGCCATTAAATCCCATCCTTGGAAGTTCTTTACAAAGATAAAGGGTGCCCAGAGAAGCTGTGGCTGCCTCTGGATCCCTGGAAGGGTCCAAGGCCAGGTTGGAGAAGTCTGGGACAGTGGAAAGTGTCCCTGCCAGGGAAGGGGGTGGGACTGGATGATCTTCAATGTCCCTTCCAACTCAAACCATTCTGGGATTCAATGGAATTGCCATCTGAAAATGCAGAGAGAGGGTTGGCTTGGGTGCCAGAGATCTCACCCTGCAGCCACCCATCCTCATCCTTGGGGACAGCTGGGACACTGAGGGGAACCTGGCAGCAATGCTCAGAAGGCAGATCCTCTGTCCAAGTCTTTTTGCATAAGCAACATACAGAGTTTTGTATAGAACCAGATTAATTCAGCACCAGAGCCCCTCACTTCAAGCACTTCCAGCAAAACCAGAGAAGCTGCTGCTGTCCCAAGTGTTCCAGGCCAGGCTGGACAGGGCTTGGAGCAGCCTGGGACAGGGGAAGGTGTCCCTGCCATGGCAGAGGTGGAATGGGATTGGATTTAAGCTGCTTTTCATTGAATCCCAGAATGGGTTGGGTTGGAAACTACAACACCACCATAAACACCAACAACCTGAAGAGGCTGAACAAAGCCAGGGGATTTGGGCTGGCAGAGCCCTGAGGTGACCCCGGGGCACTGGTGTGACCTCCCCTCCCTCCCTCCCTCCCTCCCCGCACAGGGCTCGGGGTCCCTTTGTGCGCCGGGGGCTCGGGGTCGGCCACCGCCAGCCAGGGGACAAAGAGGGGCTGGGGCAGGCACAGGGGGCCAGGACATCCCAGTGTCAGCCCCTCATTGTCCCCCAGCCCCAGCAGGGCTACAGCTGGCCACGGGTCACAGCCAGGGGGATCCCAGGAATGCGCTCCCCTCCGGGAGGCGCGTGCTCGGCCGGCCCGGGGAGCAGATGGCCACGGCTCTGAATGCAGCAGCACAGGGCTGGCTGAGCATCTGCAGCCTGGGCCCTGTGCTCTGCCCAGAATGAGGCAGCAGCCACCTCTCCCCCCTGCCATCTGCTCCAGCCAGACAGACCTTTGTTCTCCCCTGGAATATATTGCTAATTAAAACGATGATCAGGAGCGCGCCACGCACGCCACGAGCTGAGCCCAGCCCCGCTGCTGATGGGTCCTGTTCTTCCCACATCCACACACCAGCAGCCCCAGCAGACACCCCAAAAAAGCTGTCAAACCCCCACACCTCGCTCTGCCAGGTGCCTTCAGCTCCAAAGCATCAGTCACTCCAGCAATGGAATGACAAATCCCTTTTTCTGGGAGCAGGCACTATCCTAAGCTGTTATTCCCAAATCCTGGCTTTCCAGGACAGTCCCACTTTGGGAGTCTCACAACAAGGACCCAAAAGCAGGAGTTTCAACCTGAGCCTCCCAGAATGTTTTGCTCCAATGCCAGGCCATGCTGGCAAACAATTCTACGCAGAAGCAAACACAGAGCATGGGAGAGCATGTCCTCCCTTCAGCAGGCACTGAAGGGACAGAACTGGGATGTGCCAGCAGATCCTAAAACCTCAAGGCCAGCTTGGATAGGGCTTGGAGTAACCTGGACTAGCAGAAACTGACCCTGCCCCATGGTTGGAATGAGATGAGATGGGCTTTAGGACCCTTTCCAACCTAAATCATTCTGGGATTCCATGAGCTGCAAGTAGGAGCGATGTCCCCCAGAGCAGAGCCAGCAGCTGGGGAAGGGAGCTGAAGGATGCTCCCAGTGAGGTTTGGAAGTCAGCACAGCCAGCTTCCATGGGGACAAGCTCCTGCAGGTCAGAGGGACCCTCAGGATCCCACCAGCACCCCCCTACTCACAGCAGGATCAATGCCAAATCCAAACCCAGCTGCTCATTACTTTATCCAACAGCACCTGAAAAACCCCTGGGGATGGAGGTCAGGGAGCCTCCCTGGGCAGCCCATCCCAGAGCAGCCTCCCTCGTGTTTACCAGGGCAGGGAGGGAGGGAAGGAAACCTCTCAGACAGAGCCTGAGCCCTTTTAATTGGCACTGCTTGAGAGCAAGCACTAATTAAGCCACGCTGGCCCAGTTCTCAGGCCAGGGCCAGGCTGCAGCAGCAGCGTGTTCGTACACACAGCAGCACAGAACTGGGCAAAGGCTGCTCCCAGGCCAAAGCCCAGGGAGTCAGTGCTCCAGGAGCCTCCAACGCCCCCCTGGGACCCCTCAACACCTTCCAGCCAGTCATTGCCATGCACACCAAGAGGATCTGCTCTGGAGACCGAGGCAGCAATGATGATAAAGTAGGGATTTCACAAGGTTAGCCTGATTTTTGTTCCAGTTGCAAAGGAATTAACCAGCCCAAAAGGTGCAACAGGCATTCCCAGCAGGAGACTGACCCAGCCCCCATGGCACAGTGTGGTTACACACCAGCTGGTTAATTAACTGCCCTTGTTAAAAGACTACCCTTTTACACCTCTGTGACAGCTAAATCCAAGGGGTAAGATTAGAGAAGCCTCTTCCACCAAGGTCATCAGTTCCCTGGGGAGTGTGGGTGGATTAACATCGATCCCAAGGTCAGGGCAGCCCATGTGGCCAACAGCAGGAGATGGATGAGCATCCCTGTGCTGAGCAAAGACCACCAGGAGCAGGGAAAAGCAGCTGGGTGTGGTGGAAAAGCTTTTCTTTGAGGTGTGCTGGGTGTGGTGGAAAAGCTTTTCTTTGAGGTGTTGGTTTGAGGGGTTTTTTAATCATTTTTAAGGCTAGCTGCATAGGAATAACACTGAAACCATGGAAATTGGAAACTCCTTCACACAGGGTTGGGTGTCCCCCTACAACAGCAGCTGCAGAGGATCCCAACTCCAAGTGAAGCCATGAGAGAAAGGAGGGAGAAAGCAGCAGTGCTTCTCCTTCCCAGTGGAAAAACTCCCACCACATGCTCCTGAATCAACAATAGTTGGCACAGCAGGGCAGGCTGGAAGCAGCCCAGCCCCAGGGAAAGGCCGCCGTGGCTGTGCTCTGACACACAGCACCAATCCCAGCCACTCAGCTCCTCTGGCTTCCCTGGCTGGGGAAGCCAGAGGAGATTCTGGGATGGAAAGCACTGCCACAAAGAGAGCCACAAATCTGCAGCACAAAACCAGGAATGTGGATTTTTTTGGAGCAATTAGATGCCACTGTCCCAAAGCAGCTGCTGGCTGGGGGGCTCTGCTGCCCACCACCCCTTCTGGCCAGATTTTGGCAGCTGCACTAATGGATGTGGACGTGCTCAGTCTGCTCCCAGCCCACACCTCGTTAGCCACGGAGGCAGCAGCTCAGCCCTTGCTTAATTGCTGGCCCACACTCCAGCCAGGAGCACGTCAGCCCCACTTCCCACGGCACATGGAGCAGGGAGGAGCTGCCTGGCATGGCTGATCCCCAGGGACAGGCAAGGGGGGCAGGAGTAAAGCACTGGGACACCCCAACCCCCTCTGGAAATGGGGAGCAGCCACAACCTGAGGTGACAAAGCCACCCCAACACCCACCCTAGGGACAGGCAAGGAGAGCAGCCAATGCCTTTATTGGGAAGGCTCCAAGCACATCCCAACCCCATTTGGATGTGAGAACAGCCATGTTCAGAGGTGACAAAGCCACCCCAATGCCCACCCTAGGGACAGACAAGGACAGTGGCCAGAGCCTTTGCTGGGAAGGCTCCCAGCACATCCCACCCCCCTTTGGATGTGAGAACAGCCATGTTCAGAGGTGACAAAGCCACCCCAAGCCCCAGCCCCCCTCACTCACCTCCTGGCCAGCAGCAATGTGTGCAGGATGTGGCTCCTCTCCCAGGGGCTCGATGACTGTCACCTCTGCAAAGTCCTGCCCTGGCTCCTGGAACTCGGGCAGGGAGCGGCGCCCGTAGCGTTTGCCACCCTTGATGTACTTGGGCTGTGCTTCTGGGGAGCAGTCTGGGGAAGCCAAGCACAAAAACACATCAGGAATGTGGGGCTGGAGCTCTCTCGGGGCTGGTTTGTTCGGTGGAATTTTGAGAACCCAACTGGTGCCATCGTTCCCAGTGACCAATGGCAGGTCCATGCCTGGATCAGCTCTACCCTCACCCTGCCATTGGCTCTGGTGGTTAAAACTGCTGCTGCTCCCTGCCAAAAAAAAAGCTCTCACAAAGTGCAATCTTCCTCCTCCTCCTTCCCCACTTCCCTGACCAAGTTAAGGAAGGGGGGGAAAATCCCCTCAACCTTGCCAAGAGCCTTGGATGGAAAGTCCATCAGGCCTCTCCCCCTTGCACTAATCTCCATTAGCAGCAGCAGGCAGGTTTAATGAGGGACAGAGTTGCACTGAGGCAGCTCAAGTCTCCAGATCCTGCAGACACCTGGGCGGCCGCCGCAGCTCCCGTGGGTTTGAATTTCAGCCCCATTAAAAACGCCCAAACAACCAGGCAAGAGGAAACAAATTGGGCAAGTTTGGAGCCTCTCTGGGGCTGACAGGAGCAGCTGATCCAGGCAGCAGTGGGGCAGGTCCCAGCCTGTGCTGAGCAGCCAGAGCCAACTGCAAGATCTAAATAACCCTTTGGAGTCGTCAGCTAATTACAGGGGCTCCACATTCCCCAGCTCCTGCTCCCCCCAGCAAGCTCCTGCCTTTGGGGACTGAATTATCTGGGAGCACTGGCAGGCCAGGATCAAAACACAAAATAAATAAGCACGTTTTGGGCTGTTTTCAGTGAGAATCCTCCGACGTCTGGAGCAGGGGGCAAATTAAACCAAGGACCAAATTAACCAGGGATTCAATTAGGGGAAGGCTCTGTGCCATGCTTTGTTTCAGTGTTTGCTAACCTGACTGCTGAAACCCCCCCAGGACTCCATCATCTTTTATTTTCTGCCATTCGCAGTGGCAAGAGCAGCAGCTTTTGAAAATTTTATTTGCAGAGGGCTCTGATATAAAAGAAATGCAAGAGTGCAATACTAATAAGGCACAGGGAAGCTGTTCCACCACTGACAAAGGACACATGGATAGCAGCAGGTCTCCAAACCCCCCTACTCAAATACCTCCTCGGATAATATTCCTTTAGATATGGAAGAAAAGGCTTCAAGCTTGTTAGAGGCAAAAAAAAAAAAAATTCCACAACTTAGCTATGCAATGAATTATAAAATACACAGGCTGAGGAGTGCTTTGATTCCTGCAGCCCTGCACTCCATCCAGCCACGGTGCAGCTCTAGGGAACAAACCCAGCACCCGTGTTTGAACAAGGCCATTCTAACAAGATTTGCTGCAGCTGGGACTCAGCACATGAAAGTTGGGAGATGGAGTGCACAGATAGAAAAATCAGGAGCAGACAGGCTGATTAAGGAAGAGCCCCAGAACAAAAGCAAACCTTATCACTCCTATTAAAGCCTGCCTGGTGGTGAACAATCTCCATCCAGCAGCTCTCTCTGAAATGCTAATATTTGTGGCTACTCATTCACCCAGTTACTCTCTCCCTCCTGCACAAGAGAGGGCTGGGGGCTTTGTTTTTCTTCAGAAATCATTTTTATTATTCCTAAGACAGAGCAGTACCTCCATCTGAGAGATGGAGGAGGGGGAAGAAGCTGAAATTCAGCAATAGTGAAGCTACAGCTAAATTTCCTTCTGGATTTCCCCAAGAATCCTGTTTCCTGCCACACTGACTGTGTTTACCCACTGCTGGGAATTCAGTGGTCTAGTGAAAGTGTTCTGCTCATGGCAGGGGGTTGGAAGGAGATGCTTTTCCAAGTCCCTTCCAACCCAAACTGCTGTGGGACTCTCTGAAGCACAAGTGCCATCACAAATGCCCCCTGCAAACACAGGGATGGGAGCAGGAGCATCTCCCCACTTCTGTGTTTTAAGCATTTGCAGGCTGGCAGCTGATTTCTCTTCTCTTTGCTCTGAGCACCACGGGTGAGCTTGTTTGCCTTTTGTAATTTAAAAACTGTGAAGCTTGAGAACATCCCCAGGAGGGGAAGGTGACCCTTCACAGCTTGAGGAGAACAAAGTTTGCTCCAGCTTCCAAACCAGCTGTGCCTGAGCCCAGCTGCTGGGGGGATCCCAGCTCAGGCACCCTGAAATCCCATTTCCAGATCCAAGGTGCTTTTGGGCTCCAGCCCTTCCCTTATCACATCTGCAACCCCATCTCTGGAAGCAGAAATCCCTCTCCTTTCCAGCACCATCACCTCCCACACCTGCAGCATCCCCCAAGCCTCTCCATCTCCTGCTTCCCCAACCCCCCACTACAATACCTGGTGCCCTTGATGTTCCCACCCTTGCCAATATTTTGGGAATGCTGAGCACACACAACAAGCAAAAAGCAGCCATCCATGCTGCCTGAATGCAGGAAATTCCCTGATGAGCTGAACAGGATCTCATTTCCAGCCCAAACTGAGGAGGAAGGGTTAGAGAATCATTAAGGTTGGAAAAGATCTCTGAGGTCATCAAGTCCAACCTTGGATGGAAAGAGTTGCTCAACCCACATGTGCTCTCAGAGAAGGAGATGCCAAATTCAAGCCTTTCACTGGAGCAGCTCCCCATGAGCCAGCCCTGTGTGCTATTTATCCCCAAAAATGCCAAATATCCCCCAGAACAGAGGGGAGGATGCTGTGGTATCCACTCCTCCCACCAAGACCAAGGTGAGGTGCTGCTGCCCAAACCCCACTATTTGTGGCTGACAAATCACCAAGAAAGGGGAATAAAAAAATAGAAAAAAATAAAATAGATTGAGCCCTCCCTGCTTCCTACAGCCCTTGGCAAACATGGGTTAGTAAAACACACTCCAGAGCTGGTGCCTAATTAGACACTGGGGTCTGGTCTGCCCCCCTGAACTGCCCCCAGGCTGGGGGCAAGAGCAGGAGGCTGAGAGAAGAAACTTTCACCTTGCTGCCCACTGCCCAGAGGGTCTGTGGCCCTCAAAGTGCTCCCTGAAATGAAATAAGTCTGATTTCAGTGCCATGGACAGAAACCATCAATTCCCTCCCTCACTCCCCCATCCATCCCAGCAGTGAAACATCTCCATGGCTGGAGATTTACACTTGATTTTCTGCCTTTCTGCACCAGCTAAGTCATTTCAAAATCCTGCTCTGCTCTCAGATGGGGAGGGAGGGGGACTCCCCTTCCCTGGCTCTGGCATCAAAGACACAGCACAGACAAAAGGGGGTTTAGAGCAGGAAGACCCTCATCCCACAATCCCAGCATTTAGAGGTGAAATTAATTCCTCTGCTGCTTAAGATTTGGAAGGGAGGGATGTTCCAACTGCTGGGCAAAGCACATGGCAGGCAGGATCTGCTAAATCCTAATCCCCTGAGGCACCAGGTATGTCTGAACTGCTCCAAGTCCTGTTTCATAATTCAGCCTCAGCAGTGGAGGAGGAGAGGAGTCGTGGCAGGGTCACCACAACCCAAAATCAAAGGGTTTTGACCCAAAAATACTCTGTGGCATCAACCACACCAGTGTGGGCAGGGGCACTGGTTTTATCCTCCTGCTGCAGCCACCTGAACAACCTTTGCCCCTTTCCTTCCAAAGGGATCATCCCCAGCAGCCCCTTCTGTTAGAGGGCAGCTCTGCTCTCTCCAGAAGGAGAAGGGGAAAAAAAAAAAGGAAGAAAAAAGCACAAGGAAGGGAAAAAAGGAAGGGAGGAAAAAGAGGGGAGAGGGGGAGGAAAAGGGGGAGGAAAAGGGGGAGGAAAGAGGGGAGGAAAGAGGGGAGGAAAGAGGGGAGGAAAGAGGGGAGGAAAGAGGGGGGGAAAGAGGGGAGGAAAGAGGGGAGGAAAGAGGGGAGGAAAGAGGGGAGGAAAGAGGGGAGGAAAGAGGGGAGGAAAGAGGGGAGGAAAGAGGGGAGGAAAGAGGGGGGAGGAAAGAGGGGAGGAAAGAGGGGAGGAAAGAGGGAGGGGGAAAACAAGGAAGGGGAAAAATCCCCAACCCCCTGGTGCCCGAGGGACGATGGCGTCACTGCTCTCTAATTTCTCCTGGGTGTTCCTGTAATCCTGCACTCCACCCCAATAATCCCCTCTAGCCCAGCTTCCACTTTTGATTTGCTATAATGGGCAGCAAAATGCATGATTTTTTTTTCCCTAATCACCCACACAACTGATTTTTTTTTCCCCTTCCTTTCACCACTTTAAATCTGTTTTATTGTCCCCAAGCCCCCCCTCCCTGCAGTGACCCAAGGACAAAAGGCAGCAGTGGCAGCAGCACCCAGCCCAGTCTCATGGATCTCAAGAACTAAAATAGTGATTATTTTAAACCACACTCAAGCCTTTTTCTGCTTTTCCTGGAATGTCCCCATGCCTGTTCCCAGCAGAGCCAGGCTTGGCCCAGCCAGCTGATGCTCTGGTTCACAGCTGGGCCAAGAGATAACCCAGAAATAACCCAGAAATAACCCAGAAATAACCCAGAAATAACCCAGAAATAACACAGAAATAACACAGAAATAACCCAGAAATAACCCAGAAATAACCCAGAAATAACCCAGAAATAACCCAGAAATAACCCAGAAATAACCCAGAAATAACCCAGAAATAACCCAGAAATAACACAGAAATAACACAGAAATAACACAGAAATAACACAGAAATAACACAGAAATAACACAGAAATAACACAGAAATAACACAGAAATAACACAGAAATAACACAGAAATAACACAGAAATAACACAGAAATAACACAGAAATAACACAGAAATAACACAGAAATAACACAGAAATAACACAGAAATAAACACAGAAATAACACAGAAATAACACAGAAATAACACAGAAATAACACAGAAATAACACAGAAATAACACAGAAATAACACAGAGAAATAACACAGAAATAACACAGAAATAACACAGAAATAACACAGAAATAAACAGAAATAACACAGAAATAACACAGAAATAACACAGAAATAACACAGAAATAACACAGAAATAACACAGAAATAACACAGAAATAACACAGAAATAACACAGAAATAACACAGAAATAACACAGAAATAACACAGAAATAACACAGAAATAACTAACATAGAAATAACCCAGAACAGAGAAATAATACAGAAATATAGAAAATTATATATAATACATAGAGATATAAATAATAAATATAAAAATAGATTTCTATATTTATATATAAAGGTGCGTGTGTATATATATATAATTATTTATTTATATAATATATTTTTATATAATTATTTTTCATGTATATTTATATATATCAGCAATATATCTCTGCAAATCTGGGCACCTTCTCACCTTCCCATAGGGAGGAATTTTTTTCCCAATATCCCATCCATCCATCCCTGCCCTCTGGCAGTTCAAAGCCACTTCCCCTTGTCCTGTCACTCCATCCCTTGGGAATAATCCCTTTTCCCATTTCTTTTTGGCTCCCTTCAGGAACTGCAAAGGGCTGTAAGTTGTTCCCAAAGCTTCTCTTCTCCAGCCTGGACAAGCCCAATTCTCTGAGCTTTTCCTCACAGCAGTGGGGCTGGATCCTTCTGTGCCTCCAACAGCTCCACGTCCTTCCTGTCACCCCCAAACCCTCCTCCCTGAGCTGAGAGCATCCATGGGGACAAGGATGTGACATCCCCCAAATCCCTGGATAAAACCATCACAGCCACTTCCTTCCACAGCAAACAGCCTGACAATCTCTGCTTCTCCCCCCTTCTCCTCCTCCAATCCCCCCCAAATTAAATTTTCATTTAAATGATACGATTTAGAGCTCTTAACTCAATTTTTTTTTCCCCCCCAAGCCTGGGGCAGGCTGGAACAGCAGCATTTCCACACTCCCTGACAGTTTGACACCAGCAGCACAAAGCAGCTTGTTCTCCAAATCTCCAGTTTGATCTAAATTAAAAGAAGCAAAGACTTTGGCATTAACCAACCTGTCAAAATGCATTAAAAATAAAATGCCTCCCAGGCCTGCCTGGCTCTGCCTCCCTACCTGTGCCCCACACCCTTTGATTTCCTGCCATCCCTACCCCAGCTGAGAGTGTCCCCAAGGAGGGCTCTCCAGCTTCCCTTGTCACTTCCCCTGTGATAACCCCAAATTTAGCTGTTTCTGGAAGATTTATTTACATTTCAATCATGCTGCAGCTTCTCAGCCATATGATACCCCAATAAATGCAGAATGCTGGATTAGTTCTGGCTCACTGGGCTTGTTCTGTGCCAGCTCCTTCCCCAAGGGGATGGAAGGGATGCTCCCCCCTGAGCACCCACTCACCTGCACTTGGAAATTCCATTAAGGAATGGCAGGTGCAAGAGCTGCCATCACCCCTCTCAAAGCATTAAAGAGCTTTGGAAATGAGAGATGGAAAATAAAAATAATCCATCAATCACACCTCTCCAGCCCTGTGGTTTTTGCAGCCTATTTAAAGGGGAAAGTTGTAATTTTGCTGGCAGGCTGCTCTCCCCAGAGTGGGATGCTCCAGCTGAGATTGATGCTGCAGGAGAGGAAACCTGGAGAATTCCTTCTCCCCTTTTGCTAAGCTCTTTTCTCCTTGGGGGATTTCACTCCCCTGCTGCTCCAAAGACAGGATTAGGGATTTACATACAGGTGTGACCCCAGCTGGGGCTCAGCCCCACAGTGCACTGAGAGGGGGAAAACACTGAAGCTGAAATCAGATTTCCTGCCAAGGAAAGCCTAAAAAGCCACATTTTCAAGGCACACTGAAACAAAGCAAGGAAAAAACCAGGATACTGAGGACTCACAGCACTGCCCCATCCCTGGAAGTGTCCAGGTTGGGAATTGGAGCAGCCTGGGATAGTGGAAAGTGTCCCTGCCCATAGATGGGGTGGAATTTGTCCCTTCCCACTGAAACCATCCTGGAATTCTCTGACCAGTCCCCACCTGGTTTCTCAGGAGCTTCACCTGCTCAGGAACATTTCTGGAGCAGCCTGACTGTTCCCTGGGAGAAATACAGAGCAGCTTCCTACACCCTGCTCATCTCAGGCACAAGGAAACAGAATAGACTTTGAAAACATTTTTAAAAACCCTTTAAAAACATAAAAACCAACTGGGAAAACCCCTCAGCAGCAGCCCTTTGACTGTCAGTGGCTCTGAAAACACCTTTATACAATATTCCACAACAGCCCTCAACTCCCTTTTCTCCCAAGATCAGCTTTTCCTGCTGGATGGCAGCACCCAAAATGCACTTTCTCTTCTAAGTTCTTGTGAGAGCCACTTTGCCAATGAAAATGGATTATTTTAGGTCATTTCAGTATTTACCTGGTTCTTGGAAGTGCTCTTCATTTGACAGGGTTCTGGATAAGATGAGGATAAGTGCTTCTTTAAACTGATCAAAGTGGACCTGTGGAAATAAAAAAAGGAAGAAAAGAGGAAATCAGCTGGTGAAGGGAGTTAAATATGAGATCACCACCCCTGTGCCAACAGCCTCAGCAAGGGGGACAAAGGAACCCTGGAGAAGGGACAGCAAGGGACATGGAGACACAGCCAGCACCTTGGGGCACGTGGGAGGAATTATTGCTGGCACAGAAAGACCCAAAGCCACAGATTTCATGCACTGGTTGGGTTTTTCCATCCAGCAAGAAGCCAAAATCATGTCCAAAGGAGCATCTCCATCACTTGAGGTGACCTGGCCAGGGTCAGTGGCTCCTACAATGAGCCCATTCCTAGCAGGGATGAATACTCCATTGTGGAAATGCTCCACTGCCCTAATTAAGCTTCAAAAACCACTTCCCAATGTGGATGGCAGAAAAATCCCTCCCTTCCCAGGGCAGCCCTGCCCCAGCAATTCTGTGAGGGCTGAACTAGGAACACCAAACCTGGAAAAACAGAGAAGTTCCTGCCACTGAGGGGGTTCTTTTCCTTCCTTTTTTTTTTTTTTTTTTTCCCCATCTTCCTGGAAAGCCTCCTGCCTCCCAGGCAGGAACAGGCACAGAGAGCTGCAGCATCCTCCCAGTGCTGGGGAATGTCAGCAATTCCAGCCCTGGGGGACACAGACACCCAGGGACAGCTGGAGAAGCTATTTGACATGGGTCAGTGGGGAGGCAGAGCTGGCTCCTACCATTTCTTTTGGCTAAATAAATCTTAGAAGAATTTTTAGCATGGAACAAAAGATTTTGTATTTAAAGAAACCCAACGAGGCTGGCAGAGGGTGAAGACAGAGCTGAGGGATTTTCAAGCTGCTGGGGGAGGCACAGGCAGCAAAGTTCAGGTCTGAAATTCTCCAGCCTGGTTTTTGGAGGTCAAGCAAGCTCAAAAAAAAAAACAAAAAATCAAACCAACAATCTCCCTGCAAGGGAGGGGATACAGGTGAGCCATGGAGGTACAGGAGAGCACCTCATGCCACCCCTGAGGATTTAAACAATTTTAAATATGTTTTTTAAACACAATTAAAAATACATTCAGCAGAGAAGCTCATCAAGAATGGCTTCATCTGAATACTAATTGCTGCCATCCATTTCCAGACACTGGGGTACTTCAAAAAGGAGAGTTTACAGAGAAAGGAGAATTTCCCCGATTAAAAAAAAAAAACCAAACTTGACATTTAGACGAAATGAGGATGAATAAAAGATGAGGGTGTTCAAATTACAGGTTCCCTGCCCATGGGATCCTCTCAGCAAGTGAACTGTGACAAGAGACAGAGGCAAGCCCTGGGATGGGTGCTGGGGCTGGATGGAAGCTCACAGAGAGAAAGCAGGATCCACTTTGCATCCCCCATGCAAACACAGGGAATTACATCCATGAAATGAAGTCAAACCATCTGGGCAGGTGTGCAGCACCACTGCTCTGTGGGATGAGCCCCACAGCTCCTGCCTGCACTGCTGAGGAGGAGGAAGGAGGAAGGAGGAAGAGCTGAGCCCTTGCTCACAAGGACAGCTGTCCCCAGCCCTGTGGTCACACTGATTTTTACCATGATTTTACCATCCAAAGGAGCCTGTGGAAGGACCAGGCTGTGCAGCAGGACAGGATGTGGCCACGCTCCTGTGCTGCACAGCAGGATTTCAAATGCAAATCAGCACTTGGGACAGGCACAGGGGCTTCCCCAGTGCCCTCCTCACCCTGCAGGTGAAGTCCCAGCTGGCAGAGGAGGGAGATTTTTCCTCAAGATGGGCCAGAGGTTTTCCTACCAGCAGCTAACCAGCAAAACCAGTCTGTGGTGCACGTGTGACCTTGGCTGTGGTGTGTCTGCATGCACAGAACCACCACTGATAAAACTAGAGCTGGGCTGGAGCACAAAGCCAGGCAAAGCCACAGGCATGCAGAAATCCTCCTGGCACAGGGTCCCCATCCCTGGGAGTGCCCAAGGCCAGGCTGGGTGGGCTTGGAGCACCCTGGGATAGTGGAGGGGATAGGGTGAGATGGGCTTTAGGGTCCCTCCCAACCCAAACCACTCTGATTCTACAGCTCTGGTTTGGTGTTGCTGGTTTGTGTGTCTGCTCATGGAGGTCTCTCAGCAAGCTGGGGCTGACCCCAAGCAGCCAGGAGGCAATGGGGGTTTGGAAGGTGATGCTCCATGGGCTCCATGCCCACCCAGGAGCAGGGACAGCACACACACCCCTGCAAAAAACCCCACAGCCACACCAGCACTGCACAGCCAGGAGCAGCATCTTCCCAGAACCAGGAAATCAGAGGCAAACAAGGCAAAACCACAGCAGCAGAGAGGCACCCCCAGCCCAGCCCAGCCTCCCCACGGCCACCAGGGACCAACCCAAGCTGTGGCTGCTGAGCAGCCCCAGCTCCTCTGAGAAATCCTGGTGCCTCTTCCCAGGCAGCTCCCTCTGGAGTGGCTGATTAGCACTAGAAAGAGCTGGGAGCCTGTGCCAAGGTACCAGCTGCTCCCTGCAGTGCCCCTGCCATGCCCAGCCCTTGGCACACCCCAACAGCAGCAGCTCCTGCCCTTCATCTCCAGCTCCAAATCCCTGCCCTGTGTGCAAACTCCTTTGTCTGCTGGGGGAGATGCAGAATTATTGAATATCCTGATCCCAGGGATCAGCCAGCCCAGCTCCTGTCCCCAGCAATCCCACCCTGGAGTGGTGTCCAAGCTCTCCTGGAGCTCTGGCAGCCCTGGGAATGTCACCATTCCCTGGGGAGCCTGGGCAGTGCCAGCACCCTCCTGAAATCCAGCCTGAACCTCCCCTGGCACAGCTCCAGCTCCTAACAAACCAAGCTGGCAGTGAGGTCAGAACAGGGCATGGAAAACCCCAGGGAGCACAAGGGGAACAGGGTCACTGCAGGCACAGGGGGGGAGATTTTGCAGGAGGTGCCAGCTGTGGCACTCAAGTGCAGCCCAGGCAGGGTGTGTGTCCTTGCTGCAGGCTGGGAATGCAGTGGTGCAGGTGAAACCTGAGCTCCCCATCCCTGCTCAAGGACAGCACCAAGGACAGGCCCAGAGGTGCCCAGCTTCACTGAGTGCCACAAGGATTTGGGCTGGAAAGGAGCTTAAAGCTCAGCTCATCCCACCCCCTGCCATGGCAGGGACACCTTCCACTGTCCCAGGCTGTTCCAAGCTCTGTCCAACCCAGCCTTGGACACTTGCAGGGATGGGGACTGACTGCCAGGCTCACCCCCATCCCTGCACTGTCCCCAGGACACCTCTGGTTTGCTGTAATTAAAGGGCACAGGCAGACAGGCACAGCCACACCCACCCCCTCACTCCTGCCACCAAGGGCAGGGAAACAGGAATCCTGAGGAATCCCAGGAACTGCTGCCAGCATCACCCCTGCACACAACCTGTGGGGAAAACATTTCTGAGGGCTTTGGCTCTGCCACGAGTCAGGGCAGGATTCACACCCCCACACCAGACCCCCCCAAAAATCCCCAAACCCTCAGAGCACTCCCAGCTTCCCTGGGCACCAGCTCAGCTCCCAGTCCCTGCCCAGGGCAGGGGGTTGGAACAAGGTGATCTTTAAGTTCCCCTTCCAACCCAAACCATGCCAGGGTTCTGTGATCCCAGAGCATTCCCATCCCAGGAGCAGAGCCCAGGCACAAAGGCAAGCACGAGCTGCCCCTGAGCAGACAAAACCTCCCCCCCTCCCCAGTGCCCTCCATAAATCCCAGCCCTGCAAGTGCAGGCAGACAAAGGCTGGGACCATCTGCAGCCAGGGGCTGTGGCAGGGCAGGTGCAACAAGTCTGTGCTCAGGGAGCAGCATTTTTGCTGCTGCTGTCCCTGTGAGATCCTAGGAAACCCCAGGGATGCCAGGGCCATTAACTCTGCTGCTAACGAGGCAGGAGATGGAGCAGAGGCAGCAGACAAAGATTGTCCTGAGGCTCCTGTGGCAGGTTGGAAGGGAGAGGCATCCCTAGAGACAAAGGGGGAGTGAAATAAAATGGGGAGCTCCAGGCTGGGATGGGGTGAGTGTGGCAGCACACTCAGGATGCTTTAACAGGGGGGTTTTGCTGCCCTGTCCAGCTGTGACAGACACATCTGCCCTTCCTTTCTCTCCATGCCACCATCCTACAAGTGGCAAAGCCAGGACAAGGGGAAATGGCTTTTTGAGCTGAAGAAAAATAAATTTAAATTCAATATTGGGAAGGAATTCTTCCCTGTGAGGGTGGGGGGTCCTGGTACAGGGTGCCCAGAGAAGCTGTGGCTGCCCCTGGATCCCTGGAAGTGCCCAAGGTGAGGTTGGACAGGGCTTGGAGCAGGCTGGGACAGTGGAAGGTGTCCCTGCCCATGGCAGGGGGTTGGAACTGGATGATCTTTAAGGTCCTTCCAACCCAAACCATTCCATGATTCTTTGATAACAGCATCCAAGTGCCAAATGCTCAAGATGACAGAGCTGCACAGAAAGTCTCTGGTAGTCCAGAAAATGCCACACTGCAACTCTAAAGGTCAACAGCCTCTGCCTGGATCCATCCCTGCTCCAGCTGCACTCACTGTCAGCAGAAGAGCTGCAGCCCCAGGGCAGGTGAGGAAGAGGAGGAAAAAGGAAAAAACCCTTTGTTTGTTAAAGGAATTATTTTGTCTGTGAAAGCTGCAGTTTGATGGGAAATTGGAGTGGGGATGGCTGCCTGTCTGTTGAAAGCCCTGGCTGCCCTGCTCCACATTTTCCTGATTGTAATGAGCAGTGATGGGATTTCAGGGTGATTTGCAGGGAAGGATCTGATGCACTCTGTGCTGGGAGAGGCAGAAGGCAGAGCACAAGGACATCCACTCTGAGCTGGAGATCCCCCAGGGGCAAGCAGCTCCTGCCCAGTGCCTGAAACTGAAACGTGGCTCTGGGGAGCCACCAGCACCAGGCAAGGTGGGCAAAGGTGCCTGAGCAGGACAGGACTCTGCAGCTCACAGAAACATGTGTGACTGCACAGCCCCACCAGCCTAACTACAGCTTAAGCCAGCCTAAATCACAGGCTCAAGCTCTGGATTTAGGTGCTTGTCCCATCCTAACGAGCTCAGAGTTTGTGCAAGCACCTGGTGAGCTGGTTTGGGGAGGTGACCCAGGAACTGGAGCCAGGGGCACAGGGGCAGTGTGAGCCCAGTGCCAGCACTGGGACAGCCAGGACCTGGCACTGGGGACACTGGGGAAGCACACCAGGGCACAAGGACAGACAGGACCTGACACTGGGGACACTGGGGAAGCACACCAAAGCACAAGGACAGCCAGGACCTGGCACTGGGGACACTGGGGAAGCACACCAGGGCACAAGGACAGCCAGGACCTGGCACTGGGGACACTGGGGAAGCACACCAGGGCACAAGGACAGACAGGACCTGGCACTGGGGACACTGGGGAAGCACACCAGGGCACAAGGACAGCCAGGACCTGGCACTGGGGACACTGGGGAAGCACACCAGAGCACAAGGACAGCCAGGACCTGGCCCTGGGGACACTGGGGAAGCACACCAGAGCACAAGGACAGGACAGCCAGGACCTGGCCCTGGGGACACTGGGGAAGCACACCAGGGCACAAGGACAGACAGGACCTGACACTGGGGACACTGGGGACACTGGGGCACTGGGGACACTGGGGAACACACCAGGGCACAAGGACAGCCAGGACCTGGCCCTGGGGACACTGGGGAAGCACACCAGAGCACAAGGACAGCCAGGACCTGGCACTGGGGACACTGGGGAAGCACACCAGGGCACAAGGACAGACAGGACCTGGCACTGGGGACACTGGGGAAGCACACCAGGGCACAAGGACAGCCAGGACCTGGCACTGGGGACACTGGGGAAGCACACCAGAGCACAAGGACAGCCAGGACCTGGCACTGGGGACACTGGGGACACTGGGGAAGCACACCTCACAAGGCTCAGCCTGAAGTGGTGCTCCTGAGTTTCAGAGCACCTCCAGTCAGGGCAGACAAAGCAGTTCCCTTCTGTTATCTGCTCTTGGAAGTTGCCTTGTGAACAGACAGACCAGACCCCACAACTCCTGCAGCCCCAGAGCCTCAGGAATGTTGGACACACACAAATTACAGCCATCAGCCTCTTCCCAAGACCACCCCATGCATGCAGGTCCTGCCTGGCCCCTCCATCTCCCCAGATCCTTACCCTGCCTAGGAGGTTTCCTTGGAGCAGGGTCTGCTGCAGTGCTGGGGCCACCTCCTCCAGGTGCAGCATGTGGCAGAGGTCAGTGAGCTCCTCCTGCCCCAGGGACCCCGTGCCTGTGCTGTCAAAGCTGTCAAAGAGCTCCTTGAGGCGAGCTTCATACTGGTCCTGCTCTGCTTCATCCATCCCATAGCCTGCCACGCTCACCTGTGGGAAAAGACAGGGCAGGTGACCATGGGTGACCCCCAAAAACCCCCAAGGGCTGGCACAGGAGCTGCCCACGAGGCTGTTTGGTTGCACTGAGTGCTCCACCACTGCTCCAGCCTCTCCCATCCCACTGGGGGAAGAAGTGACAGAGCAGAAAAACCAAAGGGAAAAAGGCAGCAGAGCCAAACCCTGGGGAGGGGACAGCCCAGGTGGCTGGGCCAGCCCCATGTGGCATGTCCCTGTCCCTGCTGCCAGCTCATGCTGACTGCAGGAGCAGCTGAGGTGCTGCAGGGGAAAATTGTTCCCTTGAGCTCCAGTGATCCCCAGGTGTTGCAGGTGATGCTTTGCTGAGAAGATAAACAAACCCAAACCCTCCAGGGCAGCCACCCCCTCCACGAGCACAACACACCCCCTGCACCAAAGCTGCCATCATGGAATGCTTTAGGTTGGGAAAAAAACTCCCCAAATGCAGCCCAGCTGCCAAGCACCCCCTGCACTGCTCTCCCTCAGGTGCTTCAGGTCATGGCTGAAGGCAGAGAAGGGTTTGACAGGCAGCAAACCCAGAGCAGAGCTGACCCCAGAGCCAAAATGTTCCTGGTGTCCTGCACCAGGCACACAAAGCCCAGAGTCAATTTGCCTCAAGCCTTCATCTTCCCCTCCAAGTCAAGTTTTCACCCCTCTCACCCACTGCTAGCAGAGATCACAGCCCCAGGAGCTCTTCTGGCAGGGCAGCAGAGGGAAATCTCCCCTCTGAAATGAAGGATTTGGCTGGATCCATTTGTTCAGCCTGGCCCAGGGCTCCTGGCTGGCTCTGGTGGCAGCAGTGTCACCCAGAGCCACCACAGAGCCTTGGTGTGGCTGTGCCACCACCCGGGGCACAACAGGCAGTGTCACCATGCTTGGGTGACAATGGGCACTGCAGGACCTGGTGGCCCAGCTTGGCCAGCCTCACCCACGGCCCCACACCAGCCAGCCATGGGAATTCTGCTTTTGTGACTGCTGCAGGTTGTGTCAGCCACATTTCCCAAAACTGGGGGGTCCTACCCAAACCCCCTCTGCTCCTCACAGGGTTCCTGTGGCTCCCTGTGCCACCAGCAGCACTCCTGGACATCCCAGAATGAGCAGAGCTGCTCCAATTCCACAGCCCTGCCCAGCACAGCTCCACAGCCAGGAAATGCCCAGGGCAGGCAGTGCAGCAGCAGTGTCCTTGATTCAGCTGCCAAGGCACAGCATCCCCTGCATCCCACATCTGCTGAGGGATGCAGGGCTGCCACCAGCACAGGGACAGGGACAGCCTGGGCTGGGCTCCTTCCTCCAGTCCTTCCTCCTGCACTGCCAGGGACACTCCAGGAACACACACAGTCCTGAGCCTCACACCCTCCCTGCCCCATTTTCCACCCCAAATCCCTCCTGAGCTGATTTCCCACGGGGAGGAGGGAGGGCACAGACACATTCGACCTGGGGCACCCAGGAGGAGGCAGCACCCAAAAACTCAGGTGCCTGTGAGCAGGAGGAAGGCAACAAACTTGTTTGCATTCCCCACCTGCAGCCACAGGGCCTGGCAGTGGCTGGGTCCTGGTGTCAGGGAGCCCTGCCTGCACATTCCAGCACCCCAAAATTCACAGCCAAGCCTCCAGCAAAGATGACTCCAACCCACAGAGCTTCCCAAGCATTTTCCAACCTCTTATCTTCAGGGTCAGCCACCTCCTGCTCCCCCAGAGATGTCTCCAGCACCTGACCCTACTGCTACACTGCCAGAACCAGTTTCCCCAGTTAGTGCAGAGAGCTAAATGCCACCTCCCAGTATATCCCCGAGCATCCCTGCTGCTGGAACACTGGGATCACCCCTCTCAATGCCACAACAGCAGAGAGCCCAAAAACTCATCCTGGCCAAGCCCAGCATTGGAAACCCCATAAAACCATCAGGAAAAACCCACAATCCCTAAAGGAAAAGAGCATCAGGTGCAGGGGCCAGGTGAGATTTTGGCACTGCAGCAGCCTCACACATCCCCTCTAGAGCTTAGAGGGAAACCTGGGAAAGGGATTTGCTGCTTCCCAGCACAGAAATGGCCAGGAATGAGCAGCAGGGCCAGGGCTGGCTGCCTACCTGCAGTCAGTGGGTGCAGGGAGCTGCCAGCATCCCCGAGATCCCTCCATCCTGCACAACCTCCATCTTAGGCAGGCGGCTCCGGCACGCAGCGCTGCACAAGGTGACCCAAGATGCCTCCTCCTGCCTCAATTATTCAGCAGTGCTTCCACACTGGGAGGGGGGAAAAAAAACCACCCAAACCTCCTACCTGAGGAGCTGGAGACTGCCTGGCAGTCAAAATAATGAGGTCAGCGTCGTCAGAGCCCCGGCGTGCGCAGCCACCTCGGTGACGGGGGACCGAGGGGGGACACAGCACAGGCACACAAAGCATGAATTAAAGGCCAGCCTTTCATCTCTGCTCCAGATGGGCCAGCAGCTGAGATGCAGGAGGGTGGCTGGGATAATAGGGACAGGCCAGCAGCAGCTGAGCAGGGGCTGCCCAGGAGGAGGAGGAGAGGGGCCGGTCCCTGCCCAGGGCAGCACTTTGTTCAGATTCATTGCTGGCCTTCTGTGTCCTTTCCAGTCCCCCCAGAATGACCAGCTTGAGAAGAAAGTGCAGATTTAGGAGAGTCAGCACCACATTATTCCTTATTTCTGTTCTCTTTATTAGCAGCCCGGGGAAGCAAAGCGCTCCGGGATGATGAGAAGAGGAAGTTTTCACCAGCATTTCTTTCCTGCCTTTAAATCCACCCCCTCCTGAGAGCCAGATAACCTTCACAGCACACAATGCAGGGGCCTGATAGGACTAAATTCTCAGCTAAATTTAACTCAAACAATATAGGCTTAAACAGTAATTACTGCTTCGCATATTAAGTGCCTGGAATCAATATCAACTTCAGCCTGGAGCTCATGAAGACACAGATCAATCAATGGCATCAGCAAGGAAAAAACACCACAATTACCACAATTATGGGGTTTTTTTGTTTGTTTGGGTTTTTTTTTGTTTGGGGTTTTTTTTTGTTTGTTTGGGGGGGTGGTTTGTTAACAGTATAAATTACAGAATCCCAGAATTTCTTGGAGTTGGAAGGGACCTTAAAGGTCACTTCATGCCCAGCCATGGGCAGAGACACCTTCCACCAGACCAACACAAAATCACATTTGCTGCTGCACAAGAGGGAGATTTTTGGGATGGTCAGCATCCCTAACCAGGGTTATGGGTACCTTGCCCTTAGCCCAACCTGCCCTTCATAAAAGTCATCAGCTCCAAGGGACAGCGAGAAAAACAGGAAAACATTGTTTTTACTGCTACTTTTGATTGCCTCGACTCAAATGAAGGCCTGGTAATTAGCACTAATTACCCAGTGGGGCAGCATCCTGTGGCCACCTCCAAAACACAAGCACCTACTCCATGGGATGTCACTGCTCCAGTGTCCCCCCTGTGCTGGAGAGCACGGCCACACTTGGGCACTTTAAACAACTTTCTCTTCCCACTGCATTTGTGACAAGAGGGGTGATGTGAACACAGCTGGCAAAACCCACCAGGACCCCACAGTTTGTAATGCTGGGGTTTCTATGAGATACTCAGCAGCCACCAAAACCAGAGTGTGGAGCCCTTGCTGGAAAGGCAGAGCTGAGGTTGTCTCACACTCATTATCTCCTTGCCCTAATGATGCATCTCATCCATCACAGCAGCTCTGCTGAATCACAGAATTCCCTGAGCTGGAAGGGACTCACAGGGATCAGAGTTCAGCTCCTGGCCCTGCACAGACACCCCAACAATCCCACCCTGAGCATCCCTGGTGTCCAAACACTCCTGGCAGCCTCGGGAATGTCACCATTCCCTGGGGAGCCTGGGCAGTGCCAGCACCTCTGGAGGAAGAACCTTCCTCTGAAATCCAACTTAAATCCCCCCAACGCAGCTCCAGCCACTCCCTGTCCTGTCACTGGTCACCAGAGAGAAGAACTCGGTGCCCTGTCCCTGTGTCCACCCCAAAATCCCCACACCGTGTCGGGCCAATTTCCAGCTCAGCCCACCCCAGCAGCCTCACAAAGGGAGCCAAAAGGGAAAAAAAAAAACCAAAAGGACAATGAAGCACCTAAATATCAGTAAATCACTTGACAGCACGCCCAGCTCTCCAAGGGTCACCACCAGAGCCAGCCCTACAGCTGGCGGTTCCTCCTCCCCACTGACCACACTCATCATTTTCCCTTTGCACCTCAAAGCCACCCCAAAAACACCCCCAGAGCCTCCAAAGCTGGCAGAGAGCAGCGATTCTGTTAACCAAGCTCCACTCCGGATTAGCAAAGCAGCGATGGCGTAGAAAAGCACTATAAATTTATGTAAAGAGCTTCAAAAGCAGCGCAGCGGTTTGAATATTCACGCCAGCCCGGTATTTGCATTGTAATAGGGCTTTTCACTCCCAGCCTTGCTCCGTAAGGAAAAACAAAGCGCCCATCTGGTTTGATTTTGCAAATCGGGCTGGAGTCGCTCTGCACTAACACGGGGAGCCCCGGGTGCGATAAAGCCCAAGGTGGAGGCACAAAGCTGATTATTTCAGGAGTAAACAAAGCGCGCCGGTAATTTATCCAGCACCGGGAGATGAGGGATTCGGTAATTCCCGGAGCTCCGAGCTGCGCCGGCCCCGATAAAGCCGGGCTCTGCTGAATCACGGCGATAACGCCACCAGCGCCTTCCCTCGCCTCCCTTTTGGGGGGCACGCGAGGAAGATGAGCTGGATACACCCAAAGTGTCCCTCCAGCCAGCCAGCAAAACCCCAGCACCGCATCCTCCCGGGCTGTGGATTTTGGCTTTCCTGGCTGCCAGCCTCCCTCCATCCCTACAGGGATGCTCCAAGGGAGACGGGCCCACGGTGGGTGACCAGACAGCAGATGCTGTCTGCCACCCGGGTGACAGCCAGAGCTTGGCCGATGACAAAACAAACGCTGTTATTAATTCCTGCAGCCACAGCCGGCTGCTTGCAGGGCTCAGCCCGGGGAGAGCGGCGCAGAACCCGCTCCCAGCGTTTGGAGCATCTCTGGGATGCAGCCGGGATGGGGTGCCCTTGGCAGGGGGGCGAGTGGCACCCGTTACCTGTCACCTCAAGGCGTCTTAGGGGGACCCTGGGGGCTTTGGCGTGGATCCCACTCACAGACACCCCAAAAACCGCGATTCCCTATCTCCATCACCCCCTTCCTCCAGCATCCCCCACTTCCAGCACCTCATTCCTCCAGCATTCCCCCATTCCTCCAGCATTCCCCCTTTTCCCCCAGCACCCCCTTTTCCCCCAGAGCCCCTTCCCCAGGCACCCACCTCGCCGCTGCGCCCCTTCCCTCCGGCCGGTCCCTTCCCGCACACGCGGCCGCCCCGCCGGGCAGGGACGGGAAGGGGCGGGCGGGCAGCGCCGGCACCGCCCGGGAGGAGGGACCGGGGCGGGCAGCGCTCCCCCCGCACGGGGCTCCGTGAGACTCTTTCCTTTCCTTTCCCTTCCCTTTCCCCGTTCCCCGTTCCCCGCCCGGTTCTCACCGCTGCGGTGCCGCGGGCGCGGCGGGGCTGGCGGAGCGCTCGGAGCGTTGCGGGCCCGGGGGAGGCGCCGCGTTCAAATGCGGCCGCGTTTATTGGGCCGGGGCTCGGGGGCGGCCCCGGGGGTGCGGGACGGGACGGCCCCGGGGCGGGGGGAGCGGCGGCCTTTGTGCGGCACTTCCCGGGAACGCCCCCCGGCACCGGGGACAGCTCTGGGGGCTGCCGGGGTGTCCCGCACCAGCGTGTCCCCTCTGTTCTGTGCCCAGACTCCCCGCTGTTGTGTCCCCTCGGGTGGCATCACCTCAGCTTCCCGTTGTCCTGCACCTCAGGACAGTAAAACCATCGGTCCCCAAAGTCCTGGTCCCCCGGGTGGTATCAGGTCGGTTCCCATCATCCTGCACCTCGGGGGACATAATCCCATCTCCTTACTGCTCTGCACCCCTGGGTGCATCAGCCGAGCTCTCCTCTGTCCTGCCCTCAGGGTGGCACCACCATGGTCGTCACTGTCCCCACCTCAGAGTGGCATCACCCGACCCTTCAGTGTCCCATCCCCCCAAATGGCATCATCACAGTTCCTGTCATCGCACGCCCCAAGGTGGCGTCACCCCAGCTCCCAACTGTCCCGTCCCCCAGGATGGCATCACCGCAGCTCCCCAGAGTCCTGTCCCCTGGTGTGGCATCACCCCAGCTCCCACCATCCTGTCCCCCAGGGTGGCATCACCTTGGCTCTCATCATCCCACAAGCCGAGTGGACACCACTCTGAGTCCTTGCTGTCCTTTACCCCAAGGTGGCATCACCCTGGCTCCACACTGTCCTGTCCCCCAGGGTGGCATCACCCCGGCTCCACACTGTCCTGCACCCCAGGGGACACAGCTCCTCATTGTCCTAAAAAACAGTGGCACGTCACCCGGGCTGTCCCACGCCTGAAGGTCACAGCAACACATCGCTGTCCCCCGCCCTGGGGACACGGCACCGCCATCCCTGGGCCTGGGGGACAACATCCCGCGTCTCCTTGTGTCACCGTGGCACAGGACAGCTGCAGTGCCCGTGCACCCACCCTTTCCACCACCCCAGCCCTGGTGGTGGCTCTGCGCTGTCCCACCCGCGCTCCTCACTCGTTTTTGGGGGGTCCCAAAACCAGGAGCCATCCGTGGGGCGGTGACACACAAGGCACCAGCAGGGCTCCAGCCCTCGTTAAAGCTCGGTTAAAGCTGGAAGCCGGAGCCGCCGCCCGCCCCCGCTGCTGCCGCAGGGAACCGGCGCTCCCCAAGGCTTGTGGATGCTCCGCTGGCCGATGAGGGGTTCCACCCACGCTGCAACCCGCTCTCGAGCCAATGCGTGAGATCGTTTTGTGGCTTTTTTTGGTGAAAATGCCAGGGGCGAGATGACTTTTTAGCCTTCTTCCCCTTTTCAAGGTGGTTCTGCTCTGCGGGTTCAAGAAATTTCGTGGGGAGCACAAAAGCCTCGCACAGGGGGTTGCATAAACCTCGCTCAGATCGTAAACCCGGCTTAAAAGCCCACGAGATCACACAGCGGGTTTGCCACGGCACAAGAACATCTGGGACGTGTGCGGTAACGGCGTCAAGAGCTTCAAAAGTACTGTAATAAAATATTGTAATAAAATATTTAGGGGTAGCTCTGCTGCACGTCACTGCCACCTGGCCCAGGGCCAGCGCTGTGGCTGTGGCACATGTCACCGTGTCCCCAGCAGCCAGCAAAGCCCTGGCCAGGGATGTGGCCGTGTCCCTGCGGTGACAGAAGCGAGGCAAGGTGACTGCAAAGGGAAGGGGCCCTTGGCGAGAGGCTTTGCCGGACAGATGTCAGCAGCCGTGGCTTTGTGCCGGCCAAGCGCTTTTTGTCTCGGTTTTTAACATTTGCCATTTTTCTCCGCCGCTTTCTTCTGCTCTGACACTTGCTGAGGGTTTTTCTTTCTTTCCTTTCTCCCTCTCTTTCCACATTTGCTTTTCCATCCCCGGTTCAAACACTTTTTCTCCGCGTATTATGCTGAAGTTGGAACCATCTGGTGCTTTGTTTTGTTGCGAGCCTGGCGAGTGCCAGGACCTTTATCCCCCTCACCCTCCTCCTCCTCCTCGCTAATCCGAGCGACAGCCCCTAAAAATCCCCCCCTGTCCCCCAACAAAGCACACGCGTGCAGGGGTGGCCGATGGGGACAGGCAGCACGCTCAGTGTCCCCATGTCCCCATCCCACTGGATGCCTCAGCGGCGCTGGGAATCATCCCACTGCAAATCCCCGACTCATTTTTAGGACCAGCTGTTAGCAGAGGTATCCTGATTTTTATTTTGCCATAGGAGAAAAGCGTGTTTCTAGGGAGCCACGGAGCCCTGCCAGACACACCAGACTATTTTTGGAACCCCCCCTTTTCCAGCGAGCAGCTGCGCTCCAGGATGGCATTTACAGCGAGGAAGGAAACCTCGGCTCATGCTGTCACAAAAATCGGGACACCTGGGGAACACCGGGATTTTTGGACATCAGATGGATCCACGGGGCTGGCACAGAGTCCCCCAAAATCAGGGTCAGCGGCTGCGAAGGCAGTGGGTGCAGAAACACCCTCCCGGCTTGGCTCTGGCTGCTCCGTCGCGCTTTCCTTCCCATTTTTCCCTGAACAATGGGGTGCTTTGTTCTGGGACGAGGAAAAGTCCGGCTGCCGCACGGGGAGCTGGGGGGGAGCTGCTCCTGCATTCCTGGGCTCTTTCCAGCTGTGCCGGGCTGGGCACAGGAACCCCTCACCCCGGCCGGGACACGGGGAAAAGGGCAATAAAACAGCCAAAAAAAAAAAAAAAAAAAAAAAATCAAGGAAAAAAAAAAAAAAAAAAAAAAAAAAGAAGAAAAAAAAAAGGTCTTAAATCATCATCAAAACATAAAAGGAAAAATGAAAAGAGGGTGTAGAAAAAGATAAAAAAATCTGGAGGGAACCTCCCCATCTCCCAGCTGGTGCCGGGAGAAGTTTGGAATGACATAAGCCCAAACTTTGCTATTTTTTGCACAAAACAAAGGCGAGCCCTGCTAACCGCAGCGGCATCGCCGCTCCCCGGCCGCGGCTCGCTGCTGCCATCCCCTGCCCAGCTCCCACCGCACAACCCCGGTCCCAGCACCGCCTCCCGGGCCTGATTCCCTTGTAGGATTTTCCCTCCAGCGCAGGAAACGCGTGTTTCGTGTTTGTTGTGCTGGCTTCTTATGGCCATAAATATTTGGGTGGTTTCTCCATCCTGGGGAGCTCTCTGCACTTGCCAGCTCTGTGCCAGCCCCTTCCAGAGCCCTCTGGCACCTTGCCCATCCCTGTGGGCACCAAACTGGGCTTGCTGGGGATCACCTCTCCCATCATCTCCGTGAGAATTCAGTGCCATTCACTGGGAGTGGGGAAATGGTGGGGGTGGAAGGGAAAAGCTCTTTGCTGTGAAACCAGCTGGGTGTGTTGGACATTTCCCCCGTTCTCCTGCCCCTGTGGCATGGGAAGAGCAGCTCAGGGCTGGCTTGTGCCACCTTATTGCACAAGGGGAGCAGCAGACACTGCTCACAGCCCCGCTCTGGCTGGACCTGTTTGCCTTTGCATGTGCATTTTGCTGGTGAGCTGGGGTTAGATAAGATATTGGGAAAGAATTGTTCCCCAGGAGGGTGGGGAGGCCCTGGCAAACATCACCCAGAGCAGCTGTGGCTGCCCCTGGATCCCTGGAAGTGCCCAAGGCCAGGCTGGACATTGGGGTTTGGAGCAGGAATAGTGAAAGGTGTCCCTGCCCATGGCAGAGGTTGGAATGGGATGGGCTTCAAGGCCCATTTAACCCAAACCATTCTGGGATTCCATGATTCCAACTCAGGAAAAGCAGCACAGGTTTTACTTTGGAGGGCAGATGGATAAAAGCAGCTCCAGATGCCAGCCTGGGTGGCTGGCTCTGGGAAAAGTTTGTCCCCAGCCCTCCCACAGTTGATTTATGGGGTCCCTGCCGTGGGCCCCACTGACAGGTGAGGTGATGCAAGGGATGGCCCTTCCAGCAGCACATCCTCCCACACCTGGCAGCCTTTCACAGGGAATTCTGCTGAAACAGGAATGCTCCTTTCCCAGTGGGAAGTTTCATCCTGGAAAGGTGCAGCTGACTCATCCTGGCAGAGCTGCAGGTGGGAGGCTCAGCTGGGAGGGGAGCTTTCCACCCTTCCTGCTCAATCCTAGGGACACCAGGTTTAATGTCAAACCATTAAAAAAATATTTTTTAACCTGGAAGCTTTCCCTTCCCGTGGCAAGGCTGTTTTTCCTGGTGTGTCACCTTATTGCTGGCCCCATCTCCCCCTGGCTTCTTTTTGGGGACACAGCACGGCAGATTCTTTAGGGTCCCCTCCAAACCCACCCAGCCTTGAGTCACAGGGGGCTGAAGATTTTTTTGGGGTCTCCTCTAAACCCAGCCAGCCTTGAGTCACAGGGGGCTGTAGGATTTTTGGGGTCTCCTCCAAACCCAGCCAGCCCTGGGTCACAGGGGGCTGTAGGATTTTTGGGGTCCTCCAAACCCAGCCAGCCTTGGGTCACAGGGGGCTGCACATCTTCTGGGACCCCTGGGGGCTGCAGATTTTTTGGGGTTCCCCTTAAACCCGCCCGTCCCTGGGGAACAGAGGGCTGCAGATTCCCTGGGGGACAGGGGACTGTCACCCTGATGGTGTCCCTGTGGACACGGCCAGCCCTGGGGGACAGGAGTTGGGGTGGCCCTGTCCCCGAGGCGCGGGTGGGCGTGTCAGGGGCGTGGCCGATGGGCGTGGCCTGGTGACAAGCGACACACCAGCCATGTCTGGGCGTGTCCCCGTGCCGTGGGCGTGGCCTGTCGGCGCTGTCGGGCGCGCAGCGATGCGGCGTCGCGGCGGGGACGGCGACAGCGGCGACAGCGGCGACAGAAGCGGCGACATTGGCCCGGGGCAGGGCAGGTCCGGCGCGGCTCGGCAGGGACGGTGAGTACTCGCCACCGTGGGGACACGGGCGTGGGGACAGCGCCGTGGGGACAGCGCCGTGGGGACAGCGCCGTGGGGACAGCGCCGTGCTGCCCGAGCCGCGTGTCCCCGTCCCCGTCCGTGTCCCCTGTCGCTGCCATGCGTTGTCCCCTTGCCGTGACTCTGTCCCCGTCCCCGGCCGTGTCCCCTGTCGCTGTTCCCCGTGCCGTGGCTCTGTCGCCGTGCCCTTCTGCCGGGGCTGTCACCCCCGTGCTCCCGTGTCCCCACGCCGTGGCCTGGTCACTCTGCTGGGGCTGTGACCCCGTGTCTGTCCCCGCTGCCACCCTGTCACTGTGGCCATGTCCCCGGATCATCTCGCCAGAGCGGTGACTCCGTGCTGTCCCCATGTCACCCTGCCACCACCGTGACCGCGGGCAGTGGCCGTGTCCCCATGTCACCCTGCCACACGATCCTACCGTGTGGCCGTGTCCCACCCCAGCGCCGTGCCGCGCTGTCGCGTTTGTCGCCGTGCCAGCCGTCGGAGGTGCCCTGTCCCCCCGGTCGGTGCTACCTGCACCAGGTGTTGTGCAAGGGCCGGGCTGAGCCGCACTTGAGCAGAGCAAGAGCAGCCCCCGACAATTCCCTGCAGCCCCCGACAATTCCCTGCAGCCTCTCCAGGCCATTCCTGGCCCTTTCTGTCGCTGCCCGTCCCCGTGTCCTGGGGGATAATTGGGATTTGAGGAGCTGCCCGTGCCTCCAGCACAGCTCCTGCCATCCTGCCCCATCCCAGGCAGGGTGTCTGTGCCATCACAGCCCGTCCTTAGGGCCTCGCAGCATTCCCAGGGCAGGGAATGGACCAGGATGAGCATCCTGCTCATGTGCTGGCAGGGGCTGAGCTGTGCCTGGCTCCCATCACAAACCTCTGCCCTAAATCCCCCAGACTGGTTTCCCCATCACCATTGGCCCACGAGGGAGGTTGGTTCTGGGAAAGCTGCAGCTCTTGGCTTTCCTTTCCCACCTGGGGGGCTGGGGCTGTGTCTCAGTGCTGCAGAGAGCAGCTGGATGTGGCCCCAGCCCTTCAGAGCAGGGCACTGGGGGACATCACCCCAAGCCCTTTTCCCACTTTCCTCCTTGTTATTGGAGGTGTGGTGCTGGTGGCACTGGGGGACATCACCCCAAGCCCTTTTCCCACTTTCCTCCTTGTCCTTGGAGTATTGCAGAAGCTTTACTGCCAGGCTCGGGGCCACATCTGTGGCTGTGCCTTTCCAGCCAGGACTCGGGGTGTTGTCACAGAGTATCGGTTGCTCCTTATTGCTGGTTTGACTTGCAGCTCCCAGCCCTGGCACGTTCCCTGCCCTTCCTGCCTCCCGGCGTCCGTGGGAGGCGTGGGAGACAGAATCAGGGCTTCTGTCACCCTGTGTCACCTTGGGGCTGCTCCCCACCTTGGCTCTGTCCCCAAAAGCCAAGCACAACACCTCTGTGGGGATCCAGTTCCTGCTCCCAGAGGGGTTGGGATCAGCTTGTGGGAAATGCTGTATCCAACATGGCTGGGATTGGGGCTGGGGAGGCTGCTCTGCTGCCCCCCAAATCCTTTGGGATGTGCTCAGCAGTGCCTCCCCTGCAGGGCCCGGCGCTCCTGGCTCCCGGGGCTGCGTGCCCTGCTGCTGGCCCCGCTCCTCACCTACGTCTCTGTGCCCTTCCTCGTCCGCCTCTTCCCCAGCCTGCTCACCAAATTTGTCTTCCTGAACTTCCGTGAGTATCCCAAGCAGGAGAAGCCCCACAGGGATTCAGCTGCCTGCTGCAGACCCCCAAAATATGGGTGGGACCATGGCAGGACAGTGCTTATCCAGCTGCTGCTGTGCTGTGGGCTTGCAGAGGAGGCACAGAGGGATCTTTCCCCGTGTTTTGCAAGCTCTAATAACGTGGTGCTGCCAGCCCTGTTTCCTGCCTGCAGTCACAACACGCCCAGGCAGGCTCAGCATCAGCAGGGCTGGAAATTTGGGTGGGAGGAGGCTGCAGAGGGCTGAGCTCGCCTGCCTCAGCATGGCCCTCGATAATTTAAATCAAATAACACCCTGATTTAGAAAGAATTGTATAAAAAACAGCTGGGTAGGAGGATTCTGGATGATGGCTGTGATTTCTCCATCAGTGGCCTTCCCTTTCTTCGTGGATTTTCGGCGGCCGGAGCTGCTGGTGAACAACACCATCAGCCTGTACCTCACCACTGAGCCAGGTGTCACAGTTGGGATCTGGTGAGCAGGATGTCCTCCTCAGTGTCCCCTGTGGGACAGCAGAGCCCTGCTGGAGCCCCCCAGGGTAAGCCCAGTGTCCCCCCAGGCACACGGTGCCGGGCAGCAGAGGGGCCGAGGCGCAGGGCAAGGACCAGCGCTGGTTCGAGGAGGCTCTTGCTGATGCTCACCCCGTGATCATCTACCTGCACGGCAATGGGGGCACCAGGTGAGCTCCTGAGCTGCTGCTGCAGGGCCAGCACCAGGCCAGGGTGGCTGCTCTGGGGGGAGAAGCAGCAAACTCGATGCAGCAGCCAGCAGTGCTGCAGGGCTGGGCTGCTGCCATGGGCTCTGACCTCAGCAGTCAAGGAAAAGCCCTATAAAATAAAAGGGAAAGTCAAAATACACCCTCCCCACAGCATCCAGCTCTTCCCTGCTGGGATAAGGTGACCCTGGTTCCTCACCTGCACTGGTGCTGGAGGGGAGGGTCCCTTGGGGTCTCCCCAAGCTCTAACCCTCTTTTCCCCCTCAGGGCTGCGAGTCACCGTGTCCAGTTCTTGAAGGTAAGTGGTGGCCCGTGGGGACACTGGGACCTGCTGGGAGGAAAGCTCCTGCTGGTTCTGGGGACCCCAGAGAGCCTGTGCAGAGTGAAGGGGCCATGCTGGGGGTCCTGGGGTGAATCCCCCCCAGGACATAACTCAGTGCTGCTCTGACAGACCATGGGGGCTGCTGACTTCCACATCCTGGCTCTCGACTACAGAGGTAAAGTTGTCCCCCTGCCTCTTGCTTGGGTGATCTCCCTCCTGGGGCCTGTCCCCACCAGGGTTGTGGCACTGAGCTGTGTCCCCCACAGGCTATGGGGACTCCACTGGACAACCCTCAGAGAGTGGCTTCACCACAGATGTCCTGGCACTCTATGACTGGGTGAAAGCACGGAGTGGGAACAGCAGCATCCTCTTCTGGGGACATTCCCTGGGGACAGGGTAGGTGCAGGGGGTGGGGTGGGGGCCCTGGGACACTGCTGCCAGCCTGGGAATGGACCAAGGGCTTGGAGCTGCTCCTTGGTAGAGAGCCCTGCAAAGCCAAACACAGCCAATGTGGGGAATCTGAGGGAGCTGTGCATCCCCCCTTTGCTGCTCCCCCTCACTGTCACCTCTCCTGTCACAGGGTTGCCACCAATGCAGCAAGGAAACTGCAGGAGGAGAGAGGTAAGGGCCAGCATAGATGGATTGTCCCCCAGACCCTGAGGCTCTGCACTGCCCTGATTTTGGGTGATGAGGGGCCCTCCCTATCCTCCCTACTGGGATGGGGACATCTTGGCCCCACTGCTGCCTGGGAGGGGAGGGTGGCAGCAGCCTGGCAGCAGGGACAGCCCCTCAAAGCCATGTCTACTCCCACCTCACTCTGCTCCCAGGGGTCCAGGTTGATGCTGTGGTCCTGGAGTCTCCCTACACCAGCATCCGAGATGCAGCTGCCAACATCCCCATCACCAAGGTGAGTCTGGGGGCTCTGCCCCTTGGGTCCCCCAGCAGGGACAGGAGGGGGCTTGGCCTCTGGGGTCCCCAGCTGGTGACAGGCTCAGCCTCTGGGGTCCCCCAGCAGGGACAGGAGGGGGCTCAGCCTCTGGGGTCCCCAGCTGGTGACAGACTCAGCCTCTGGGGTCCCCAGCTGGTGACAGGCTCAGCCTCTGGGGTCCCCCCAGCAGTGTCAGCCCCAGCTTCCTGGCTCTCCCCCACCTCAGAGCTGAATCCAAACCGTGGCTCAGATTCCCAAACTCTCTCCCTGCCAGATCTACCGGCAGTTCCCAGGGTTTGAGTCTCTCATCCTGGACTCCATGGCTCGGGCAGGAATGTTCTTCCGCAGCGATGAGAAGTGAGTTCCTGCTGGGAAGGGGCACAGCAGAGCCCAGGAGTGATGCCAGGGAATGATGGGAATGATGCCAGGACCACCTGGCTGAGGAGAGGTGTCAGTGACCCCATTGAAATTCCTGCACTCTGTGTTTACCCAGCTTACTCATACTTCAAAAGTGGCTTTTTATTTACATAATGCCAGGCATCAGTTTGATGATTGGGCAAAGTCCACAAGCCACCATCCTTTTTTTGGTGCTCCTGTTCCTTGTAGCACACAGAGCCTGCCCAAATTCCGTTTGATTTATGGCTGCTTTTGAAACCTGCTGACCCTATAATTGGGGGTTAAGGTGATTAGGGTGCTGCCATGGCAGGGCAAGCAGCACAGGCATCACCCAGGTGGGTGTAAGAGGGGTCAGGGTACTGTGGGAATTTTAACAGGGAGTGGGGAGGCTCCTGGGGGTCTGTTGGCTCTGGGGAGACTCCTCAGGGCTGTGTTTGCTGCCCACAGTGTGAAGGTGCTGGGCTGCCCCCTCCTCATCCTGCACGCAGAAGATGATGGAGTTGTGCCTCCAAAGCTGGGACGCAAGGTGGGCACCTGCCAGCCGAGCTTTGAGCCTGGCTTTGGGAGGCTGAGGTGGCCAGAGAGGGGATGGCCACACAGCAGGAGGGGTTTGGGGTCCCCTGCTCGTGCAGTAACCATGCTCCCAACCCATGGCAGCTCTACGAGACAGCTCACAAAGCCTACAGGGACAAATCCAAGGTGAAGTTCATCACCTTTCCTGAAAAGCTGGGCTTGGGCCACGACTACATCTCCTTCAACCCAGAGCTGCCTGCCCTGGTGAAGTAAGTGCTGTTCTACAGAAATGGAGGGACACAGGATGAGCCTTGGCCTCCCCTCCTGCTGCAAGCTCAGAGCTGCCTGCCCCCTGCTCCTTCCCCTCCCCATGGTGTTTGCTGGCATCACTTTCTAAACTTCAGTGCTCCCCCTGCCCTGAGCCTGTCCTCAGCCTGGGTGGCTTGGAGAGGTGGCTCTGGGGATACCAGCTCCTCTTTGCCCTGGGTGCAGAGATGCTCCAAGCCCAGCTCAGCCCCGCATGCAGGGATCACAAATCAGGCTCTGACACAGCACAGGAGGGTCAGTGACACAGTGTAAGATTTATTACATCTTGTTGCAGAGACTTCTTAAACAAGAAGTGATGCCAGTTGCTGCCTGCACTGATCCCACGCTCCCTCAAATCCACTCCAGGACTTCCCCCCATGGCACTGAACTTACTGCTGTAAGTAATAAAATCTACTGAGAAACTTTTGTCACCCTCTGCCTCCAGGATGCTGCAGGGATGGAGACACTGATGTGGTCTGGGCCATGACTGGGAGCATCCCACAGGACACTGGTGGGGATACATGGCCCCTATCCTGCTTCAGCAGCACCTCTGTGCCCAGCTGCATCCAGCTGTGCTGCCCACCCCACCCCTGCCCAGCCCTCCTCTTGCACGAGCACTGGCAGAAGCAAGCCCAGCCCTAATTTCAGCCTCCAGCAAACAGCCCGCTCGGGGACTCCAATGGCACTTTTTTTTTTTTTTTTTTATTTTTAGCACCTAATGCAAGCAGCAGGGCGACGTGGTTTCGCTTTCCACACGGACACTTACGTTATAAAAACCCCTCCCCTCTGCCCACCCCTAGGGAAAGCCAGCAGCAGCAGCAGCAGCAGCAGCAACACAGAGACTCAGACAGCAGAGAATTGTACAGCGCACACGTGCCCTGGCGCGGCCCCTACGCTGCTGTGCCATTGGGGGTCTTGTCCTGCCCCGCGTCCCGGGGCTCGTTGGGAGGGGGGATCTTCAGATCCGAGGGCTCCACGTGCCAGATGTCCCGGGCGTACTCCTTGATGGTGCGGTCACTGGAGAACTTGCCGGCCGCCGCGATGTTCCTGATCACCATCTTGGTCCAGGCCTTGGAGTTCTGCAAGGACAGGGGTTGGGGTTGGGGTTGGGGTCAGTGCCGGCTCTGAGCCCTGCAGCAGTGCAGGACCCCAGCTCTGAGCACATCCCTTCCTCCAAAATAGGATTTGGTGTCCCTGCCCTGTCCCCGGGCTGGCACTCACCAGGTACAGCTCGCTGACCTTCTCCTGGCACTTGACATAATCCTCGTAGTCTGCAAACACTTTAAACCTGTGGCAGCGAAGGAAGGAGGAGTCAAGAGCAGGAGAAATAGGAATGTCTGCCTATTGCACCTTAAATCCAGGCGTTAAACTAAAGGTTCCTTTACTCTGTTTTGGTGCAAAGGACAAATCCCCACCAGATATTCACACAAAAGTTTACTAGCAAAAACAGAGAAAATTAAGAAAATTTTGGCAAAAGGAGTAAACACAACACTGAATTCAATGTAAAACCACTTATCATAGCATTCCTTAGCATTAATTTAGTATTAAGCATTTACTTAGAATTTATTGCACGGCCAATCAGAGGCTCGGTTAGCACAACCCGCGCGTGATTGACAGCTCTGCCAGGCTGAGGGGTCTGGGCACTGCCTCAGCCGAAAGCCAAGCCGGACCCCAACCCACACACATAGACACGTCCTAGGAACCCCAAAAACAGCTCCAGACATCGATCTAATCCCAGCTCTGGCAGGCATTCTCCAGCACAAAGCCTTCAGTCAAATTTGCCCTCCCTAAACCTTGCTGGTAAAGAACCCAGGGAAAACATTTCTGTAATGTGAATGCCTATGGCTGAGCAGTGCTCTGGCCAGGAAAACCCTCGAGATGCCTCAAATCACCTGGAAGGGCTGTGTGCCCAAAGGCATTAATGTGACAATGGCCATCCATGCCATTGAGGAGCCACATCCATGTGCAACATGGTCCCAGCCCTGCTGTGGCCACGGGCCAGAGGCAGACCAGGGGATGGAGGGTGCCCTGGCACCTCACCTGTCATGGTGGAAGAGCATGTTGACCACGTCGTTGAACAGGTTGGGGTCTTTTGGGGAGAAGAAGCCGCTTTTAATCTGGTCCACGGCCTGTTTCAGCTCGGGGAGCCGGTCGTAGTAGAGCTGGGCGTTGTACCTGGAGGGAAGGAGGCTGTCAAACAGCACTGCCCCAGCTACCTGAGCTGCACCCTGTGCCACCCCCAGCCCTCACCCTTTCTTGTCCAGCTCCGTGACATCCTCCACCCTCATGCCGAAGATGAACAGGTTTTCCTCTCCAGCCTCCTCGGCCATCTCCACGTTGGCTCCATCCATGGTGCCGATGGTCAGAGCCCCGTTCAGCATGAACTTCATGTTGCCCGTCCCCGAGGCCTCGGTGCCCGCTGTGGAGATCTGCTCCGACAGGTCGGTGGCAGGGATCACTGCCAACAAAACACACGGACACAGGGGGCTCGTGGGGACCAGCTTTGGGTTTGTTTCCTGCTGAAGGACCATGGGACTAAGGGACACCCCCTTCCCACAGCATGTCCCACCCAAGGTACCTTTCTCTGCCAGGGACACCCTGTAGTTCTCCAGGAAGATGACCTTCAGCTTGCTGCCCACCATGGGGTCGTTGTTCACCACCTGAGCCACGGCGTTAATGAGCTTGATGATCATTTTAGCCATGTGGTATCCTGGGGCAGCCTGGGAGAAAAGCCACAGGTGAGCCAGGAGGGCTGGTGCCAGGGGCAGGTGAGGCACATCCAGCTCCCACCTGTCCAGGGAACAACCTGTTCACCCCTGTTCCCATCACCTAATCCTAAACGTGTTACACCACAACACGTTTGTGGGGGGCTTCCATGACCACAGATGGTTGTCCAAACCCCACCCAAACCAGTGGTACTCCAGTGCACTTCATGGACATAAAACCGTGGAATCATGGAATTGGTTAAGACAGAAAAGCCCTCTAAGCTCATTGAATCCAACTGTTCCCCCCACACTGCCAAGGTCACCACTGACCCATGTCCCCAAGTGCCACATCCACATGGCTTCTAAGTTCCTCCAGGGATGAGGGCTCCACCACTGCCCTGAGCAGCTGTTCCAATGCCTGACCACGCTTCTGATGAAGAAATTTTTCTTAATATCCCATCTAAACCTCCTCTGGCACAGCTTGAGGCTGTTTCCTCTGTCATGCCCCTGTTCCCTGGGAGGAGACTGACCCCTCCCAGCTGCACCCTCTTTTAGGGAGTTTTAGGGATGTGGCTCCATGAGACATCTTCACCACATCCAAGGACTTCCTCCAAAATCTCTAAAACTCCTGACCCAGCTGACCTTGCCTCCAATGATCACCGTCCTCGGCACAAAGAGCTTTGCAGGATCCCTCCTGATTCCTGGAGAACACAGCAGTGTTACTGTGGGGCAGGGGCCACAGGGGTGCTGCTGCAGCCCTGGGACACTGTGTCCCCTCGGGGCGTGGTGGCTTACGGTTGTACATGGTGATGATGTGCAGGCAGTTCATCAGCTGCCGCTTGTACTCGTGGATCCTCTTGACGTGCACGTCGAACATGGAGGAAGGGTTGATCTTCACCTTGTACTCCTTCTCCAGGTACAGCGCAAACTTCACCTTGTTCTCCTGGGCCAGGGAAGGGACCACATCAGCCCCCAGGCAACAGCAGCCCCAGCTCTCTGCTCCCCCTGCCCACACCCCTCACCTGCTTCACTTTGGCCACCTCCCGGATGAACAGGTCGTCGTCCACAAACTTGTGCAGCTTGGTCAGCTGGCTCAGGTCCCGCACGTAGTCTTCCCCGATTTTCTGCAACAGGAGCAAGGGCATGTGCTGATGGTGGGATGGTTTGGGATGGAGGAGATCTTGAACATCATCCAGGGACAGCTTCCACTATCCCAGATTGTTCCAAGCCCTGTCCAACCTGGCCTGGAACACTTCTAGGGATCCAGGGGCAGCCACAGCTTCTTTGGGCACCCTGTGCCAAGCCCTTACGACCCTCACAGGGAAGAATTTATTCCAAATATCTCATCTAACCCTGTCCTCTGTCAGTTTACATCCATTCCTGCTTCTCCTGTCCCTCCATCCCTTGTCCCCAGTCCCTCTCCAGCTCTCCTGGAGCCCCTTTAGGCCCTGGAAGGGGCTCTGAGCTCTCCCTGGAGCCTTCTCCAGGCTGAACAGTCCCAGCGTGGCTCCAGAGCAGAGACTCCAGCCCTTGGAGCATCTCCATGGTCTCCTCTGGACTCTCTCCAGCAGCTCCACATCCTTCCAGGGCTGAAGGCAGCTCTGCAGGTGAGGTCTCACCTGAGTGGAGCAAAGGGGCAGAATCCCCTCCCTTGCTCCCATGACCCTCAGCTCCTCAAGCTGAGCATTTACATCCCAGAGGATGTAAATAGCTGAGGTTCTCCTGCCCCCCAGGCTCAGCAGGGGTGGGTCAGGGGCCATGATGTAAATAGCTGAGGTTCTCCTGCCCCCCAGGCTCAGCAGGGGTGGGTCAGTGACCATGATGTAAATGGCTGAGGTTCTCCTGGCCCCCAGGCTCAGCAGGGGCGGGTCAGTGACCATGATGTAAATGGCTGAGGTTCTCCTGCCCCCCAGGCTCACCAGGGACAGGTCAGTGACCATGATGTAAATGGCTGAGGTTCTCCTGGCCCCCAGGCTCAGCAGGGGCGGGTCAGTGACCATGATGTAAATGGCTGAGGTTCTCCTGGCCCCCAGGCTCAGCAGGGGTGGGTCAGTGGCCATGATGTAAATGGCTGAGGTTCTCCTGCCCCCCAGGCTCAGCAGGGGTGGGTCAGGGGCCATGATGTAAATGGCTGAGGTTCTCCTGCCCCCCAGGCTCAGCAGGGGTGGGTCAGGGGCCATGATGTAAATGGCTGAGGTTCTCCTGCCCCCCAGGCTCAGCAGGGGTGGGTCAGTGGCCATGGCTGCTCCCCCCAGGCCGGTACCTCTGCGATGAGCTCTGCCAGCCCCGGGTTGCAGAGCAGCAGCCAGCGCCGCGGCGTGATCCCGTTGGTCTTGTTCTGGAACTTCTCCGGCTCCAGCTCCGCAAAATCCTCAAATCTGCAAGGGTGAGGATGGCACAGCTCCAGCCCTGCCCAGCTGGCACCACCACCCCTTCCTTGCCAGGAACCAGCACCTCCCATCCTCACTCACACTTGAGTCTTGACGATCTCGGAGTGGATCTTGGCCACGCCGTTGACGGCGTGCGAGCCCACGATGCAGAGATGCGCCATGTTGATCCTCTTGGTGCTGCCCTCCTCGATCAGGGACATCCTCCGCAGCCGCTCCACGTCGTTGGGGAACAGGGACGCGATGTGCTGCCACACAGGTGGTGCCATCAGGGATGTCCCCCACCGTGGCTTAGAGCAGGGGCCATGGCAATGTCCCCAGCCAATGGCTGCTCTTTCCCAGCATGGATGTCTCTGGATAGAAGGAGCCCCCCCCCAGGCTGCCACACACTTGGCCACTGAGGCCATTTTGGCAAAAGCCTCGTGCTGCCAGGGCAGGAGGTCAAACCACCATCTCCTCTGCACTCCCAACATCATCTTTCCCAGGATGAATTCAGCATTTAGGAAGCAAAGAAATGCCAGCTCTCAAGTCCCTGAAGCAACAGGTGAAGCCTCTCAACAGTCACTAACTGCAGGATGGCAATGTGCTGGTGGGAAAGGACTTCCCTCCACATCAACTCCCCAAAATGGCAGCTGGAATCCCCCAGCCACACACCCAACATCATCAGTTTGTGCATCCCCTTGTCCTGACAGTACGTCCCTGTCCCCCCCTCTCCTGAGCAGGCTCCCAGGCACTCACATCCAGGTGTCTCTGGTTGATCTCATAGATGATCTGCAGGTGCCTGGGGAGCAGCTTCTCCACCAGGTCCACGGGCCAGCGCTCCAGGGCCTCGGGAAGCACCGTGTGGTTGGTGTAGGCAAAGGTCCTTTTGGTGATGTCCCATGCCTGGCAGGGCAGAGCCAGTGCTCAGTCACACCTCAAATGCCACAACCCACCCTTGGTCCTCCCACCACGCCCAGCACCTCCTCCCAGTCCACACCAGTTAAACCCAGCCTGACTGCTCCACGTCACTCCCAGCAGCCACCAAATTGGCTCCTGCACCATGGGCAGCTGGGTGCAAGTGGAGACCAGCTGGGGTATCCCTACCTTATCCCATGGCAGCTTCTCAATGTCCACAAAAATCCTCATCAGCTCAGGGATGGCCATGGCGGGGTGTGTGTCGTTCAGCTGGATGGCAACCTGCGAGAGCAGGGTGGCACATGGGGACACAGGGGGGACACTGGGAGCCCCACAAACACCTGCATCACCTGGGAGGTGTTGAAACAAGCTGCAAGGCAGAGGTCAGAGCAGCCCTGGCTCGTACCTGGTCCGGGAAGGAATCAAACACAGTGCGGACGCTGTCCGTGCTCCCGAATTTGGATGCTTTGAAGCGGCGGATGATGTCCTGGAGGGTGGCAGCCACCACAAAGTACTCCTGCTTCAGCCTCAGCTCCTTTCCTTCGAAGAACTGTGGGCAGAGGAACAGGGAACTGCAGCATTCCCACAGGGTTCCCTGCACTTCCCTTCCTGGGAAGGTTTTCCCAGGATGTGACCCCTCCGTGCTTCCCCCAGCATCAGTTACAATCCCAAGCTCTTCTTGCTTCCCAAATTCCAGCACAAGGGTTTGGGATGTGCTGATACAAACAGCTTAAATCCCAGCTGAGCACTGTCAAAACCTGTTCTCTGTGGTTTGAACTTTTTGGCTGCAAGGAAAGGTACCAGGACAGTGGAAGGGAAGCCTTAGGAACTATTTCCAAGACAAGGATTTAACCACCATCCATGCAGCACAAAACATCAACCTGCTGGTCTGCAAAGGAAATGCTGCAGGAGACAACCTCACCACTGGAACTGCAGTGCCCCCAGCTCTCCTCAACAGCTGGGAAGGCTGGAGGAGGATTAAATGGGAAAACACCCTAAACAGGCTGCAGAGCAAGGAGAGCTTCCTTTTTTTTTCTTTTCCCCCCTGCTCCACAGCTTGGTGTGTAGCTAGGGAAGGGTTGTGTGTCCCACCACACCTCTGCACCAGCTTGGCAAGAACTCCCAGAACAAGAGGGCTGGGGTGCAAAGAGCAATTTGAGGCACAACCTCTGATCCCAGGGTTGCAAAGGGCCACCAGGGTAACACCAGCAGCGTTCAGCTGTTTGCCTTCACGTTACATTCTGAGACTCAAGCAACGTTTCTGCAGCAGGGCCTGCTCATCCTCCCCTCACTTGACCCCAAAATCCCCCTGACCCTGCAAAATCCCCCCTGACCCCCCAAATTCCCCCTGACACCCCCACCGACTCCCCAAAACAGACAGCAACCCTAATGCAAGCACTGCAGGCAGCTTAAAACACAACTAAAAACATCTCTGCAGCACCCTGGAGTGAGGGGCTGCCCCCCTTGCCCCCCCATCCATCCCTACAACACCAGGACTCACGTTGTCGTTGGGGTAGAGCACCCGGGAGATGTTCTCTGCCAGGTTCCTGTCCAGCACAGCCTGGATGTAATCCCCAACGTTGACTGGGGAGGAACAGAGGGGTGAGGTGGGTGTGGGACCCCCTTGTTGGAGTCAGTGAGTTAAGGTCTCTCTGAATTCTTCAGAGAGAAATCAGAGTGTAGGGATTGAATAAAGTTTAATAGGAGCTGCAGTGTTTTTAGTAAGTGAAAGGCCTCAAATGCCACAGTAGCATTGAGTGTTCTAGTGAAGGTTGCAAACACACTGATATCTTCAGTAGAGGCTCCAGGCCTGTAGTTGTAGACAGGACTTAAACATAATAGAGCTCTAGTAAGAATATTGCTTACATTTCTTAGATAGAACAAGATAGATTGTATGCATAGTTCTTTACATAACCTGGTGTGCTAAGAAACCAGAATTCTAATAGGTTAAGGAGTGGTGGTCTGAGTTTGCATCTTAGCTTGTTGGAGAAATCCTGTATAACAGTGTGTATGGGGAGAGTTGTTGCTTTTTAGCTATTCAGCTTTTAGCCACTTGCTTTTAGCCATTCTGGCCTCTAGCCATTCACTTATTGCTGCTGCTTTTACCACTGCTTGCCATTGCTTCTGCTATTGCCTGTTGAGACCGATGTGCTTTGTAATAAATAACCTTTCTAACTATTAGCTGCTTTGCTTATTAGAGAATTACCCGGCAAGTAAGAGCCTAAGAGCTCAGAGTAGGAGCCTATAGAGCTCCAGGAGTTAGGTGCCTAAGAGCACCTGGGGGTCAGAATGTGGTCAGATGTCACATGTGGTGGCCCGTGGCTGTAGCCACACCCCTCAGCCCTCCCCACCCCGCCCAGCTCCCACTCACAGTCGCGCAGGTTGAAGTCGTTGGGAGCTCGGGCTGACCACAGGCGCATGGTGTTGACGGTGTTGTTCATGTAGCCGGGCACGGGGGTGTCATAGGGCAGCGCCAGCACCACCTGTGACACCCCCAGGACAGCTGGAATTGGGCTGGGATCCCCCCCCCGTGCTCCCCCTGGAGCCCTTCCATCCCATAGAGCCTCCTGCTCGGGGCTGAGCTCAGCGTGGTGTCCCTGCACAGGGTTGTGTGACTGGGATGTCCTTGGTACCCCTGCTTGGGGACACCCCTGTGGCTCTGCCTGCTGCCACAAGTGCTCATGGGCTTGTAAACACCAGGAGCAGCTTCATCTAGGTTCAATTTAGAGCTGCACATAGCAAACAGACCTGCTGGAGCTGCTTTTGGTGTTTCATAGAAGCCCAGAATGGTTTGGATTGGGAGAGACCTTAAAGTCCATCTTGTTCCAACCCTCTGCCACAGGCAGGGACACTTCCCACTAGATCAGATTCCTCCAAGCTCCATCCAACCTGGACACTTCCAGGGATGGAGAGCTTGGATGCAGATGTGTCCATCTCCTCCCCACTTTGCCCCACCACTGCCTTTTCCATCCCAGAAATTCTGCAGGACTCATCCCTGGGGTGCAGCCAGCCAGGGAGAGGCCCCCAGACGACAGCACAAGCCATGCAAGGGACATTGCTGTCCCCAGCCCTTACCTGGGTGTCGATCCACTTGGCCCCAGAGGCAGAGTGCTCCACCCGGCCGTAGAAGTGCACGGGCAGCATGTACTCAGGGCGGGCCTTCTCCCAGGGATTGCCGTGCCTGAGCCAGTCATCAGCTTCTTCCACCTGCCAGGGGAGCCAGAGCAGTGCCAGGGACAGCCAGCCCCACCTGCAGGATGGCTGGGAAAGGCTCTGGCTGCTCATGGCAAAGGGGAGGATGCTCTGTCTGCCCTAAACCTGGATTTTGGCACTGCAGGGTGAGCTTGGAACTTGGAACTCTGAACTCTGTGCCTTCCATGGGGATGGGACAAACCCAAGGTTTCATTAGTGCACTTCTAATGTTGCATTTTCAAACCAGCCTCATCCACCCCTGCTCCATGCTCCCCTGTTCCAGCTTTTGGGGTGACCCTAAGCAGGGCATGCTGAGCGTGGGGACAAAGGATGGATGCTGTGAGCTTGCACTGATTGAAGAAATTAAATTTGCTCACAAAAACATCTGCTAAATTTTAAATATCACAGCAGCAGCAGCCTCCATGCTGAGAGAAATATCTGTCTAAGGGGGAGGAGGTGAACATGGGATTTGAACAAGGGGTTCCAGCTGTGCCAGGGGACAGTGAGGGCCACACATCTGCATCCATACCTGCCACCCATCGCGGATTTTCTGGTTGAAGATGCCGTACTCGTAGCGGATGCCGTAGCCATAGGCTGCCAGCCCCAGCGTGGCCATGGAGTCCAGGAAGCAGGCTGCTCAGGAGAGAGGAGAGCAGTGAGCTGGGCCCTCCTTGGAGATGGATCCTTCTCCCTGGGACAGCCACAAGCCCCACGGGGCCAGGAGCCAAGGCCAGCAGCCACCCAGCACCTTGCTCTGTGCTGGAAAGGCTGGAGCAAGAATCCCCCAGGATGTAAATCTCTCAGGGATGTGCCCTCCACCTGGGGCACTCACTCACCTGCCAGCCTGCCCAGACCCCCATTGCCCAGCCCAGCATCCTCCTCGATTTCCTCCAGCTCTTCCATGTCCAGCCCGAGCTACAGATGAGAAAAAGGAGAGGGGCTGGAGACTCTCAGGGTGCCCAACCCCACAGAGGGGAGGCATTGTTGGCACACACTCCCTTGCTCCAGGAGGGCTGGAAAGGCACCCAATTCCACAAGACCCATCTCTGCAGGTGGGACACTGTGATTTGAATCCAAAGCAGCTGCTCTGCCCCTCTGTGTCATGGCAAGGGCCATCTCCCATGTTTAAAGTCACTCTACCAGGCTTTACAAGGGACATTCACACCCTTGACCTCTCCAAGGGCAAGATGTGCAAGTGGGGGGCACCAAACTATAACCAGGGTGCTGCCCTTGGGGTTCCAGACATTTCCAAGGGCTCTGAGAGCTTATTCCCAGGCCTGCTCCCTCTCCCTGTGGGGCAGGCACCAGGTTCCTGTTCCCCCAGCACCCCCTATCCCTTGAGGCAGCCACCCAGCTGGAATATTCCTGCTCCTCCAGCACCCCTATTCCCTGGGGAAGGCTCCTGGGTGCCATCTTCCTGCTCCCCCAGCACCCCAATCCCTTGGGGACAGGACCCAAGTGTTGTGTTCCTGCTCCCTCAGCACCTCCATCCTCTGGAACAGGCACCCAGCTGCCTTTCCTCCCAGCTGCAGGCATCACCCTTTAGGGTGAGAAGCATCTACACCCCTTTTCCAGGGAAATTTAGATTTTCCAGCCCAGGATGCTGTAGGAAGAAGTGGTTTTGCTTATGCAAAACTCCTTAGGGAGCTCAGGTGGAGACCTTTGGTCCACTGCCCTGCCCTGATGTCCCCTGGTCACAGCAAGTGGGGATAAAAAAATATAACCTCCCCTAAAAATAAGTTCCTCTCCTTTGACATGTTTGCACAAAAGCTGTTCCTGCTCTTGTGCAACCACCCTGGCCACATCTGATGACATTGAACACAAGAGGTGACAGGGTGGGGACAAAAGCAGCCCTTTGATAACCCCAGTGCCACCTGGTGCCAGCACCCAGCTGGGCTTAAATCAAGGTTTTATTCCTCCCTGCCATTGATCACTATGAACAGCCTCACCCACAGAACCACAAAAGTTTCCTTCCAGAGATCCTGCTGCATTCCCCAGAACACAGCACCCAGGCTGGGCAGCTCCAAGCTTCTCCAGGGCAGGCTCTGGAGCAGCTTTTATTCCCTAAATCATCCCCTGTGGCTCAGGGAGCAGTTTGCAGCCAATGTACCAAAACATCAACATTCCCAGGAGCTGGAAAACATGGATCCCTCCCAGTCCATGTCCTCAGCCCTTGTGGGATGCTCACCTGGTAGACAGCCTCGTCACAGGCATTCTGCAGCCCCAGGTTAATCATGGTGTTCTGCAGCGTCCGCCCCATGTAGAATTCCAGGGAGAGGTAATAAATCCTCTGGAAGAGAAAACCACCCCGTGGTCACCTTTGCCAGGGCTGGAGGAGGCTCCCCTGGACTCCAGAAGCTGCTGTTGGGTGATATCTCAATAACAAACAGGGGAAAAACCCAGCAGGGTGGTTTGCAGCAGGAATTTCAGGGCTGTGGCTCCTGCAGCCCCTGCTCTCCTGCTCTTTCCCAAACCGGGAAGAGATTGTTTTATTTGGACAAGCCCCTATGCCCTGTCCCAGGGTGGGGACAGCTCCAGGATGGTCACCCCAACATTCCTCTCACCGGTGACAGCACCAAGTTAAACTTGAAAGAGGAGCCGCTCCCTAAAGTCACTCCGGGCTGCGAAGCCACCGGAAAACCGAGCGAGCTGCCGGGGCCAGGCGCTGGCTGCGGGGACACGGGGCTGTCCCCTTGCAGCAGGGGACACTCTCCCGCTGACACCGCGCCCGGGCCGGCCTTGTGTAAGCCGAGCCCCGGCGTCAGCACCGGCAGGTTTTAAGGAAGGATTTAGGCTGGGGGAAGTCGCTGACTCGACAGCTTTCCCCAGGACCTGCGCGGGGTCGGGCCGGGAGTGGAGGTGGGAGAGAATCCTGGAGTCCTAAAACGGTTTGGGTTGGGAAGGGACCACAAAAATCGCCTCGTTCCAACGCTCCTGCCACGGGCTGGATGTGCTGGGCAGGATCCACTGGGATTTACTGGTTTGACTCCAGGCAGGCTGGACGGGGGAGTCCCAACTCCAAACCCTGCGAGACGCTCCTTTTCCACAACACGGGGGAGTGCTGAGCTATCGCGGCTGGCACGCTCCCAGCGAGGTGCTGGCAGGGAGGAAATTGATGCCGACAGGGACATCCAGGTGTCAGGAGGGGGATTAGGGCTTAATCCCCCCGCGGCAGAGCCCGCAGCGAGCCAGCGGGACGGGCGGCAGCGCGGCCACTCCTGCACAAACCGGATCTCTCACGCTTGGCATCACTTGTGTTAAACAAGACCTGTTTGCGGTTGGCTTCGGGTGCCTTTAAGCCTTTCCAATAATTCCCCCGGCAAGGCTTTGGAGTTGGTTTTGGTAGACAGCACCCACGCCGGCGCCGCGGGACAACAAACGGCGTTCCCATGCCCTGCACCCCGCTGCCGGCCAAGCCGCGCTCTGTTTGTTTTGCAGAGCAAAGGACAGTGGCCTCGCTTGGTAAAGTCCAGTCCCTCCTCTCGGAAAAGTTACTGGAACAGCCCTAAATCCATGAAAAACCGAGCCCCGCCAATCCCTCTATTGCAGCGCGGAGGCAGCGCTCGCATCCCCGGGGTTCCCATGGTTCCCACCCCAGCCACAAGCCGGGACCCAGCCCGGGGGGGTTCCCAGCACCCCGCCCCGCACCGAGGGGCTCCCCCCTTCTACCCCACCGCTCCCACCTTGGGATCCTTCTCGTAGTAGTACTGCTGGGTGCGGATCCAGCGCCCCACCAGGTGATCCCGCACGGTGTGGGCCAGGGCGAAGTAGTAATCGCGTGGGGTGGCCACATTGCGGTCCTTGACCAGGGTGAAGTGCAGGTGCCGGTTGAAGCCCCGCTTCAGCTCGGCCACGCTCTCCGCGCCCACGATGCCGCGGATGCTGATCTGCTTCCGCCGCTCCTGGTCCGACAGCGGCCGCGACATCGCGGCGGGGCTGCGGGGACACGGGCAGGGGGGACACGGACACACGGGCTGCGCTCCGGGGCCGCGTTCCGCCTCCGCCCCGCGCTGGCACCGCCCCGGCAGGGGACGGGTGCGGATGGGATGGGGACGGGCCCCGCAAAGGGCCGCCCACGGGTGGGGCGGGAGAGGCGGCACCAACGGGGGGGAAAAAGGGGGACCCCGAGGATGGACAGAGGGGAGAAAAGAGGGAAATCCCGCGGATAGACAGAGGGAAGTGTAAAGGGGGGACCCCAAGGATGGACAGAGCGGGGTGCAAAGGGAGAAATCCCGAGGATGGGCAGAGGGGGTGCAAAGGGGAGAATCCCGGGGATGGATAGAGGGGTGCAAAGGGGGGACCCCGAGGATGGACAGAGGGGGTGCAAAAGGGGAAATCCCGATGGGAAGAGGGGGGTGCAAAGGGGGAACCTTGGGGATGAACAGAGGGAGGTGCAAACAGGAGAATCCCGGGGATACACGGAGGGAAGTGAAGAGGGGGGACCCCGAGGATGGGCAGAGGCGAGAAAAGAGGGAAATCCCGATGGACAGAGGGGGTGCAAAGGGGGGAATCCCGGGGATGGACAGAGGGAAGTGCAAAGGGGGGACTCCAGGAACGCGTCCCGGGGACCGCCCCTTGGCGGGGTCTCAGAGTGGTGTGCAAAGGGGGGACCCTGACGGTCACAGAGAAGGGAGAGGGGCCCCGGGTATGGACAAAGGTGCGCAAAAGAACCCGCAGGGGCACAGGGGGGATCCCGGGGTCTCAGAGGGATGAGCAAAGGGGGATGATGGGGGCACGGAGAGATGCGCAAAGGGGGTGTCCCGGGCAGGTGCAGAGGAGGGGCCGGGGCCGGGGCCGGGGCACAGCCGGAGCCCCCGGGCGGAGCTCAGCGGCCCGGGCGCGGTCACCGCCACCCAGCGCTGACCCTCGCAGTGACCGCCCCCGGCAGGGACCGCCCCAGGCGGGGCCCCGCCCGCGGGACAGCCTCTCCCGGAGCACGTACGAGGAAGCTGCTTCCCTCCGGGCCCGGAGGGAAAACCAGGAGAGTGTCGTGATGTGTCCCCCCGTGTCACGATGCATCCTCGTGTCACCCATCCCATCCTCTCCCAGCGTCCCGAGTGCCCCCGCTCTCCCCCGCAGCATTTCGCGGCCCCCTCCCTTTCCCCCGTCTCCTCACTGTTCTCTGCCTGCCCGCAATCCCTCTGGAAATGGCGTGGGATCTCTTTCCCCGGGCTCCGGGCTGCTCCCGGCCGCCTCCCGCAGCGCCCTGCCCTGCCCGCAGGACCTTGCCCTGCCTCCGCTTCCTCCCAAGGGCAGAAATATCCGATATGAGCTTCCAACGCAACACTTTCTCCTCCCCCGCCTCCTCCTCCTCCTTCTCCAGCCACGGCCCCGCAGCCTTTCCAGGCTGTGTTTTCCCTGAGCTGGGCTCATCCCCAGCAGGGTGGGCAGTAAAGCAAGGAAATGGGATTTTGCCCCTCTGCCCTACCTGTCCTGCATCGAGCCCGACATCAGAGGGATGTGGAGCTGCTGGAGTGAGTCCAGAGGAGGCCACAGAGATGCTCCAAGAGCTGGAGCACTTCTGCTCTGGAAGGGCTGGGAATGTTCTCCTCGTGGAGAAAAGGCTCCAGGGAGACCTTATAGCCCCTTCCAAGGTCTAAAGGTGCTCCAGGAGAGCTAAAGGGGACAAAGATCTGGAGTGACAGGATGGGGAAATAAATGGCTTCCCCGTGCCAGAGGGCAGGGTTAGGTTAGATTAGATTAGATCCATGCACAGATCCACGCACAGATCCACACACTGACAGTAACAGAATCACACGATCATGGCATGGCTTGGGCTGGAAAGGAGTTTAAAGATCATCCAGTCCCACCCCCTGCCAAGGGCAGGGACACCTTCCTCTAACCCAGGCTGCTTCAAGCCCTGTCCAGCCTGGCCTTGGACACTTCCAGAAATGTGGCAGCTACAGGGCATCCTGTGCCAGGGCCTCCCCACCCTCACAGGGAGGAATTTCTTGCCAACAGCTCATCTGAATCTCCCCTCTGTCAGTGTAAAACCACCCCCCCTTGTCCCATTGCCACAGATGCTCTGGCCCTGGGCTGTTCCCTGTGCTGTACACGGCTTACAGGCTGGTTTTACATGCTGCAGGGAAGATGCAGTTTCCTGTATCTCCGGTGTTCTGGGCACATTCCCACTCTGGAAAGAACAAGCATCCTTCTGAGATGCACTTCATGCATTAGCATTTTCTTCTTTAGCCCTGGACTGGAGCCCGTGATGAGCTCAGAGGCTGCACATTGAAAACCTCTCCTGAGTCACTCTGGGAAAACAGAGCAGGCACTGATATCCCAGCAGTGAGTCCTTCTCACGGCCCTGGGAGAACTGTCCCTGCTGTTCCCCTGGGAATGGCTCCCCCTCCACTGACCCCTCAGCATTTTGCCTCTGTTTGATCTCCCTGGGGAGATGGTGCTCTGTATCCAGCCTTGGTCATTCCTCCCTCCTTCCAGGGATCCAGGGGCAGCCACAGCTGCTCTGGGCAACCTGTGCCAGTGCTTCCCCACCCTCCCAGCCAGGAATTCCTTCCTCAAGTGGCTTCCATGGCCCCCCTCCCTCCCTTTGACTGAGTTCTGTCTGCTCTCTGCTGCTGTCCCTGGACAAGGACAGTGAGGAGGTGAAGGGAAGTCAGCCAGGGGCACTGGGGGGTGCCTTGGGCTGCAGTACAGGATGTGCCCAGCAATGTGGATTCTGTCCCCATCTGTTAAACCAGCTGGGGCAGTGCCCCTGATCTCCTGGCACACATTATCTGCTCATGGGCAGCTTTAAACCAGCTGGGCAATCATCTTTATCTTTGCCACAGCCCATCCTCCCTCCAGGAGAGATCTCCTGTTCATGGCCAGTGAGTCCCAGGGCATGGCTGATAAAATTCCATCATCCCATGGGAGATGCTCCAGCCAGGGCAGGAGCCAAGCCTTTCCTACCCAGAGAAAAACTGACATTTTGGACACCAAGGCACCTTCTTTCCACTGGATTCCAGAGGAAAGCCAGACCTTTCCACATCATCCCTGCACCTTCAGAGGAAACTGCACCTTCTCCAGGAGCACTGCTCCAGCTGAGCCACATCTGCCACTGCAGGAGGATGCAGCCACCATGGAATGGGACTGTGCCAACACCCTGACTGACTGATGGGTGTCAGCTTGGATTCTGACTCTGGCAGGGTTTTGGGACTGTTCTTTGTAATACTGTACTTCTATTTTAATTGTCCTAATTCCCATCTCTTTGCCTGAGAGCCCCTTAATTTCAAAATTATAATAATAATTTGGAGGGAGGGGGTTTACATTCTCCATTTCAAAGAGAAGCTTCTGCCTTTATTGGCAGACACCTGTCCTTCACAGCAGGACAGGGGGTGAGGTGGGAAATGAAGCACGGAGATGCTCTGGGAGCTCTGCCCTTCTCTGGTAAAAGTCCTTTATTAGAACGGCAAACGTGACACTGTGGTCAGTACAGCGGCTGAGTGCAGCTACCATCGCGCAACGGGGGACGACGTCGTACAATCACTGGGACTCTAAGAAGCACCATGAACACCCTAAAGAACGGGAATGACAGCTTGGAGAGAGAGAGGAGCCCCGGGTGAGCCGGCCACAGAGGCTCCTCAGGAATCCACCAAGGAGCTGCCCGGCGTTGTCCCGCAACACGGCTCCGGCAGCTGGGAGGAACTCCTTGGTGGGAGTCAACGAGATAGCACCCATCCAATAAATTAGGAAAACTTAAATGCTGGAGCAACAAGGGGATGAAGGGGACTGTCCTAGAGGAGGGCACGCTGGGAGGGAATGGGTTGTTGATATTTATTTACACTTGTCTTTCTGCTGGGCCGGTGCTGCCGTCGCGTCCTGCCCGGAGCTGGGAGCGATCCCGCTGCCCGCCCCGGCTCCGCAGGGAGCGCAGAGCGAAGCCAGGGCACGTGCAGGAGCTCTGGGCTCGGCCACGGGGCTGGCACCGTCCCTCTCCTGCCTCTGAATTACCAGAAAGTCAAGCAGGGGATGGAGGCTGCTGGGAACTGCTGCCGGCAGCAGGCGCGGATTCCTGAGTGCGTGGCAGGGCTGTGGCCAGCTCTCCTTCATCCCCCATCCCATCCCATCCCATCCCATCCCATCCCATCCCATCCCATCCCATCCCATCCCATCCCATCCCATCCCATCCCATCCCATCCCATCCCATCCCATCCCATCCCATCCCATCCCATCTCATCCCCATCCCATCCCACCCCATCCCATCCTCACCCCCGGGCTCTCTGTCAGACCCTCACTGCAGAATGGATTCTCTGGTGATTGGAAGGACACTATCAGTTGAATTTAAGGCTAGGCTTTATATGGCAACTATAAAAAAATAAACACTAATCTCCAAAGAGCCAGACGAGGGCTCTCTGGTCTATGGCTGTGGTGCACGTGCTGGCACCGAGGTGTGGGGGGCCCCTGGAGAGCCCCCCTGGGCATTCAGCACCCGACCAAGGGTCTGCCAGCACCCGGAGCACCTGGGGACAGGATGGCCACCCCCTGCCCCGAGGAGATGCCCCAGGGGGACAGGGGACAGAGTGGGGTGTTCTGGTCAGGACATGGAGACTGACTGGTAATCCAGGACCCACCTCTACACATTACCGAGGGTGCTCTGCAAGAAAGGCCACAGGGGAAAGAAAGAATCCTGCAAAGTGACCAGGCTGGCGTGGGCGAAGCGTTTCGCGCTGGGCTCCCTCCGGCTGGCCCCGCGGGAGGGGAGAGCCACACGGAACTGCCCCATCCCCAAAAACCCCAACTGAAATCAGGAAAACTGAACCTAAAAGCGGACACAGGAGAACAGCTCAGGCTACCTAGGTACTTCATCAGCCAAAGAGAGCTAAAGAGCAAAGCGCACACACACAGGACAGCGCGGAGCCGGAGAGCGGAGCGGCCGAGAGCCAGGATCTGCCTTCCTGATCTGCTTCCCCACCTCCAGCCACAGGCTGAGCAGGGACCTGGAGGCCCAGCAGGGATCTGGTGGCCCAGCAGGGATCTGGTGGCCCAGCAGCTGGGCAGGCTGGCCTTGTCCTGCAGAAGGGAACGGGCTGGCTCCTCTCATGCCCAGAAGAGGCAGCCGGCTCCGGGAGCGTCCTCAGGGCATGGCCGAGCGCGAAGTGTAGAACTCGGGCACGGGCAGCCCGGTGTGCAGCGTCACCTGCAAGGACAGACACGGGCTCAGCTGGCTCCCAGAGGGCCTGCTGGGACAGCTCGTGCCATGGCAGCTGGCACACTGTCCCCAGAGAGGGCAGGAGCAGCACTGGGGACAGGCAGGATGTGACCAGAGATGCAGGTGTCCCCAGAACTGTGGCAGTGCCTCCATCTGGCTTGTTCCTCACTTTGCTGTGCTGCTGGAGTGAACTGGGACTGCTCATCCCAAGCCCCAAATATTCCCAGCTGGCTGCCAGAGAGGTGGGACATGGCAGGAGGGGGGTCTTTGTGCAGAGGGGGTTGGGGGGGCTGAGGGACAGTGAAATCATTACAGGAGATCTTGGAGAAACCCCTGAGCTGAGTGGGGATGGGGACAGAGAGGGGACAGGGACAGTGGAGGGGATGTGGCTGATGGCTGGTGGGAGGAAGGAGCTTTGTGTGGGGAAGCTGAGCAGCATCAGGATGCTGGGACAGGCCATGCTCACACAGGCACTGGTGAAATTCAGTCCCCTCCACAAACGCTTTCATTTGGGAGGATTCTAAATTCCCAATTCCTCCTTTTATTGCAGCAGCAGCATTTTCCCCTTCAGATACAGATTTAAAGAAAACTGTCTAAAATACAGTGATTCCCCACCTAATTAGAGTTGTTTTCAATTAGGCATATACCTCTGAAGAAGCATAATGAATGGCTTGGCTTAATTAGCAGCCTTTTATCAGCATCCCATGGGATTTCTGTGTTGTCAGGGGATTTAGGCTCTGCCTTGCCCAGGGAACTCACAAAGCCAAGGAGCTCCAGAAATGCCTTGTCCCTTATGGCTGTGTAGAGGACTGAGGTAGGAATTAAACCCAGCACACAGCAGGATGTTTATACCACACCAAATTAATACAGCACCTCTAAACCCAGCACAGACAACATGGGCTTGGTTAGTGCTTCTTAATTACACATTTCCCAGCCCTTCTCCAAGCCAGGCAGTGAGACCCTTGGGGTGGGACACTGTGGCAAGGATGCTCTCAAAGTTTGGGATGGTCCCAATACACTTTTGTCCCAGTGCTGCTGGGAAATTGTCACTGCCTTAGTGACAGTGCAGTAAACCCTGGACCCTGATGGATGCAGCAGAGCATGTCCTAATTAATGGATCCTTAATTTAGAGAGGCCACTTGGTGTCTCTGCCCTTGCACAGAGGTGATCATAAAAGCCTAGAATGGTTTGGGTTGGAAATGACTTCAAAGCCCATCTCATTCCAATCCCTGCCATGGCAGGGACACTTCCACTGTCCCAGGCTGCTCCCAACCCTGTCCAGCCTGGCCTTGGGCACTGCCAGGGATCCAGGGGCAGCCACAGCTGCTCTGGGCACCCTGTGCCAGGGCATCACCATCCTCACAGGAAAAAATTCTTTCCCAATATCCCATCTCTTCCTGCCCTCTGGCAGTGGGAAGCCATTCCCTGTGTCCTGTCACTCCAGGCTCTGTTCCAAAGTCCCTCTCCAGCTTTGACACCCACTATAGAAGACCCTGCCAAAATACTCAACACCCTGAGATGATCCATTGTGTGCAACATGTCCCTGGATGTGCCTGGGCAGGGCTGGAGGTGCAGGCAGTGGCAGGGGGGATGTGCCAAAGCCAGGGTGTGGAGGATTCCCTGGGACAGGGGACAGCAGGGATGTGATCAGTGAGAAGGGAAATGAAAGGTGGAAATACCAGATTGGCTCAGGGTGTCACTGCCTGGGGATGTTCAGGAGAGCTGAGAGCTTGGGAGAGAGGGAGAGAAGAGGGGTTTGAAATGTCCCAGAGGGAAAGAGGCTTTGGGAGGTGCCCTGCTCCAGGCAGGACCTGGGAGAGCTGTAGGAGCTGGGGAGCCTCTTGTGAAGGGGAATCACCAAACAGAGTCACCCAACCCCATCCCAAGGAGGGCTGGAGAACCCTGGAGGGAGGAACCTGGAGTGAGGCTCCAGGGAGCCTTGTCCTGATTCTGGACACTCACACGGGGTTTGGGGGGCAAGTTTGGCTCCTTCCAAGCCACTCCTGCTGCACAAGAACCCTCCTGCTCCTGAGCAATGGCACTGCAGTGACAGCAGCACGAGGGGAGTGTGACAGCAAGGTCACCCCTTCCCACTGCTGGGAATGTCACACCCTGCTCCAGAGAGCCCAACCAAGCCTGTACCTGTTGGAACCTGGGAATTTTGAATGTGCCTTGATGTGAGATATAAAGTATTTTTTTTTTTCTCTGCTGTAAAATTTGTATCTTGCAAATAAGCAAGATAACAATATATATCATCATTATCAACCTTCTTTAAAAGTGACCCTTCTATTTTTTTGGCTACATTGGCTATGTAAGTTGAATCTGTAATTAAATTGAGAGATTCCTGAAATTGAAATGCTCTGACCACTGCTGCCAATTCCACAATTTGAGGAGAACCTTCCACTGTTTGAATGTCTGATTCCCATGTCTTTGTTTTTGGGTTCTGCCATGTTATTACTGATTTATGTGTTTTTTTCTGAACCATCAGTGAACAGTGTTATTGCAGCCAATGAAACTTGACTTAATATAGGTTTTTCTCTAAAACTTAATTTTGCTTGCAATAACTTGTGGCTTGGAAAGTGAATTGAACAGACACCTGAATAATCTAACAATGCAATTTGCAATTCTTCTGATTTTTGCAATGCCCAATCAAAATATTCTTTTTCAATGGCAGACAAATAGTTTTAAAACCTTTGCCTGCCATTGCTAACAATCTTGCTCTGGCCCTGATTATGATTATGAGCTGTCACTCCTAACGTGGTAAAAACTGCTTTTGGAGATCTGTAAGATAAGAAAATTAATTTGATTATACCTGCACGTTCCTGTTGAGGCTGACAGCAGGGAAGAAGAGCCCCTCCAGGTTCTCAAAGGCCACAGGCCCCTGCTGGTCCTCATTGATGGAGAATGTCAGAGTCCTCCTGGTCAGGTCCAGCAGCACTCCCACTGTGGCACCCTTGGTGATCCCACCCTCAGTTCTGTGCAAGGAGAAGGGTAATTTACTAAAATATTGCTACATAAATAACATTTAATAATAATAATAATAATAATAATAATAATAATAATAATAATAATAATAATAATAATAATAATAATTACAATTATAATTTTATTATTATTAATACAATGTTATCAATATAATAACAATAATAATAACAATATTAATTTAATAATATTAAATAGTATTTACTAAAATTGATCTAATACCCATACCCAACTGTGAGGGACATGAGACTCTCTAACAGTTCAGAGTTAGAGAGTGAATGTTTAATTCAGTGCTGGGCAGCTGTGTGGGGTCATCCCCTAAAACTCACTGCCAAATCCCAAGTGATTACAGAGCCTATTTATTTACAAAAGTTTTCAATGTTTACATATTAATAACACCAGCACCTCCCATTCCCCTCTTCCTGTGGTAATTAAGCATGTGTGGTTTGCTCTCTTCATTGGGTCTGTGGTCTTTTTTATGGGGAGGGGTTGTGATAAGAGGAATTAAGGTGAGTCTTCCTCACCCTAAACTTTCAACCCCTCCCATAGATGACAGCACAAATGATCTCTGAAAGAACTCCAATTTCCTCCCTCCGTGACTCTTGAATTGGTTTTGAGATGTAAAAGATTTCCAATTGTCTGTGTTCCTTTAGATCTATTTATCAGTTTCTCCTTTTCTCATTGCAAACATAAAATGACAAGCAATTAGTTATGTAAATCTGAGATAACCATCTCAAATCCAGCTTCTTTTACCTAACACTAACTCTTCATTATTTCCAGCAAGGCCTGTCTATCTATCTGCTCCAATTAATTCCAGCAAATCTTTTAGCTAAAATCTTAACTTTTCTAAAATCAGTGTCTCAAGGGCTCGGTGTCCTTTGTGCTCCTGGCTCAGCCCATGGGCTGATGATGGTGAACACCACAGCTCACCAGGGGCCATGACCTGCTCCAATCCCAGCCAGGCTCTTCATTCCTGAAAACCTCCTCCCCTACCCTGCCATGGAGCTGCTGTCCTCTTGCCATGATGTCCCCAAGGGAAAAGCCACCCTGAGAGCAGCCACAGCCACACAGCCAAGGGGGAAACTGTGGATGGTGGTCAGGACAAACTCAGGTGCTCTCTATATTTTGGTCTTGAAGTTTTTAGTTTATTGCACAGGGTGTGGGTACAAAGGGCCCTGCTGGGAGCTGCCAGCCAGAGCTCAGAGCAGGGCAGAAAGAGAGAGAGGGGGGTGGGAGTTCTAAGAGATGAGAGAGGGAGGTAAGAGAGCAAAGTAAGAGAGATTTTCCCATTTACAACACAATAAATCTTCTATGTTGAATATTCTAATTTATACTAACCAATCTAATACAAGATACAGATTCTCTAACATTTGCATACAACCTATAGGAATGGCTAAATTACCAAGTTTTATTGATTTCTTATCTCTAAACCTTATCTCAGACCCTTCCTGCCATGCCTGAAGAGGGTCTCTGCTGGCTCTTTGGTATTTACAGCAACTGGCATTATCTCAACAAAGGGAGAAGATCTTCAAGCAAGGCTTGATCTGCTCCCACAGGGAAGGGCACATCCTCCAGTAGAGCTGACCAGGATGGACATCACCCTCCCTGTGGAAGTGCCACTGCCAAAGCCACAGGGTAGAAGCCCCTGTGGGAATCCAGGATATTCCCCTGGCTTCCCTGGATGCCTCCAGACCCGGGCAGGGGGCTCAGAGGCCCTGGCACAGTGCCCAAGACCCCTGTGGGTTTGATTTCAGCCCCTGGGAAAAGTTACCATCATTACAGGAAGAATTACAAGTCACAAAAAAATAAGTAGAGCATAAATTAGACTGTTAGAAGGGAGAGAAGTGAATTTATAGAATTGTTCGTAATAAGGGGTTTAGAGGGAAGATGGAGGATTTGGGGCATGGTCTGTCTTTCTTCTTCTTCGTGGCATCCATCTTTTGGGTTAGGATGGCACTTCTGGATTGGTTTGGGAGAAGGTGGACAGTGTAATGTAAGTGGAAAGTAATTGTAAACATGTAATTTATAATATAAAAGATAAGTCCTGCCCCAAGGGCAGGCACTGTGCCTTGGATTGACGTGCTGGACAGACCTCTGTAGGTCAGGGAAAGAATTCCTTAGATAAGAAAGAATAAACAACCTTGGAAACCTCAGAAAACGGCTCCTGACTCTCCTTCAGTGCTCAAGCTGAGAAAACAAGAACTCTAAACCACCAAATGTCCTGCAGTGAGTGACCTCAGACTCAGAGAGACACCCCAGGCAGCGACACACACCCTCCAACAGAGCTGGCCATGCTGGGCACCACCCTCCCCGCAGACACTACCAAACCCCAGGGCAGAGCCCCCTGCCCGTGGCACGCACCTGTTGGTGTGGGAGTTGTTGTGCATGAACCAGCTGCGGTTGTTGTCCACGTACATGGCCCAGGCCTTGTCGTCCTTGCCCAGCATGGCGTCCTTGAGCACGTCGAGGCGCGCCACGCCGAAGGCGGGGTCGGGGTGGTTGTCGTAGCGGTCGATGGACAGCTCCCAGTAGTGCAGCCCTTTGGAAAAGCCCGTCTTGCCCAGCACCACCCTGTCGTCGTAGCTGTTGCAGGTGACGGTCAGGTTGTCGTTGGAGAAGATGATGTCGGCGTGGGCGGAGGAGGGGTCGAAGGAAAACCAAGCGACTGGAAAATACCCAAAAGGAGGGGTTAGAGCAGGGGGGGAGCTGGTGGGGTGAGGGGAGACGTGGACAGGGCATGCTGCATGCAGGACACGGAACTGCACCACTGAGGGACAGACCCCAGCACTGAGGGACAGATCCAGCACTGAGGGACAGATCCATAACTGAGGGACAGATCCATCACTGAGGGACAGATCCCAGCACTGAGGGACAGATTCCATCACTGAGGGACAGACCCCAGCACTGAGGGACAGATCCAGCACTGAGGGACAGATCCATCACTGAGGGACAGATCCAGCACTGAGGGACAGACCCCAGCACTGAGGGACAGATCCATCACTGAGGGACAGATCCCAGCACTGAGGGACAGATCCAGCACTGAGGGACAGATCTCAGCACTGAGGGACAGATCCAGCACTGAGGGACAGATTCCATCACTGAGGGACAGATTCCATCATGGAGGGATAAATTCCATCACTGAGGGACAGACCCCAGCACTGAGGGACAGATTCCATCACTGAGGGACAGATTCCATCACTGAGAGACAGATCCCAGCACTGAGGGACAGATTCCATCACTGAGAGATAGATCCCAGCACTGAGGGACAGATTCCATCACTGAGGGACAGATCCCAGCACTGAGGGACAGATCCAGCACTGAGGGACAGATCCAGCACTGAGGCACAGATTCCATCACTGAGGGACAGCTTCCACCATGGAGAGACAGCTTCCATCACTGAGGGACAGCTTCCATCACTGAAGGACAACTTCCACCACTGAGGGACAGATTCCATCATGGAGGGACAGCTTCCACCATGGAGGGACAGCTTCCATCACTGAAGGACAAATTCCACCATGGAGGGATGCTCTGAGCTCCTGTGGCTGCAGCTGCCCCTGTGCCTGAGGTTTTATGGCCAGAACTTGGAGGAGTTCTGCTCTTGCTGCTCCATGGCTTCCAATGTCTTGGCTCATGAGCCTGAAGGATCCTCAAGGCCTCCTAAAATTTGGCCCTTACAGGAGACGTGATCCTCACCAGCTCTCCAATTCTAACAGAATTATGGAATCATGGAGTGTTTTGGGTTGGAAGGGATCTTAAAGCCCATCTTGTTCCAACCCCTGTCATGGCAGGGACACTTTCCACTATCCCAGGTTGCTCCAAGCTCCTTCCAACCTGGCCTGGAAATGTAATTTACTCCCAGGACCAAGTGTTATTTAGTTTACAGAGTTGGGTTGGTATGGGATGGGACTGAGGATCAGCAGATAAACTCTGTGTGTGTATTTAAGGGCTGTTTTTGGGAACCAAAAGCACACAGACACAAATCTTCATTTACTGAGATGCCACATCACACCACGAAACCTCCCTGCCAAGCAACGAGCCACACCTAAGACAAGAACTCATGGGAAGGCTGGAAAATGCCCCAAAACCTGCAGGATTCCTTAGGGTTTAAATGCACAGGACTTGGTTACTGCACATCTGACAGACACAGTGGGACAGAGGGACAGGCAGTCATTCCCAAGCCACCAGCCTGGCTCCCCAGGTGGCTTCCTCCAGCTGAAAAGGTGAACTGACACATCCACAAAGCACTCTGAAGAACACAAACAGTCAGGTGAGAGGGATTGACTGGTTTATTGGAAGTGTCACAGCACAGCTGCCATGCACACACCGCGCTGGGGGGGCCATACCTGCCACCATTTTTTTAATGTCAACTGTGGTCATTCCCAGGGAAAGGCATGAGGGAGAGAAAACAGCATGTCAGGGCAGGGAAAAGGAGGAGAAAGCATTGCTGCTTGTCTGTGACTGCAGCCAGAGCATGGATCTGTGGGTCAAGGTGGGAAGATGGGGCTGTGAGGGGGTGCAGGGTGAGGAGGGAACCCCACAGGGCTCCCTCTCCCAGGGGAATGAGCAGGACTGGCCCTGCAGACAGTCTGAACAGGACAGGCAAGCAGCAGCTACCTTGCTTTAATTAGCTGCAGAGGGGCTAATTGCATTCATGGCATTTAGTCCACATTCAAGTGCCTTAATGAGCAGGGATATGCACTGAGAATCATGGAATGGTTTGGGTTGGAAGGGACCTTCAAGATCATCCTGTTCCAGCCCCTGCCATGGGCAGGGACACCTTCCACTGTCCCAGGTTGCTCCAAGCTGGTCTTGGACACTTCCAGGGATCCAGGGGCAGCCACAGCTTCTCTGGGCACTCTGTGCCAGGGCCTGCCCACCCTCACATCCAGAATTCCTTCCTAATATTCAACCTAACCCTGCCCTCTTTCCATTTAAAAGACGAAGAGAACAGAAGGATCAGTTCTTAATTACAGGGCCACTTCTAGAGCACTGACCTCAGGCTCCTCTTTAAAACCATGTGGGGGAAAACCAAAATGCTTTTACATCATCCAGCAATCATAACTTCTCCAAATCTGCCTCCTGCTCAGGGAGTCCCCATCCCTGGAGGGATTTAAAAGCCATGTGGATGTGGCCCTTGGGGACAGAGGCCAGTGGTGGTCCTGGCAGTGCTGGGGGATAGTTGGACTCGATGATCTTAGAGGGCTTTTCCAACCTCAACAATTCCATGATTCTGTCACATCCAGGAGTGCTCTGCAAGCAGGGTATGAGCAGGAAACGCTGCTCAGTCACCAAAGAAAAGAGAAAAAAAAGCAAAAAGAATGAAGCAACACGCAGCAGGTGCCAGTTAATTGTGATTAAGATACTTGCCTAATTGGGAGTAAGGCGATCCTTGTGTGTCAAAATTGCATCCTATAAAGAGATACTACATTTCACACATCACAGCTAAGGAACAACAACCTCCTGACAAACACTCGTGAGCAGTTCATTGGTAATTAAACATCCAGCAGCCATGGGAGGCCTGATTCATTAAACAGCCAGAGGGCATGGAGAGGAATGGCAAACACAGCCTGGGAGTTTGAGTGTGGACTCTAGAAAGTCTGACTGCTCAGGATGCCAAATTATTCTGCTTTTCTCCAGAAAAGAGGCAGGAAATTTTAGCCTTGGTGGAATATCTTGGCTGCTTGGTAAAGATTCTCTAAACTGACTGAAAAACCAGTGCTTGAAGGGGAGGGATTGAGGAATAGGCAGCTGCTGATGGGTGTGAGGTCTGGGTGGGAGTGGAGCTGGGAAGGGGATGCCTCAGAGCCCTGCTGGCACCAAAGGGCTGTAGCTCCATCAGCTGCATGGGCAGGATGTGCTGGGGTGCCCTTCATGCTCCTGTGCCTGATTGCTGAATGCCAGCACCTCAGGGGAGCCAGGGACTCATCCAGGAGCTTGTCCTGACCTAGGGCTTGTCCTGATCCAGAGGCTTGTCCTGATCCAGAGGCTTGTTCTGACCTAGGGCTTGTCCTGATCCAGGAGATTTTCCTGACCTAGGGGCTTGTTTTGATCCAGGAGCTTGTCCTGGTCCAGGAATTTTTCCTGACCTAGAAACTTGTCCTGATCCAGAGGCTTATCCTGTTCCAAGAGTTTTTCCTGACCTAGGAGCTTTTCCTGTCCCAGGAGTTTTTCCTGACCTGGAAGCTTGTCCTGATCCAGGAGCTTGTTCTGACCTAAAAGCTTGTCCTTGTCCAGGAATTTCTCTTGACTAAGGGGCTTGTCCTGTTCCAAGAGTTTTTCCTGACCTAGGAGGTTGTCCTGATCCAGAGTCTTGTCCTGTTCTAGTTTTTCCTGACCTAAGAGCTTGTCCTGTTCCAAGGGCTTTTTCTGACCTAGGAGCTTGTCCTGATGCAGGAGTTTTTCTTGACCTGGAAGCTTGTCCTGATCCAGGAGCTTGTCCTGACCTAGGGCTTGTCCTGATCCAGGAGATTTTCCTGACCTAGGGGCTTGTTTTGATCCAGGAGATTTTCTTGACCTAAGAGCTTGTCATGATCCAGGAATTTCTCCTGACCTTGGGGCTTGTCCTGGTCCAGGAGCTTGTCCTCACCAGGAGGAGAAGCCAACACAAAGTCCTGCATGGGACAATGCATGTTGTCCCTGTCCCTGCATGGGACAGCACTCACCAAGGGGCTGATTTCAGGGTCACCCCTGCCCAGCTCTGTGCCTGGCTGTCCCCTTCTGCCCTGGGTGTTGGTGGCAGAGCTCCAGGCTGTGCTTGTGCTCCGTGCTGTGCCAGAGGCTCCTCCTGAGGCTGCTTTAATGAATCCTGCCCCGTGTCCCGACTCCAGCACCGCTTCTCCAGCTCTCTTGGGGGACACACAGACCCTGTTGTGGCCTCCAGGACCCCGTTTTTCCCTGTCCCCCCACCCCAGAGCAGGGCTGCAGGAGGCCCATGGTGCACACACGGGGATGGCTCGGGGCCAGCACGGACACAAAGGAAGGAACGTCCGTAACAAAACAGCGTTGGAAGCCATCAGCTCACAGCAGCACGATGAGAAACCAAACAGAAAAAAAGCACAAAGAAAAAGGAAGTTTGCAGGGTCCCCCCCCCACCCAGGTTAATCTGGCAAGGGGCATGCTGCAGCATTCCTCATTCCATGTTATGGGATGGAGTCAATCAGGGGCCCCCATTCTTCCAGGGCTGACACCAGGGAACCAGCACCTTTGCAGGGGTGCAAATCCAAAGTGCTGGAAGAATCAGGGCCCAGGATCTTTAGCAACAGAAGATGTGCAAAGACTGGTTAGAAAACAGCTCTGAGAGATCCCTGCTGGCTGCCCAAATTCATCCCTTGCCCTCCCTGAGCTGCCTGCATCCCACCTCAGCCATTCCAGGCACACGGATCCGAACCAGGGGCTCCTGTGGGGCTGCCAGGAGAGGGAGGCACCACAGCAGTGCTGTCCTCTGCTCTGCAGGGAACAAGGCTTTGGGAGATCCCAGCTGGGTCTGGAAAAGCTGAGCAGAAGAGAGCCCACATCTCCAGGCTCTAAGTGGGGCTGTGAGCTGGAATCACAGAATCCCAAAGTGGTTTGGGTTGGAGGGGACACAAATCACCTCATTGCACTCCCCTGCTGTGGGCAGGGACACCTTCCACCATCCCAGGCTGCTCCAAGCCTGCTCCAACCTGGCCTGAGACATTTCCAGAGATGAGGAATCCACAGTCTCTCTGGGCAACAAGCCAGACCTTGTCTGCATCCAGACTCACTTAAAAGGGATCTAGATTTAATCAACCAAACTAATTTCACAGCCCAAATCTCCCAGCAGAGAGATGGATGTGTTTCCTGGATGTATTAGGAAGGAAAGCATGGGGATACTTTGACAGGTTTCACCCAAGGAATGACTTTTCTGATTATCCCTTGACACAAGCTCAACACAAACTAGAAATTAGGAGTCTTCTAGAGGAAAGTGTCCCTGCCCATAGCAGGAGGTTGGAAGTGGAAGCTTTAAGGTCCCTTCCAACCCAAACCATCCAGGGATTTCTGATCACCAAAGGGTTCAGCCTTACCAAGAGCAGCACCCAGGTCAGGAATAACTGTGCTGCTCCATCACCCCACACCTCACATTGCACAGCTGGAACACCCCCAGGAGAACCCCAGCACTGACAAACAGAAAGAATCCCCGCTGCATGTCATGGGAAAAACAAACACAACGGAACAGAACGCACAGAGAGGCTGGAGATGCCCAGAAGCACAGACCAAGAGGCAAGGCCAGAGGAGCTCAGCTCACCAGCTGAATTCAGGGACTGTAAGGAAGAATGCAAGCTCAGCTGGTGGGCCGAAGATCTTAGCTCAAAGTAGGATCTCCCCGAGAAGCTGGGTTGTAGATTAAGGGTGGAGGAGAAAGGACTCATTCTACGAAGCTGCGATCTTTCCAAAGGCACTGGAAAAGGGAGGGTCTGTTCTTCTGACTGCGTGTCTAAACGTAAGATCAATGCAAACTGCACATCAGAGCTGGGCTCTCTGCTGGGCAGCACCTCTCCTGAGCCCCAGCTGGACCTTGGAGCTGAGCAGGGACCCTGCTCTGGCAGCAGGGCAGGAATGGCTGGTGCTGGGCAGCCCAGAGAGACCCTTCAGGGCAGGCTGACAGCAAGAAAACATGTTCACCTTCCCAAGTGTCCCCCTGACAGCAAGAAAACATGTTCACCTTCCCAAGTGTCCCCCTGACAGCAAGGAAACATGTTCACCTTCCCAAGTGTCCCCCTGACAGCAAGAAAACCACATTCATTTTCCCAGTGTCCCCCTGACAGCAAGGAAACCACATTCATCCTCCCAAGTGTGCCCCTGACAGCGTGACAAATTCAACTGGATTGTCTATAAAGGGTCCTGCACCTCTTCACAGTCAGGCACCTAAAAAAATTTACAGGCTACCATGCACATGTCCCACTGTGCTTTAACACATCCCAGACCTTTTTTGTGCACAATAATCAGGGGTGGAAAAGCCAGCTGGTGATATTTTGCAGGGCTGTGCTGGGCTCTGTCACCCTAAAAACCACCAAGCACCCACCTTACTCAAGGGTTGTTCAGGAGGTTGTGTTCTTGGTATCCCTTTGTACCTGTCAAAACACATCTGAGCCTTACAGCAAGAATTTAACTCATGGGATTCACAGCAAAAACGTCAGAGCAGAGGGAACTTCGTGGGTCATTGGTTTCTGTTCCCTGCTACCACAAACAGTCACCTCCAGCAGTTTCTTCCCTAACCTTTTCCAGAGATATGTTAACATGAAAATGTAGAATCCACCATCCACACACTCACACTGTAGCCCCAGCCTTCCCAGCTCTGCTGTGAGGATGGACTGAGCTGGGAATTGTGTTAGAACAGACAAAAAAGGAACATTTCTGGGTTGTAACTTCTGCAATTCGCTGCTGCTGCTGAGGCTGTGGAAGCAAAGGGTGTCAGTGGGATCAGAGGAGAGAAATTATTGCACAACAACCAATTAACAGAGCTCAAAGTTAGGGAGGAACAGCTCCTAACTACTAAGAGTGAGAGGAATTACTACCAGGAGTAGCTGTGCTCATGACTCTCCCTAATTAGCCCCTCATGTCCCTGTGGCTCCTTGCAGGCTGCTCCCCCTGGGCTGTTCACATTTTCCCAAAAGGCTCAGGGTCACCCCATGGATGGTCAGGAATTTAAAGTTGGGCTCAGATGAGGAGCTGGGCTTGAAAGAAAAGCTTCTGGTGCTTGGCTTGTCTGGGGAAGGGAGGTGGAAGCTCTGTGCCTGGAGGAAAGCCTGGGAGGCACTGCTGAGCTCCATTTCTCCATCTTCAGCTGGAGGGAGCTGGTCCTTCATCCTGACATCCAGCTTGCTGGGCAGAATGTAGAAAGAGGAGATTGGAGGAACTGGAGATTGGCCAGAGGCTGGGAAATCTGCTGGATGAGGGAAAAGCAGGAGAGCAGGAGCTGCCCAGCTCAGGGAGGAGGAGAAGGAAGAGGCTGGGAGAGAGCCCAGGTCTCCCAGGGGTCAGAACAGCCAAGCAGGGCTGCCACCAGCCAAGCTTTGGGACATGTCTGGGTCACCTTGGAAACTTCCAGACTCACTTGGAGCCTTGGGCTGAGATGTGACAGAACAAGAGACACTCCCAGGGATTGTGTGGAACAGCCCAAAATCAGCTCAGGAGGAGACATAGCTCAAGGGAAGAATGTCACCTTCAACCCTTGCTGTGCTGGCCACAGGGATCTTCATCCCTGGGAAGCCCCAGCAGATGGGAAGGGCTCTGGAGCACAGCCAGGAACCAGCTTGTCCTGCTGGTGGCACCAGGAACCAGCTTTGAAGAGTGCCCTGCAATCATTTCCTCTGGCATGAGCAGAAGCTGCCTCTCACAACGGGCTGGGAAGGTGTTCCTGCTGCAGACTCATAGGAGGGAAAATTCCCATGGGATTTCCCACCAGAAGGGGATTTGTCTGGGGCTGCCTGTGGCTGTTCAGGACCACAGAGGCAGCCCCAGACAAATCCCCTTCTTCTCATCCTTGTTCTCTTCAGGTGCTGAGGCCCTGCAGGACCCCTGCTCACAGAAAGGCTTCAGTTCCCTTCCACAGATGGAGATCTCATGGGCCAGAACTACAAACCAGCTCTGAAACACCAGAATTCCTTACATCAGGACAGCCACGCTCACAGAGATGTTCTCTTCACATCCAGCCTGTCCCTTCTTTTGTCCTCTCTTCCCACACAACCACTTTGCAGGAAGCTGCAGAGCTCAGCTGAAGGGAAAAGCTAAGCCTACTTCAGACAAAATAGCTCTTAAAAAGGCCTGATGCTTCTGTAAAAGGCAGGAATAAAAGCCTCACCAAGGGCTGGGATGTGAGAGGCAGCTCTATTCAACAAGTCACTCGGATATCCGGGAGCTGCACACACAGATGTGATTTATTTCCCTTGGAATCCAAAAGAGCTCAGACAGCCTCTAAGAGCACAAAATGCTCCAGGCCCGTTTGACTTTTTTTTTTTTTTCCCTCCCCTCTGTTTCTTTCGTGCTGGAATAACAAATGCAAAAGCTCATTGGAGTGAAAAGGCTGAATGAATGCAGCCAAGGAGAGAGGAACTTCTCCTTGGTGGCACAGAGCAGGCACCAGTCCCAAGCACAGCCCTGCTGGGACCACAAGCAGCTGTTTTCTCCCAGATTCCTTCATATTTTGGAGCTGGGATTAAGCTTGGCTCAAGGTGAGAACACCTCTGGGAGGAAATCAAAGCTGGGAAGATCATAGTGAACTCCTGGCTGGGACAACTTAAAGCCCAGCTGGTTTTGGTGAGGAGATTGTGTCTCAAATGTGTTGTGTGAGGCATGAATGAGATGAGAAGTCAAAGCTCTGCTGTCTCCTGCTAAAGCTGGAGTGAGAGTTGTTGACCTTCAGGCTTTGGGAGCAGTCCTGGCCAACCTGGATCCAGTTTGTCCCACCCCTGGATCTCCAGAGGAACTTCTGCAGCTTCTTTGCAAACAGGCCCTGCTGTGTCTCTGGCTGAAGTGCCAAGGTCTCTGTGCTGGGATGTGACCTCCCTGCCTCTCCTGTGAGAAGTTTGTCAGAGTTTTGCTGTCTGCTCTTCTGAATGAATCTCACTCCTTGCTCACCTGCCCAGGTTTCCAATCTGGAATGGTGATCTGCAGGCAGCAAGAGAAACACTCTGCAGAGCCTTGCTCTGCTTTTGTCTTCTATTTTTTCAGCAAAAATCCCATTTTCCTGCTTGCTCAAAGCCCCCAGGGCTGCTCACCCTCCTCCCACCCCCAGCAGCCCCATGAGCTGTGTGTGTTCCCTTCTGATCCCAGCTGTGAAAAAATCCTCACACAGCTTGGAAAAGAGAGATTTCCATCTGGAGCAAGGAAAAGGGATTCCAGCAAGCGTGGAGAGCTCCCAAAGGAGGGTTTTGTGCCTGGCTGTGGGGCAGCAGACGTGCTGCTGGGGGCTGATCCCTCCCTCCACAGCTGCAGCTCCTGGCCCTGCCACTCTCCACCTGCATGGCAGGAATAAACCCATTTTCCACAATGGATTAAGTGCCTGGTGTGACAAATTGTGCTTAAAGCCAGGCAGGAGATTCCCCTGCAGCCTGAGAGGGAGTGTTTAATATTCTGAGAGCCTGTGCCTGTGGGGATGCAGATGATGCTGGGAGGCTCCTGTGCATCCCTGGCTCTGCAGGGACACCCACACTGCTCCAAGCTCCCTCTGCTCCCTGCCCTGCCCTGCCAGCCCTGAACCCTGTGCTCATGGTACAACCAGCAGCAATGCTGCCAGTGTTCTGCTTTAAACAAGACCAGCAAAAACATCCGAGCCTCCCTCTTGTGCCACCAAATTTACAACAAACCTTTTGTAACCCCAAATCCAAACGCCTCTCCCCTGCAAAGGAAAAAAGGGTGAGATGGAAATTCTTGGAGCGCTCCTGGGGACTCCTGGCACAACTTTCCCCCTCTGGCCAGTGCTGGTTCCTGCAGGGGTGGAGCTGCTGCAATTCCTTACCCTCAGAAGTCTGCAGCACCAGGGTCTTGCTGTAGGGGCTGACTCCTGACTTGTTGAAAGCCTTGACCCGGGCGCTGTAGGTGCTGTTGAAGTGCAGCCCATCCACCGTGCACATGGTCTCCTTGCCCACATACACCTCCTGCAAGGCAACACCTCCTGTCAGAGCCACCCCTGGCAATGCCAGCCTGGAGAACAGCCCCAGGGCTGTGGGAGTCCTTCCCTGCATGCCTCCAGACCCTCCAGGCAGGGGGCTCAGAGGCCCTGGCACAGTGCCCAAGACCCCTGTGAACTTGATTTCAGCCCCTGGGAAAAATTACCAACATTGCAGGAAGAATTACAAGTCACAAAAAATAAGTAGAGCATAATTTAGATTGTTAGAAGGTAGAAAAGTGGATTTTTAGAAATGTTTATATTAGGGGGTTTAGAGTCAAGATGGAGGATTTTGGGCTTGGTGTGTCTTTTCTTTCTTCTTCTTCATGCCATCCATCTTTTGGGTTAGGATGGCACCACTGGATTGGTTTGGGAGAAAGTTGGGCAGTGTAATAAAGGTGTCATGTATTGGAAAGTAATTGTAAACATTAGGTATGTAATTTATAGTATAAAAGATAAGTCCTGCCCCAAGGGCAGGCACTGTGCCTTGGATCTCAAGCTGAACAGATCTCTGTAGGTCAGGGAAAGAATTCCTTAGATAAGAAAGAATAAACAACCTTGGAAACCTCAGAAAACGGCTCCTGACTCTCCTTCAGTGCTCGAGCTGGGAAAACCTGAACTCTAAACCATCAAATGTCCTGTTGTGGGTGATCTCAGGTCCAGGAGACCCCACAGACAGTGACACAGGGGCTCAGGATGGGCAGGATCCCACCCTGCTCTGCTCCCTGGAGTGCTGGACAGGGCTGGGCTAAATGGGGTTTGTTCCTCTTGGGCTGCAGCAGCAGCAGGAGGAGAGGGGGGCTCTGCTCCCACCTGCAGCTCTGCCCCAGCTCTGGGGCTCCAGCACCAGGAGGAGCTGCTGGAAAGAGTCCACAGGAGATTCTGGAGCTCCTCTGCTCTGGAGCCAGGCTGGGATTGTTGGGAATGTTCCCCTGGAGAGGAGAAGGCTCCAGGGAGAGCTCAGAGCCCCTTGCAGGATCCAGGAGAGCTGGAGAGGGACTGGGAACAAGGGATGGAGGGACAGGACACATGGAATGGTTCCCATGGATGGAATATTGGGAATTAAGAATATTATTTGACCTTGCTCTCCCCACACCCAGCCTCCTCTCCAGGTCCCACCCACGTCACCTCTCCTCTGCCCCAACTCTGCTCTGGCTCCTGCCTGCCTGAGCTCCTTGTGGATAAACTCAGAGTGCAATGGGCTGGTCCTGTGCCTGCTCTCTGTGGATGTGAGCACACCAGGATAATTACTGCTGTGTCAGATCACAGAAAAATCATATTTTAATTGTGTAATTACAGCAATTTAAAAGCCCTCAGGCCTTAAAACACCTCTGCTTGCTGGCAGCTGGCAAACCATGAGGCTTTCATGGCAATTAGAATTCTTTGCATGAAATATTCAGCAACCTAAAAATATGGACCTTCATGGAATGCTTTGGGTTGGAAAGGACTCTAAAGATCATCTTACTCTAATCATGGGCAGGGCACTTTTCACTATCCCAGGCTGCTCCAAGCTCCATCCAATCTGGCCTTGGACACTTCCAGGGATCCAAGGGCAGCCACAGCTTCTTTGAGTAACAAAAGCTTCAAATTTGAGTTTTCAAGTCAACTTGGCTACTGGAAAGGCACTTGCACCCCCTCAAATCACCCCAAAACCCCACAGCTTGTCTGCACCATCTGCTTCCCTGGGCAGCAGGGAAGAGGGGATTTGTTTAAAAAAAAAAAACAAGGATGAGGGACAAATTGTCATTGTGAGGGGATCCCTGGAGGCAGAACATGAAGCACCTACCCTGAACTGGCCCCCGTTGCCATCATCCAGCTCCAGGATGTATCCTTCCACCTGCACCGTGGACAGAGGGGGCTGCTTCCAGGACAGGGTGGCACTGTTGTTGTGGGTGCAGCACTCCTCCAGCTGCAGGATGGGTGGGGCTGGCACTGGGGAGGAGACTGATCACCAATTAGTGCAATTACTGCAGCCCTGGGGGTGCAGGCTGTGTGCCCTGCCCTGCTGGGAAGGCAGCTCAGGGCAGCTCAAGGCACAGACAGGATTGTTCTCCCACCAAGCTCCACCAAATTCCTCCCCCCCCACCACCAGCCTGTTGAAGATTTTCTGCTTTATTCCCATTTTCTAATTAATTTTGGAGAGTTTGCACCTGTTTTGAGCTGCCTGGATCTTTCATGCAGCCAGTCCCAAACCTGGGATGCTCTGCAGAATCCTGGCTCTGGATTTATCTGCTTTTCCATTCAATAAATTCACTGCAACAAAACTGGGGGGCTCAGTACCCCCTTTGGCTCCCATCAGCTGCACAGGAGACAGAAAGGACTGCCAGGGTTTTTTCTGCTGTGTTTGGGCATCACCACATGTGTCCCACAGCCCAGCCCTGCACTGAAAAGCACAGGAGGAGTGACAGCCTGCCAGGGAGATGTCCCCTCTCAACAGAGCTGCTCCTCCACCATCCTCATCCTCACTGCCCAAAGTGACAGGAGCAATGGGAACAGACATGGAGAACCCAGAGGAGATGGGGAGGATGCCTGGGAAAAAGCTGGGCAGAGGCTCAGCACCCACCCTCTGTGACTCCTGCACCTCCTGGGGGATGCTCCAGGCTGGCAGTGGCTGTGGGATGTGCCTTGGACCTGCTCACTGCTCTTTATTGAGGTCCCAGGTGCTGCCCTCCCTCCCCTGGTGCTGTGACACAGATTTGGGATGCAAACCCAACCTTCTGCAAGTCTCCAAAACCAACAACTGATTTCCACAGCGAGGCTGAGCTGGGGGAGGAGGAGGGATTTGATAAGAGGAGGGTGGGCGGCTAAACCAGCAGCAGATTTGCTCTTATTAATTAAAAATAACCCTCTGGGCTGACCTGCAGAAGGGAGGGCAGGAACACAGCAATGTGGAACAGCAATCCAGCCCTCCCTGGGTTTGCTACCCAAAAATATTCCTGACATTTCCAATTAACAGCCTGGCTAATGAAGAGAAGCACAGGCAGCTCCTCACTGCCACCAGCACCTGCAGGGCCATCAGCTGAGGAGGCTCCTTGTGGGGACAGAGGAAGAGTGTGGCCAACATCCTTCCTGTCCCTGGCCACTGAGACACCCTGGTGTGTGCAGACAGCCCCTGGGCCAGCAATTCCAGCTGTGATGGCAATGAGGGCAGTGCCAGGCCTGCAGCTGGTGGCTCTTCCTGCAGGCAGCTGAAGGTGCAGCCCATGGTCAGTGTCCTCCAGAGCCCCTCTGCATCCCTGTCAGCTTCCCTGGGCTTGCAAATCCCAAATTTCTCATGGGCTGCATGTGTTGGGTTGATGTGGCAGCAATGTGAATTCTGTCCCCATCTGTTAACCCAGCTGGGGCAGTGCCCCTGATCTCCTGGCACACATTATCTGCTCATGGGCCAGCTTTAAACCAGCTGGGGCAATCATCTTTATCTCTCCCACAGCCCATCCTCCCTCCAGGAGAGATCTCCTGTTCATGGCCAGTGAGTCCCAGGGCATGGCTGATAAAATTCCATCATCCCATGGGAGATGCTCCAGCCAGGGCAGGAGCCAAACATTTCCTACCCAGAGAAAAACTGACATTTTGGACACCAAGGCACCTTCTTCCCACTGGATTCCAGAGGAAAGCCAGACCTTTCCACATCATCCCTGCACCTTCAGAGGAAACTGCACCTTCTCCAGGAGCACTGCTCCAGCTGAGCCACATCTGCCACTGCAGGAGGATGCAGCCACCATGGAATGGGACTGTGCCAACACCCTGACTGACTGACGGGTGTCAGCTTGGATTCTGACTCTGGCAGGGTTTGGGATTGTTCTTTGTAATACTGCATTTCTATTTTAATTTTCCTAGTAAAGAACTGTTATTCCTAATTCCCATCTCTTTGCCTGAGAGCCCCTTAATTTCAAAATTATAATAATTTGGAGGGAGGGGGTTTACATTCTCCATTTCAAAGAGAAACTCCTGCCTGTATTGGCACACACCTGTCCTTCACACCAGGACACTGCAGCAGCCCTTGGTGGGACAGGAGAAGGAGCACAGAGGAAATGGGGAACAGTGAGGAAATTAAAGCCAAAATGATGATCTAACACTGAGGTGAGGAGAGGGAGGGCAGAGCCCAAGCTAAGTGACCTGGCTCTGTTTGTAGGGACATCTGGCCTGTGACAGATGCTGCTCAGCACAGGGATGTGAGCAGAGGTTTGGGAAAATCCTTGTGCTGCTCTCAAAAGACCTGCAGAGCTCTTTTCAATGCACCAATAACTTTGTCAGAGCACCTTTTAATGCCCTAATAACTTCTTAATGCAGTAGGAGTGCTTTTCCAGGCAAAGCCAAACTGCTGGCACCCTGCTCTGGCACACAGGTACCCAGGGATCCAAGACAGGCAGGCACAGGGATGCAAACCACACACAACACTGGCCTTGCTGGGAGAAGATAAACTCTCCTTTTCTGCTCTTTCCCTGGGATGAGCTGTGTGGAACCTCCCAGCAGGAGCAGAGCAGAGCTTTGGGAAGGCACTGGAAGGATGCTTACCTTTCATCTGCACAAAGTCCAGCTGGTGGATGGACTGCAGCAGGGGGGCATTGTCCAGGTTCAGGTCGAAGTCCGTGGTCATGCGGGGGGTCAGGGTCCCCTTGCCCCACTGATCCTCAGTCAGGTGCACCCTCCTGATCAGGGCATCTGAGATCTGCAGGGCAGCACAAACCTCAGGGCATGGCCACAATATTCCCCTGGCTTCCCTGAGTGCCTCCACACCCTCCAGGCAGGGGGTTCAGAGGCCCTGGCACAGTGCCCAAGACCCCTGTGGAATGGATCTCAGCCCCTGGGAAAACTTACCAACATTGCAGAAAGAATTACAAGTCACAAAAAAATAAGTAGAGTATAAATTAGATTGTTAGAAGGTAGAAAAGTGGATTTTTAGAATTGTTTATGATAAGAAGTTTAGGGCTAAGATGGAGGATTTTGGGTGTGGTATGTCTTTTCTTTCTTCTTCTTCATGCCATCCATCTTGGGGTCAGGATGGCACCACTGGATTGGTTTGGGAGAAAGGTGGACAATGTAATGGAAGTGTCATGTATTGGAAAGTAATTGTAAATATCAGTTTTGTAATTTATAGTATAGAAGGTAAGTCCTGCCCCAAGGGCAGGCAGTGTGCCTTGGATTGAGCTGCCAGACAGATCTGTGTGGGTCAGGGAAAGAATTCCTTAGGTAAGAAAGAATAAACAACCTTGGAAACCTCAGAAAACAATTCCTGACTCTTCCTCAGTGCTCAGGCTGGAAACAAGAACTCCAAACCCACCCCATGTCCTGCTGTGGGTGATCTCAGACCCAAGGAGACCCCACAGACAGTGACACTCAGGTGGCTCTTTAAAATGCTGTTTATTCTATCCACCTGATAGAGCAATTTATTTATTATTCAAAATGCTGTTTGTTGTATCTAGATGATACAGCAATTTATTTAGTATTTAAAATGCTGTTTATTGTATGCAGATGCTACAGCAATTCAAGGGTTGTGGGTGACAAGAGCCCAGCCCACAGATTTTTCAGCCATGGCTATAAGCTCATCTGAACTCCAGTTCTGGCTACAATGAATTAGTTACTTTTCTTTTAATACATAACAACCAATCAATACTTTCACTATTACCTACAGCCTATCAGAACTACTAAAATTACCATATTTGTGTTACAATTTTCCAATCACAAAAAGTTAGTGTGTATGGTTGAAGCTGCAAGCTGTTTTTCAGTTTTCTTCCAGTGAAAAAAAAGTTGAGATCTTTCTACTTGCAACATGGCATTTTTGTTTGCCTTTGAAAATCTTTTTGCTTGGTAAAAACACTTTTTTGTTCCAGGTGGATTTATAAAAGTCCCTTCCAACTCATTTTACCTTCTGGCTTCTTACTTATCTAGCTTAGCAATTCTTTTCTTCTGTATCAAAACTTGCTATTATTTTTATACTTTTTTTTTTTTTCCAGATTTTACATCCAAAGACTTTTCTGTTATACATGGTGTGATCCCTGCTCCTGAAATGTCCCTGCCTGCCCCTGCTCCTCCCTGCTGTGACCATGATCAGGGGAGGCAGATCCTTGGTTTTGGGAATCCCCAGCCCTGCTGTGACCATGGGGGTGATCAGAACAGGCAGATCTTGGTTTTGGGGATCCCCCAGCCCTGCAGTGACCATGGGGGTAATCAGAACAGGCAGATCTTGGTTTTGGGGATGCCCAGCCCTGCTGTGACCATGGGGGTGATCAGGGGAGGCTGATCCTTGGTTTTGGGGATTCCCAGCCCTGCAGTGACCATGATCAGAACAGGCAGATCTTGGTTTTGGGGATCCCTCAGCCCTGCTGTGACCATGGGGGTGATCAGAACAGGCAGATCCTTGGTTTTGGGGATCCCCAGCCCTGCTGTGACCACGATCAGGGGAAGCAGATCCTTGGTTTTGGGGATCCCCCAGCCCTGCTGTGACCATGATCAGAGCAGGCAGATCCTTGGTTTTGGGGATCCCCTGCCCTGCAGTGACCATGGGGGTGATCAGGGCAGGCAGATCTTGGTTTTGGGGATCCCCAGCCCTGCAGTGACCATGGGGGTGATCAGGGCAGGCAGATCCTTGGTTTTGGGGATCCCCAGCCCTGCTGCACCCTCCAGGCTCAGCACTGACCTGCAGGAAGCCACTGGGGTCGTTCTCCTTGATGACCTCCAGGCAATATTCCATCAGCCCCGTGGTCTGGCGCAGCTTCACCGTGCAGTGTGAGATCTGGTCCCTCACCACCTGCAGGGACAGGGACAGGGACAGGGACAGGGACAGGGACAGGGACAGCAGGGTCACAGGGGCTCCAGAGAACAGCCACAGCTGCCCCACACCACACACTGAACTCCTGATCTTTCAAAACCTGGTGAACAACAACACAGAATCCCAATAAGTTTTTAAGGTCCCTTCCAACCCAGATAAATCTCGTTCCACTCCTGTTCCACACTCTTCATTAGCTCAGGCTGCTCCAAGCCCCACCCAACCTGTCCTTGGACACTTCCAGGGATGAGGAGGCCACAGTCTCTCTGAGCCATCTGTTCTAACAAGCTTTGTTCAGCCCAAAGTCATGAACACACAGAATTATTCAGAGCAGGAGGGCAGCTCTGTGCCCTGCCTTTAATGAAGCTCCACATGGCAGCTTGGGAGCTCCATGCAAAGCAAATGCCAACCTGCCCAAACCCACAGCTGCCCCCTGCAGCCCTGGAATGCAGGCAGGCTGTGGCACTGCCTCTGGGGCAGCCTGCATGAGCAGTGACCCTGGCAGCTGCTTTTCCCAAGAGGAATGAGCACACCCAGCCTCATCCCTGAGGATTCTCTGAGATTTTCATCAGCTGAATGGACCATGCTGCACAATTCCCTTGTTTTCTCCACTGCCTGGGGAGGAGCTGAGGGAGGGAATTGCAGGCAGAGGAGATAAATCAATCAATCCAAGCTCTGCCTGGGGCTGCCCAGGCTCCACACCAAGGCACCTCCTGCACTCCCAGCTCCTTGTTCCCCAAGGGATCCCAGATCCCATCCCAGCAGAGGAGCACAGTGTGTGCTTCAGTGCTCTGCTGACCTTCCCTGAAGCACAGCAAGGAGGAGAGGGATGCCACAAGGATTTATTTGAAAGCTGGCTGCTCCTTCACACTGAATCCTGCAGGATTTCTGCTGCAGGAAAGCAGAAATGGCAAAGCAGCTCAGAAGAGAGATTTCATTTTTGTGCTCAAACACTCATGGAAGATTTTTTTATTTCCTACTCCTGGAAGAGCTGTAAAGAGCTGTGTAAAGTTCTCCACCAGCAGCTCTGTGGAGTGTTACAGTGAGGATGAGCTGAGGATGAGCTGTGCAGCTGCAGGGAGATGGGAAAAGCTGCAATAAGTGGGAATGAACATTGCTGGGAGCTCAGTGCCTGCTGCTCCCCAGGCTCAGCAGGGCTGGGATGCCCACTCTGAGCTGGAGAGCATCTCCTCCTCCTGCCAGCATCCCTGCAGCATCCCTGGCTGAGGGATGGCCAGGGGAAAGCAAGCACTCAGGCTGCCATGGTGAAGGGACCTGGGTGACTCCTGCAGGGCAATCAATGCCATCACGTGCTGCTTAATTAAAATTTAATCACCTCTGCTTAATCACCTAGCAGGAAGAAAAGAATTAGCAGCCTTGCAGCTTAGGAGCACAGATTCATTCAGGTTGGAAAAGCTCTCTAAGACCACCCAGGCCAAATGTTCCCCCAGCAGTGCCAAAGCCACCCCTCCCCACGTCCCCAGGTGCCACATCCACATGGATTTTAAATCCCTCCAGGCATGGAGACTCCTGAGCAGCCTGTGCCAGGGCTGGACACCCCTTTCCATGCAGAAATTTTCCCTGATATCCAATCTAAACCTTCCCTGAGGCTGTTTCATCCCATCCCTTGTTCCCTGGGATACTTGGGACAACATCACTGCTTGTGTGCAATGCCACTAAACACTCTCCAGGTTTTTAGGGAGCAGCCACTCCTTGCTGCTCTCAGCAATCCCAGGGGCTGGGGAGGGGGGTGCAGGGTGCACAGGGCAGCAGAGGGAGCTCCCAATTGCTCCTCTGGACCAGGACATTGTCCTGGGGACATGGGGAGATGCTGGATGGCTCAGGGTTGGAGCTTTTGTGCAGCAGGACCTGCACAGGCTGGTGTTGGCCTCAAACACTGCTGTTGTTAAAGTGGGGAGTTCACTGAATGCCACTTCCTAACTCCTGAGTGCTCTGCTGGGGTGAATCACAGAATTCCAGGATGGTTTGGGTTGGAAGGGATCTTTAAAAGCCATCCAGTCCCAGGGCAGGGACACCTTCCACTGGCCCAGGCTGCTCCAAGCCCCATCCAGCCTGGCCTTGGATCCAGGGGCAGCCACAGCCTCTCTGTGCCAGAGCCTCCCCACCCTCCCAGCCAAGAATTCCCAATTCCCAATTCCCACCATCCCACCCATCCCTGCCCTCTGGCAGTGAAGCCATTCCCTGTGTCCTGTCCCTCCATCCCTTGTCCCCAGCCCCTCTCCAGCTCTCCTGGAGCCCCTTTAGGTCCTGGAAGGATAAAGCAGAGCCAACAGCTGCTCCTGGAGATCCCACTCCCACACTGACCTTCCTGAAAAAGGGCAAGCCCTGGATTTCCTTTCTCAGCAGGGCTGCTCAGTCCTGCAGGGCAGGACCCAGAAGGTGCAGGGGGGGTGCAGAGCAGCCCCTTGGCTTGGTGTGACCCCTCCTGCTCAGAGACAGGGCTCAGGAGCTGGCTGCTCCTAAAAGGGATTTTCCCTGTGTAGGTCTTGGCTCTCCCAGCTGCAGGCAGGAGATAAAACCAACCTGTGGGGCCCAAGCCTGCTGTGAGAGCACATCCTGGCTCTGACACACAACCCAAGCAGGTTTTGCATTCCCTGCACATTGGGAAGTGTGGATTCCTGGAATGCTGGAAGAGCCACATCCCTTTGCTGATGTGGGAGGCAGCAAGGATGGGATTGCTAAAACAATCTTCTTATCTTCTTTGCAGCTTAAATCTCTGTCTGGTTTGCCCAGGATAATGGATTTGTGAACCTCTCCCTGCTGCAGCTGATGCTCTCCAAGTATTTCCAGCAGAATTGCCCATCTGCTCCCTCCAGCCCAGGGAACAGCATTTGCTGGGTGAAAACATAATAAAAGATTTTTTTCTTTTTCTATAAATGTGGTCAAAGATCAGAAATAAGAGGCTGTGGAGTCTCTAGAATTAGAGACACTCCAAACTCAGAGGGGGGCAGCCTGTTCCAGGTGAATCCAAAGCTGCAGCCCTGTCCCAGCCCCTCTCTAATTCTGATCCTCTCAGGGATCCAGCATCATCCATCTGGAGAACCAGGGCATAAAACTGCATTTTAACTGAACTGCACAAAAACCACCACGAGAAATGCACGTTGCCTTCACCAGCACCAAACTGCTTTTAAGGCAAAAAAAGGGATTTTTGGTTGGGATCTAGTGGGGCTTTGTGGCTTTAAAGGAGAAATTGGATGAACAGGACAGAAATATTCAATCAACCACTTTGATTAGCAAAATTAAAGCCTTTAGAAATAAGACATAAATATCTCACACACATTTGAAGGCCTGGTCTAAACCCAGTGGAGTCAGTAAAGCCAAATTATTTTCCATGTGGCCTTAAGCCACTTGAATCCTGTGATTCTTCAGCCACAGAATCCTGGGATTCTCCTCATGCACAAGGGATGATTTCTACTCCCTGTTACCCCAGTAATGCAGAGATTGTTGATGGAGAGACCTGGGAGGGAAATCTGGGAGCTCCTCAAGCCTTGGACTTGTACAAGAGCCTGTGCTGTGCTCAGGGATGAAAGATTCCCAAGAAAACCTGGAACATCCACACGGGGTTTTATCACATCCAGGGATGGTCCCACTGCTGGCCTGGACAATCCTTTCCATGAAGAAATTTCCCATCATATCCAATCAAAATCTGCCCTGCAGTAACTTGAGGCTGTTTCTCTTTGTCACCTCAGAGATGAGACAGAGCCCAGCCTGGTTGATGTAGCAGCAATGTGAATTCTGTTAACCCAGCTGGGGCAGTGCCCCTGATCTCCTGGCACACATTATCTGCTCATGGGCAGCTTTAAACCAGCTGGGGCAATCATCTTTATCTTTCCACAGCCCATCCTCCCTCCAGGAGAGATCTCCTGTTCATGGCCAGTGAGTCCCAGGGCATGGCTGATAAAATTCCATCATCCCATGGGAGATGCTCCAGCCAGGGCAGGAGCCAAGCCTTTCCTACCCAGAGAAAAACTGACATTTTGGACACCAAGGCACCTTCTTCCCACTGGATTCCAGAGGAAAGCCAGACCTTTCCACATCATCCCTGCACCTTCAGAGGAAACTGCACCTTCTCCAGGAGCACTGCTCCAGCTGAACCACATCTGCCTCTGCAGGAGGATGCAGCCACCATGGAATGGGACTGTGCCAACACCCTGACTGACTGACGGGTGTCAGCTTGGATTCTGACTCTGGCAGGGTTTGGGATTGTTCTTTGTAATACTGCATTTCTATTTTAATTTTCCTAGTAAAGAACTGTTATTCCTAATTCCCATCTCTTTGCCTGAGAGCCCCTTAATTTCAAAATTATAATAATAATTTGGAGGGAGGGGGTTTACATTCTCCATTTCAAAGAGAAGCTCCTGCCTTTATTGGCACACACCTGTCCTTCACACCAGGACACTCTGCAATGGCTCAGATTTTGAGGGGATTTGGGAAGCTCCATACATTTTTGTGATCATTTTTACCAAACACCATTTCCCCCTCCCTTAAGTGCTAAAAAAGGCAACAGGCAGAACCTAGCTGCTAATTCCAGCCTATAAAAAGGGGGTTTTGTGCACTCACAGTTCACCACGACCTTAAAATAGGACAGCTCTCTCAAGAGCTTTTCTTCCCTGAGATGACATTAACTATAATTTACATTTTAATTTTAATACAGCTCCTAGAAAGCAATAACATCTCCACTTAGCTCTACTTAACTGTCTTCCTCCTTTTTTTTTAGTGCTTGGGTGGAGAACACATTTCAAGGCTCTCAACCTCCCCAGTGCCTGGGGTGAGTCCTGCTGGGGATGTCACATGGATCCTCCTCACCCTGGGTCACCTGCAGGGATGGAAGTGATGCCCTGTGCTTCACCATGGAGCTGGTGGAAAAATCCCAGATGGAAAAATGGCCAGGACAGATCCTGGCAAGGTTTGAGTGTGCTGGATCCCACCACCAGAGCTTTTTTTTTTTTTTTTTTTCTGGGAGAGGAGGCTCAGGTTGGAGCCAGAAAAAGCAAAGTTCAACCTGATCCAATGAGGAACACTGAGTTCCACTGGAAAATCCTGCCTGCAGCCTTGCAGAAGGAGCAGGATTTCACCTCTGGAGATGCAGTGCCATGGATAGAAACCCTCGGTGAGTTTTTTCTGTGGAATCTGCTCTCCTGGGGAAATGCCTGAACAGCCTGGACAAACCATGGAGTAAAGGCATCCCATAGCCTGAAGGCTGGAAAAAGACTGGAATAATACTGCTGAGAGCTTCAGGAGGTGCAGCCAGAGCTCAGAATGTGTTTGTGGTGGGCTGGGGAGAGATTTCTTCCTGGGACAACACTGCAGGGAAGCCCTCTGTGTCCCCTGCACAAACCTGCCCATGCTGGAGGACAGAATCCCTCAGGAAAGATCCCAGTGCTCCTCTGAAAACCAGGACCAGGACTGAGAAGGACACACAAGGAGGTCTGTCCTGCAGGTGGAGCAGGCAGCTGGCCCCAGTGCTCCTCCAGATGTTGTTGTTTTTTTTTTTTTTTTAAAGCCCAGGTTGTCAGTCTTTAATCCAGGCACAGTGGGAGGCTGGAGAAAGGCAGGGATGTCCCTTGGTGTCCTCAGAAGCCTCCCTCTGCTCTGCAGTGATTAGTGCTGGCCCAGAGTCAGGCCTGGATTTGTGCCTGCCTCCATGGAATGTGTGTCAGGACAAAGCAGGGCAGCCCCAGAGCCAAGCTGACCCCAAATCCAGGGCACAGCCCCAGGGAGATGGGAACCAGGGCTGTGTCCTGAGAGGTGCCTGTGCCCTGTGCCAGGGCTTGGCTCTGTCCCCTGAGCCTCTCCTGCTCCCTCCCACGGTGCCAGGGTGGCCAGAGTCCCACTGGGCAGGAGCCAGGAGCTGCTGGAGCCACCAGCTGGGTCTGAAAGGGCTCCCTGGCACTGTGACCACTCCTGTCCCAGGCTGAGATACTCCAGGACAGGGCAGTGACAAGAGGCCACACAGGACAGGCCAGCTGTGGGAAAGGCTGAAATCCCAGCACAAATCCCAAAGCCAGAAATGTCCTGATGGGAACATCACCCAGCATGAGCCCCACAGTCCTGGGTGGGACAGATCCATGGATGGGACAGGAAGAAGCAGAGGGATGCAGATCCATGGATTCCATGGACAGGAAGAAGCAGAGGGATGCAGATCCATGGATTCCAGGGATGGGACAGGAACAAACAGAGGGATGCAGATCCATGGATTCCATGGACAGCACAGAACAGGCAGATTCACTCCTCCAGCCAAAGGCCTCTGTGGGTTGTGCTGAGCAGGGGAATTGCTTTGTGCTGCCTGGCTTTGTGAGAGTTTAATTAACCATGCCCTGGAGGGGATGAGGGAGAGGGAGTCCACCAGGCCCTGGGGGTCCCCTCTGTGCTGGGGCTGTGCTGTGCTTTGCTGCTGGCACTGAGCACTGATGGTGGGCTCAGCCCCACAAAGCTGCCATTGTCCCTCTCCCTGGGGAGGGACAAGCAGGGAGGACTGGTGGCCTTCTCCCTCGTTTTAGGAATCCCTCTGGGTGGCCCAAAGCAAGGCCAAGTTAAGTTTCCAGGCAGAACACTGAAATGACCTGGGGAGGGGGACCCTGGAACCCCAAATGTGGGTGTGACATCCCTCAGCTGGACTCCATCTCTGCTGGCCAGGGTGCCACCCCCTTGCCCAACAATTCTGGGCATGGCTGCTCCTGCTGCACTGCTCCCAGGTGAGATCTGCTTCTTTGCTTCCCTTCTCAGCCCCACAGGAGCTGGAAAGTTGTGGTGAGGTGACAGGGGGAATGACACAAACCCACAGCTCCCACTGAGCTGCACCTCTGCTCCCCAACACCAAAAATCCCAGTGCCACCACCACCCTGAGGCCACAAAAGCACAGAAATCAGAGTCAATGCTGTTCCTGGTGACAACTCATGACACCAAGTGGCTCAGGACTTCAGCAGAAGCACTCAGCATCCTGCAGGATCATTCCAGAAGTGTGGGAACAACATGGAACATGAACAAAGTCATTTTTCCATGCTGTACACATGGTTCTCCTGACCCAAAGATTAAAAATGACCCCAGTAATTCAGTGAGAACCACCTGGAGAAAGCATCACTTTGTCAGGAACATGCTGTGAGATGGAATTCACCAAAAAAGAGCATCCCAGTGCTCCTCCCCACCCAGTGCCAACCCTGCAGGGAGCTCTGTGAGCACCCAGGGCTCACCTTCAGCTTGTGCTCGTGCTCCTTGTTGACCCGGGACAGCAGCTGGGCTTTCCTCCTGTTGAGGGCATCGATGAGGGCATCACACTGGGCCACCAGGCAGGCCTCAAACTCCACACTGTTCTCCTGTGGGGCACACAGGGAGTCACAGCCCAGGGAAAAATGCATTTTCCTCTTTAATGGTGCCACACGGGCCATTTTCTGCACCATGAACCCACAGCACTGGATGTGGGATCCTGAAGGGCTTGGATGGTGGAAAATGTGGTGGTGGCAGGTGAGGAACAGGCTTGGATCCACCCATGGCAGAGAAGGGAAGGGCTCAGGACTCTGCTGTTCCCCCCAGGATGCCAGGAGCAGCAGTTCTGGGGAGGGTTCAGGGGGGTGACAAGGAAATTGAGGTGTTGTGTTGGGTTGATGTGGCCAGCAATGTGGATTCTGTCCCCATTTGTTAACCCAGCTGGGGCAGTGCCCCTGATCTCCTGGCACACATTATCTGCTCATGGGCAGCTTTAAACCAGCTGGGACAATCATCTTTATCTCTCCCACAGCTCATCCTCCCTCCAGGAGAGATCTCCTGTTCATGGCCAGTGAGTCCCAGGGCATGGCTGATAAAATTCCATCATCCCATGGGAGATGCTCCAGCCAGGGGAGGAGCCAAGCCTTTCCTACCCAGAGAAAAACTGACATTTTGGACACCAAGGCACCTTCTTCCCACTGGATTCCAGAGGAAAGCCAGACCTTTCCACATCATCCCTGCACCTTCAGAGGAAACTGCCCCCTTCTCCAGGAGCACTGCTCCAGCTGAGCCACATCTGCCACTGCAGGAGGATGCAGCCACCATGGAATGGGACTGTGCCAACACCCTGACTGACTGACGGGTGTCAGCTTGGATTCTGACTCTGGCAGGGTTTGGGATTGTTCTTTGTAATACTGCATTTCTATTTTAATTTTCCTAGTAAAGAACTGTTATTCCTAATTCCCATCTCTTTGCCTGAGAGCCCCTTAATTTCAAAATTATAATAATTTGGAAGGAGGGGGTTTACATTCTCCATTTCAAAGAGAAGCTCCTGCCTTTATTGGCACACACCTGTCCTTCACACCAGGACAGGTGTGGGTTCCTCTGGGACAGCACCCACCCACCCCAGTTTGTGAGGAGGGGCAGGGATGGCTGATCCTGCTGGCAAGGGGCAGTTTCTCAGCCTGGACACTCCATACCTGGATTTGCTGCACCATGTTGCGGAGCTGGACCAGGAATTCCTTCGCCTCCTTGGCTCTGTCTGACAAACCATTCAGGGCCTGGGACAGCTGGCTCTGCAGGGAAAGCAAAGAGCAAGGTGATTTCCACCTCCAGGACTCGTCCATCCCTCTGGATTGTGTGGGATTTGGGGCTGGGGCTGGGCTGCAGCTCCAGCATCCCACCAAGGTGAGCCTGAGTGCAAGGAGAGAAAAGCAGATTTAACCATCAGCTCGGATATCCTGGCTTTGGGAAGCAGATTTTCAGTGCCCATCTCCTCCATGGGCTTCCCTGGGTGATGAGGGACAAGCCACATCCACCCTGGCTCTCACAGTGAACCATCTGTGTCCTCCAGGGAATCACCAACACTTCTGCAGGGTCTGAGCCATGTCTCTGCTGGGAACACAGGTCAGGCTGCCCTGAAAATCACCCAAACCCTCCTGAAAGTGATGGTTAAAGCAGAGTCTTCCTGTAAATCCTGACTGCTCCTGCTGCCTGTGCAGTGGGAACAGTCCCACAGCCTGGCCCTGCTGGGCTCAGCACAGAACAGCAATAACAAGGGTAATAACAATCATTATGTTCATCAAAAGCTTTTTCATTTCCATGGCACTTTCACTCAGGGATCTTCCCAATCTCCCCCTCCTGCCCTGATTCCAGCAGTGTGTGGATTATCTCAAGAGCCAAATCACCCTCAGCAATTTCCCTCTGCAGAGATTTTGCCTCTTTTGTGGGCTGCAGATTGGCTGCAAACACCCCCGTGGCTTGGGAGGGTTTTTTGGGGGGGTGATCTTCCTTTGAGACAGACACAGAAGAGGGCTGATGTCCCCAAATCTCCAAAAATCGACTGTGTCCATCCTTCCCAGGGGTGCTGAGCCCCTTGGGTTCCATGTGGGAGATGGGAGAGGGGAGCAGGGCTCTGCTGGGCACAAATCAAGAGCAAAACCCAGCAAAGAGCCTTTAATGGCCCAGAAAATAATGGCCCAGAAAATGACCTGGCTGCTGCTGCTGCTTCCCAGGGAGACCTTCATCTCACCCAAGTGCTTCCTGCATTTCCCTTGGGATTTATTGGGATGTGGAGCTAATCAGTGAATGCATCTCTAATAAAAATAGGATTGCTAAATCAGCTCAGCAGGTCCCCCCATCCCTCCCCCCTCCTCCAGCCAAGGTCAGAGCTCTCCCAAAGCCTCCACCACCCTCCCCAGCCCTCCTGGATTTGGGAAGATGCCCCAAGCCCAGTGAGGTGTTTTGCTGAGAGCTGTGATGCTCAGGGCCCTGATCCCTGATAACACAGGCAATTAATGGAAAAAATCAGCAGGGGTTGGTTGTGTTTACAAGCTCCTCATTAAAATTGCAGCATGTTGGCTTGGTTGTTTTTTTGGTTTTTTTTTTCCTTTAAAGTCTTTAGAAGCACCTCTTTTTTATTTTTTTTTTCTCCCCATTAACATGCATTTCATAAAGGGTATCTTTTAGATCAACATAATTCTTTGAGGCTTTCCTGATGGGAAAGCTTTTTAAAAGTGGGCTTAAAATTTCCTAAGAGCTCTGTGGTGCCTGTGTGTGAAGTTCCTTCACCCCAGGCACCCCCAAACTCACAGCACAAAGGCTCCCATGGTGCAGCAAGCTTGGAGCTCCATAAAAAGATGGTCCATGAGCTCAGAGCATCACTGCATCCCTTTCTCAGCTCAGCCCTTCCCTCTGCTCCAGCTATTCTTGATACCTCCAGTGCAAGAGAATGAGGGGCATTATCTAGTCTAGAAAGTGTATATATAAATTATATAAGGGCATATTGAAATTATATAAGTGTATATTTTAATTATATACATGTATATTTTAATTATATCCATATATCTTTAAATTATATACTTGTATATTTTAATGATGTAAGTGTATATTTCAACTACATAAATGTATATTTCAATTATGTAAGTGTAAAATTGAATTAGATAAGTGTATATTTGAATAGTAGAATTCTATTTTAAATGTATAATTTTAAGGTCAGTTCCTGCACATGGGTGGGCACAGGTTGTTCACTGGACACAGGAGCTCCAAGGTTTGATTTTTCACCAGCAGGAGCTTCATTCCCAAGCCCAGGATGGGTCCCCCCTCATGTCCTGTCACTCCATCCCTTGTGCAAAGTCCCTCTTGGAGCTCCTTTAGGAGCTGTTAATATTTCTGATGGAAGGATTTCACTTTGCATCTCTGTGTGACACCAAAATCCTCGTGGCTTTTTAGGGTTGGGAACCCTCAAACCATGGGCCTGGCAGCTCCCATGTGCTGGAGTGGAGCTGAGCCCTCAACGAGCACAGGCAGGGAAATTAATGAGTGTGAAATGAAGAAAAATCCCATTTACTGGAGCTTTCAAATCAAGGGGATCTGTTCTTTGCAGAAAGCTGCTCTCTTTTCTCAGCACTCTTGCTCCCAGGCAGCAAGAAGAGACCTCAGTGATTCACATTAGCATTAATGGGAGCTAAGCATTTAAATCTCTCTGTCCCCAGAGCACTTAGGAGAGAATCTGTCCTCTCTTTGTGCTCACTAATAGCTCCAGAACCCTCCTCCTTCCCAGGCACGCCTGACAAAGGCATTTCTGTCACTCTCTCACTCTGCCTTGTCCCAGCACAGGGATGAGAGCAGAAGGCTGAGGGCTCAGGAGAGCTGAGCAGGCTCCAAAAAACACAGAAAAGCATCATTTGAACTCAGCATCATCAGAACTGCTCTGGTTTCCCTCCTGTGCACCCAGCTGCCAGGGATGGAGCCCATCCATGGCTTGGAGCTGAGGAGGGAGCTGGGTTTGGCATTTCTGGGGCACTGGGTGTGGGTGGGGGTGAGGAAATTGGTGCCATTTCAAGCCCCAGCTTGTCTGCAGGCTTTGGCCCCGAGCAGGATCCTAAAATCACAGAATTCAAGATGGAAAAGCCCTCTGAGATCACGGAGCCCAAATAATCCCCAAATATGTCCCCAAGTGCCACATCCACAGGGCTTTTCAATCCCTCCAGGGATGGGCACTCCAGCACTGCCTTGGGCTGGACAATCCTTCCCACGAAGGAATTTCCCCCAATATCCAATCTAAACCTCCTCTGGCACAACCTGAGGTTGTTCCCTCTCCTCCTGTCCTTGTCCCCTCCTGGCAGGGAGTTGTGCAGAGCCACAAGGGCCCCCTGAGCCTCCTTTTCTCCAGGCTGAGCCCCTTCCCAGCTCCCTCAGGAATTCTCCAGCCCCTTTCCCATTTCCCTCAGGAATTCTCCAGCTCCTTTCCCAGCTCCCTCAGGAATTCTCCAGCCCCTTCCCAGCTCCCTCAGGAATTCTCCAAACCCATTCCCATTTCCCTCAGGAATTCTCCAGCCCCTTCCCAGCTCCCTCAGGAATTCTCCAGCCCTTTCCCATTTCCCTCAGGAATTATCCAGCCCTTTCCCATTTCCCTCAGGAATTCTCCAGCCCTTCCCAGCTCCCTCAGGAATTCCCCAGCCCCTTCCCAGCTCCCTCAGGAATTCTCCAAACCCATTCCCATTTCCCTCAGGAATTCTCCAGCCCCTTCCCAGCTCCTTTCCCTTCCCTGGACACTCTCCAGCCCCTCAATATCTTGTTCCAAGGGACCCAGAGCTGTCCCCAGGGCTGGAGGTGCCCTGCTCCTGTGGCCACTCTGTACAAGCCTGGTGCCTTTGTCCTTTCTTGCCCACCTGGCCACAAGTTCAGCTGCTGCCACCCAACACCAAACTGAGCCCAGCAGAGCTCCTGGCACACAGCAGCCCCTGCTCTGACCCCCCAAGCATTGCCACCAGCCCCTGCCTCTTCCCTCCTTCCAACCAAGTCACCTCCCAGCCACTGCTTCCACCAGAGCATCCACCTGGAACCAAAGAGGGGAGGGATCACTGGCAGGGAAAGGAGCTGCTCCCAGCTGCTCTGCTCCCCCAAAGCACGAGGAGCTGTCACAGATGCTGAGGCTGAACTCATGCAAGTCTCTCTTTTAATTAAAGCACAGGACCTGCAGCCTTTGAATCTTGAGGTCTGCCCTCTGTATGTGATGCCTGACTGATTAAAATGGGATGTTTAATTAAAACTTGCATTCAGTCAGGAAGTTGATGAAGCTAAACTGCTGCTAATTGGCTTTTGGCTCCAGTCAGGAGTGCCTGACTTTTGGATTCAAGGCTGCCTCTGGAAAGAAAACTGGAGCTGCAGCCTGGGCTGAACCTGCCCCTGGAGACTTGAGGGGTCAGACATGTCCTGGGACCCTGCAAGGACCTGTCCTTGTGTCCTGGGATCCTCCAGGGACCTGTCCTTGTGTCCTGGGACCCTGCAAGGACCTGTCCTTGTGTCCTGGGATCCTCCAGGGACCTGTCCTGGTGTCCTGGGACCCTGCAGGGACCTGTCCTTGTGTCCTGGGATCCTTCAAGGACCTGTCCTGGTGTCCTGGGACCCTGCAAGGACCTGTCCTTGTGTCCTGGGATCCTCCAGGGACCTGTCCTGGTGTCCTGGGAACCTGCAAGGACCTGTCCTGGTGTCCTGGGACCCTGCAGGGACCTGTCCTTGTGTCCTGGGACCCTTCAAGGACCTGTCCTGGTGTCCTGGGACCCTGCAGGGACCTGTCCTTGTGTCCTGGGACCCTGCAAGGACCTGTCCTGGTGTCCTGGGGTCCTGCTGGGACCTGTCCTGGTGTCCTGGGACCCTGCAAGGACCTGTCCTGGTGTCCTGGGATCCTGCAAGGACCTGTCCTTGTGTCCTGGGATCCTTCAGGGACCTGTCCTTGTGTCCTGGGACCCTGCAGGGACCTGTCCTTGTGTCCTGGGATCCTCCAGGGACCTGTCCTGGTGTCCTGGGACCCTGCAAGGATCTGTCCTGGTGTCCTGGGGTCCTGCTGGGACCTGTCCTGGTGTCCTGGGACCCTGCAAGGACCTGTCCTGGTGTCCTGGGATCCTTCAGGGACCTGTCCTGGTGTCCTGGGACTCTGCAGGGACCTGTCCTGGTGTCTTGGGGTCCTGCAGGGACCTGTCCTGGTGTCCTGGGACCCTGCAAGGACCTGTCCTGGTGTCCTGGACAGTCCCACAGGAGCCTGCCTGGCACAGGGATGCCCAGCCAAACCCTTCCACATGGGGCTAAACCACTTCTGGCCTCCAGCCCTGTACCTGTAGGATTTTTTCCTTCTTTAGGGTCCCCAAGCAGGCAGAGCTGAAGCCCCCAGCCCCCAGAGCTGTCCCTGGGGTGCACAGATGGCCCCAGCCTGGCTTTGTTCAGGGCTCTGAGCACACACAAGGGCTCTGTATTCCCCCAGCAGGCAGAACTGATTCAAAAGCTCCAGCCTGGAAATAAAACAAGGAGAGATTCTTTCCAACCATGACCTTACTAAAAGCCTTTCAGGGCCTCCCATGTGGGATCCCCTGGCCCTGGGCAGGGATGGTGCTCCCAGCCTTGCTGGATTCCTGCTGGATTGAGGCTTTTGGTCATGGTGACAATCCTGCAGCAGGGGCAGTGTCTGTCCTCCATCTGTACAGAACCCCTCACTCTACACCCTGACCAGCCCCCAGGTTTGGGGGTCCTCCCTGAAAGGAAATTTATAATGTTTTAAAAATTATTTAAATTTATTTAAAATATTTATTTTTATTTATTTTAAATTTATTTAAATTTAAAATAATTTAAATTTATTAAAACTAATTTATTTAAATTTATTTTTAAAATAATTTAATTTAAATTTATTTTAAATTTAAATTATTTAAAATTATTATTTAAAAATTATTTTGGGGATGCTGCTGGAAGCAGGAGATTTAGGGTAAAAACCAGCAATTCTTCTTTTGGCATGGATTCTAAGGCACATAATAGTTATGTCAGAGCTGTGAAAGAACAAGGCTGGCCTCCTGTTGGGAGCCATGTGGAACAGGGCCTGGCTGCAATGCCTGGGATGCTGCAGGGACAGGTCACACACTGAAATGGAACAGCAAAGTGTTTTGTTCCTGCTGTGAATCCTTGTTCTCACTTGAACCTGCTCTGCAGGGATTCCTCAGCAGCATTTGGGAGACACCTGGCTGAGATGAACCCCCAAATTCCAGCATCCCTGCTCTCCTTCAAGGGGCAAATGCAGAACTTCCCCAGCAGAAGACACAACCCCAAGTGGCCTGAGAGGTCAGAGCCTTCCAAAAGCAGGGAGACACCAGATGGAGACACCAGATCCCACCAGAGCTGCAGAGCCCTCCCACACCCCGGGGGGATCAGCCTTGGCTCAGCTCCTCCCCCTGGATAAGGGCAGCTCCAGGATGGTTCCCTGCAACCTGGGGAATCCCAGAATCATTCAAGAGACCTCCAAGATCAGCCAGTCCAACCTTCCAGGCTGCCTGAAGCTGACCAGGGCCAGTTTTACCCTCAGGGACACTCATGTGATTTTTTTGGCTATTTGGACTGAACAAATCCCAGAGTTATGGGATGTCCTGGGCTGCTCCTGACATGAGGATGCATTAAAGATTCTCTGTCCTTGCTTTGATATAGGATCTTTGCTTTGATTTTTAGGGAGAAGAAATGTAAGCACCTCACAACAGCCCTTTGATTTTGTCCAATTAACTCCTGGTTTGCTTCATTAATGAAGAACAGAAAATGATCTTAGCTTTTCCCTGCCAACACCTGACACTGGTCCCTTTGACAGCACAGACAGAGCTGCAGGATTTATTACAGGGATGCTGAGAAAAACTCAGCCAGGAGCTGCTGCTCTCCCATAGCTACAGAGAGGGGCAAATGAGGTGAGGACAGAAACTAAAAACTCCAAATATCCATTTGTTGAGTGAGCTGGTGATGAGGTGATCTCTGTGTTTTAGGAGTTTGTTTGTGTGACAAAAGTTGTGACACATCTGGCTGTGTCCCTGAGAGGAAGAGCTGCAGCCCTGCACAGACATCAGGGTGGAAAACCAGGACAGGAGAAATACAAATCCATGCTGAGTCTGGATTTTTTGGGGATCTGAGCCCTGGCAGGAAGAACCCCCAATTCTGCAAAGGGCTGGTGCTTGTGTCCTGGGATCCTGCAGGGCTGGGATGAGTTAAATATCAGTCATGGAATGGTTGGGATTGGAAGGGACCTTAAAGCTCATATTGTTCCAAACCCCAGCCATGGCAGGGACACCTTGCACTGTCCCAGGCTGCTCCAAGCCCAGTGTCCAACCTGGCCCAGGACACTCCCAGAGATCCAGGGGCAGCCACAGCTTCTCTGGAAACTCTATTCCAGTCCCTCCCCACCCTCCCAGTCAGGAATTCCCAATTCCCAATATCCCATCCATCCCTGCCCTCTGGCAGTGAAGCCATTCCCTGTGTCCTGTCCCTCCATCCCTTGTCCCCAGTCCCTCTCCAGCTCTCCTGGAGCCTCTTCAGGCTCTGAGCTCTCCCTGGAGCTTCTCCTCTCCAGGTGAGCACCCCCAGCTCTCCCAGCCTGGCTCCAGCCCCAGAGCAGCTCCATGGTCTCCTCTGGAATCTCTCCAGCATCTCCACACCCTTCTCATCCAATTTTCTTGTTCAGCTTCCTGCACTGCCCTTGATTTAATTCCACACCTCCTGCAGGAGCAGCTCCTTCTCTGCTATGCCCTGGGATGCCCCTGGAAATGACAGACTGGGATTTTCTGTGTGAGCCACTCCACTGGCCCAGTGGCCACCTGAGCCAGAGGTGACCACAGGACCCTGGGAAGGTGACCCAGAGGGAGATGTGAGCTCTGCACCTCAGAGAACCAAGGGAAGGCTTGGAGCTGACCCTGGAGCTCAGGACAGCAGCTGAGGCTTTAATACCTAATAAATACCATTTAATTCCTATTCCCTTCTGTCTGCTGCACGGTGGGGAGGGGAATCCAGGGCTCTAAGGCTCAGGAGAGAAGGGAAAATGCCCCAAGGAGCAGGGATCAGCTGGGGGGGGGATTAGCTGCTAAGCAGCCTGCTCAGGAAATGCAGCTCTGGCTCCATTAATGGCCTTTCTCTCTAATTAAGGCTCTGCAATGAATTTGTTTTTTCTTAAGAACAACAGGAATGCTCTTTATGGCTGCCTGAGATGGGGGAGATCTTCCTCGATGAACCAGCTCCTTCTGAGCTCCTGCAGAAGCTGAACTCTGCTTCCTGAGGCTGCTTAGAACTGCATCCATTGCCTTGATGGCACTAATGAGCAATATTATCTGTGATGTTTGTTGTGCACTGAGTTCCCCAGGAGCTCAGTGGGGAGCTCCATGTCAATATTCCACCTCCAGGATCTCTCCTGGCTTCTTGTTCAGGGCTGGCTCTGTGCTGGTGTCTTGGGTTGCAGTACAGGATGTGACAGCAATTGAATTCTGTCCCCATCTGTTAACCCAGCTGGGGCAGTGCCCCTGATCTCCTGGCACACATTATCTGCTCATGGGCAGCTTTAAACCAGCTGGGGCAATCATCTTTATCTTTGCCACAGCCCATCCTCCCTCCAGGAGAGATCTCCTGTTCATGGCCAGTGAGTCCCAGGGCACTTCCAGCCTAAAACCACCTCCAACCTAAGCCACTTCAATTCTAAAATCATCTCCAGTCTAAAACCCCTCCAACCTAAACCCCTCCCAATCTAAACCATTTCCAACCTAAACCCCTTCCAATCTAAACCACTTCCAGCCTAAACCCCTTCAGACTAAACCATTTCCAACCTAAAACCACTACGATTTAAACCATTTCCAGTCTAAACCATTTCCAATCCAAACCACTTCCAGCCTAAATAATTTCCAGCCTAAAATCCCTCCCAACTAAACCCCTCCCAATCTAAACCACTCCCAACCTAAACCCCTCTCCAACCTAAAACCATCTCCAATCTAAACCATTTCCAACCTAAACCATTTCCAGTCTAAACCATTTCCAGTCTAAACCACTCCCAGCCTAAAACCATTTCCAACCTAAAACCCCCTCCAATCTAAACCATTTCCAGTCTAAACCACTCCCAACCTAAACCACTTCCAGCCTAAAACCATCTCCAACCTAAAACTCCTCCAACCTAAACCCCTCCCAATCTAAACCCCTTCCAGCCTAAACCCCTTCCAGCCTAAACCCCTTCCTGACTAAACCATTTCCAACCTAAAACCATCTCCAACCTAAAACCCCTCCAATCTAAACCCTTCAATCCAAACCATTTCCAACCTAAACCATTATCTAAACCATCTCCAACCTAAACCACTCCCAACCTAAACCACTTCCAGCCTAAAATCATCTCCAACCTAAAATCCCTCCCAATCTAAACCATTTCCAGTCTAAACGACTTCCAGTCTAAACCACTCCCAACCTAAAACCATCTAAACCATTTCCAACCTAAACCCCTCCCAAGCAGGAAAAGGGACAAGTTGGGTCCTGCTGGGTTTGAAGGGCACAAAGCACTGCTGCATCTTTTTAGTCAAAAAAATCTGGAGGATGTTCCTGGAAGTGAAGTCCCAGCAGGCAAACACCATCTCCTTTTCACAGTTTTTCTCCAAGGTAGATGAAAAAAATCATGGAAGAAAAGACACTTAGGCTATGATCTCATGGGTCAACATCTGTGTCCTGTACAGAATTTTGGAACCCTGGAAACTGGGAGTTGGACTTTCAAAAAAAAAAAAAAAAAAAAAACCCCAAACTTTAGGGGCCCTGGCACTGACCCCTAAAAGAACACTGCTTTTGACTTGAGGCCTTGGAGAAGGCTTCCAAAATTGAATAACAGAATCAGGGGTGTGTAGCTCAAACAGAAGTGTTTAATTTCACATGGTGAAAAATTTAGAATTGAAAGATTTAAAATATAGTAATAAGTATAAAGCAGAATGGAGGTTTTAAGGTGGAGGTTTTCTTTCTTTTTCTTCTTCTTGGGTTTAGGTAGCACTTTTTAATTAGATAGAAAATGCTGCACTGTGGGTCACAGGTGTTTGGTCATTGGGTCAAAAGTAAAAATAATTTAAGTGTTAGTTCTTAATTGGATAATTAAGCCTTAAAAAACCTCATAATGAGAGAAATTAATCACCATTTTGCCATTTTTAGCTTGTTAGCTCCAAGTGCTGTAGCACTCACTGTAACACAGATAAGAATTAATAAACATCTGAGCCCCAACATGAAATTCTGTCTCTTGTGCTTTTAATCCTGACTCTGACTGAAGAGAAAAATAAGATTAAAATAAAGAATTAAAATAAAAAATAAAGGTGCTGTGGACAAACCAATCCATGAAGCTGTCAGGGGATGGACACAGCCAGTTTTTGGGGTAGAATTAGCACAGGAATATAATATAATATAATATAATATAATATAATATAATATAATATAATATAATATAATATAATATAATATAATATAATATAATATAATATAATATAATATAATATAATATAATATAATATAATATAATATAATATAATATAATATAATATAATATAATATAATATAATATAACATATACTATTATATAATTATATATAATATATATTATATAGTATATATTATATTATATATTATATATTATATACTATATATCATAATGAATATATTAGTAATATTAATATATTATTATATATAAACACCTGCAGGTTTTGTAAAAGTATGTTTTGAGAGAGGTGTTGCCTTCTTTGACCAATGACTCTTTCCTATTTTGCTTGGCATGAACTACCCTTAATATATGTGTAGTGTTTCTTTAAATAAAGCTCATTTTGCTGCTCCATTACCAAGGAATTATGTTGCATTATTTTTTTCACAGCCTTAAAATGCAACCCAGGAATAGAGATGTGGTGCAGGCACTGCCCAGCACCCAGGCATGTGCACAGTGCCCATTCTGCTGCTTCCTGCCCTAAAATCCTGCTCCATCTGCCTCCAATCCCATTAGTGCCTCCCCACTCCAGTGGTTACTCACACTTCAGCTCTCCCATCCCATCATTGCATTAAGTCTTTCAATCTGATTACATTGTTTGGAGTTAAATTTAAACCTGATTAACTGCATAAATAATGATTTTTTTTTTCTTGGCCCTAACCCAGGGCTGAGAGCCCTGTGGGGTAATTCCTCTTCCTGCAGGGAGTGCATTGACCATCCCTTTATCTTGTCCTACAGCCTTTAATTAACATCTGGGTGCTGGAGCCAGGCTCAGGCAGACACAGCCTTGACAGCATCTTGACTTTGCTTTGACATTTAATTGCCTAGAAATGCAAATTGTATTGGATTCTCCAGCTCTGAGCAGGCAGGAAGGGAAAGGAACACATGCCAGGCTGGGAGTGGCTGCATGGTGAGAGCTCAGAGCCCCTGCCAGGACCTAAAAGGGCTCCAGGAGAGGGGCTGGGGACAAGGGATGGAGGGACAGGACACAGGGAATGGATTTAAGCTGGAAAAGAAGAGATTTAGGTGGGATATATGGAAGGAATTCTTCCCTGTGAGGGCTGCAATGGAATTCCCAGATTTGCTGTGGCTGCCTCTGCATCCCTGGCAGTGCCCAAGGCCAGGTTGGAGCACTCTGGTTCCTGCCCATGGCAGGGAATGAGATGAGCTTCAAGATTCCTTCCAACCTGAGTCCTTCCTGGTGTCCTGGCTGTCACCAGGCAGGTGCCACCCCTGTGCAGGATGTCCCTGGCCACCCAAACCATGGCTCTCCACCATCCCTGAGCAGCAGCTCCTCATTTCCCTGCCCTCTGCCTCCCTGGCTGCTGCCCAGAACTGGCATTTCCCACAACTGACTGGTGCATTTAGCTGCAGGGAGGTTTGCAGAGCACAGATGGGAGATGGCAACTCATTCCCTTTGGCTAAAACCCCTCCAATCAAAACCATTTCCAATCTAAACCCAGCCTAAACCCCTTCAGACTAAACCATTTTCAACCTAAAACCATCTCCAACCTAAAACCCCCTCCAATCTAAACTATTTCCACCCTAAACCACTCCCAGCCTAAACCACTCCCAACCTAAACCACTTCCAGCCTAAACCACTTCCAGCCTAAAACCATCTCCAACCTAAAACCATCTCCAACCTAAAACTCCTCCAACCTAAACCACTTCCAGCCTAAACCCCTTCCAGCCTAAACCATCTCCAACCTAAAACCACTTCCAATCTAACCCCCTCCCAATCTAAACCACTCCAACCTAAACCCCTTCCAACCTAAAACCTCTCCAACTAAACCCCTCCAATCTAAACCATTTCCAACCTAAACCATTTCCAATCTAAACCATTTCCAGTCTAAACCCCTCCCAACCTAAACCATTTCCAACCTAAACAGAACTTCCCTTGGGCAGGAGGCAGCACAAATATCCTCCAGCATCCCCACCAAGGCTTTGCACCCATCTCCTGGATTTATTTCCTGATAAATCCCCAGTGCTGCAGCCTCCAGGGATGGGCTGCTGCACCCCAACACCTGTCTGCCTTTCCCAAGGGAAGGAGCCAAACAAAAATCTTTCTCTGGACTCATCCAAACTCGTATAAAAAGTACAAAATGTGGATTTCTCTGTGTGTTCCTTTGGGCTGCTTCTCAGAATCATGAGCCACTGTGAAAAGCAGCCTGGGGTGTGCAGTGGAACAGCATCAGCATGGAAGGGGTTGGAGATATTCACTCCTAAGGTCACTGCCAGCCCAAACCATTCCATGATTTTATGATTACAGCCTGCATCTGGTCATTTCCATCCTTGGCTCAAATCTGAACCAGCCTCAGGCCACCTCTTCCATTCCTGATGGGATACTGGCATGTCCCTGCTGAAGGAAATGCTGTTTGGGGTCATTAGCACTCATTCAGGCCATTGCCCAGAGCCAAAATTCCCAATCCCAAGAGGCAAAAGGGTAAATTTAACCTCATTTTCCATGTTAGGATTGAAGTGCTGAACTTCTTGCTGCACCCATGGAAACACAAAGCCTGCAGCATCCTGCCTGAGGCTTGCAGACCACCCCAGTCCCCTCTGCAGCCTCCCCTCCCCTCTCAGTGCATGCCCAGCTTGCTGCTTTTCCTGAGCTCTCCTTTCCCAGCCTCTCTCCAGGGTTTGCAATCCCCCCAATACCCCTGGGTGCCCCACACTTCACCATCCTCCAGCTGAGGCTGGGCTGGCAGGAATCTTCCCAATATTCAGGACAGCTCCCAGCATCTTTTTGGGGTGGTTTCTGTGCTCTCCTTTGAGCCTTTCCATTGCCTTGACCAAATAAATCCCTGCACACCATCAGCATCAGCTTTTCAGGAAAATCCATCCCTGCAGACAAACCCTCTCCACAGCAAACTCTTCCCTCTGACATTTTTTAGGAGGATGTGGTTTCTCTGAAAACATTTGGTGTTTCACTCAGCACTGCTCCTGGCCAGTGCTTTAAAGCTCGAGTGCCTGATGAGCACAAAAGCCTCACATTAAACCTCCTGAGATGTTCTGTGTGCTCAGGATGCCCAGAGCCAGCAGCAAAACACATTTCAGGGACCTGAGCCCTCCCAGAGCTCTCCCTCACATCTCCAGGAAACAGCAGCTGACTTCTCCACCTGCTCAGCATCAGCACATCAGCTAATTATCATTAATTTTATGCTTTCTGCTTTTAGTTAAGATTGCTGGATTCACACAGCAGCAGGAAGGAGGAAAATGTGGATCACCTGGTCCTTCTGCTTCGTTTCTTCCTCCTCCAACAGGATGGGAAATGCTCCCTGCAGAGCATCACTTTGGATTTGTGCTTTCAGCCAGGAGTCTCTGGAAGATTCCAGGCAGCCTGAAAGATGTGGAGCTCTGCCAGGACACAGGGAATGCCAGAGGGCAGGATGGATGGGATACTGGGAATTAGGAATTCCCAGAGAAGCTGTGGCTGCCCCTGGATCCCTGGAAGTGTCCAAAGCCAGGCTTGGAGCAGCCTGGGATAATGAAAGGTATCCCTGCCATGGCATGGATGGGATTTGAGTCCCTTCCAACCCAAATCACTCTGGAAAACTCTCCTTCACTGGAATTGAGCTCTCAGAGGCCCCTCCTAATCTGAAGTAAAAATGTTTTGCCTGCAGAGCTGCTCCCACCTTGTCACCCACTGTGGTTTCATTGAGGGGACAAAGCAGAGAAGGGCCACTGCCAGACCCTTTGGGCTACCACAGTTCTTGGGAGTTCTCTGCAAGAGCCCAAAGGGAAGGTGCAAGGAGCAGGATTTCACATTCCCTTCAAAGCAGCAGGAATTTGAAATCCTTGCCATCACCATGGATACTGGAGCACTGGGAATGCTCCACTCAGCACAGCCAGACTGGGGGGATGCTGCCAGGAAAACACACCTGGGCAGCTCAGATCTCCCCTCAAATGCAGGAATTCACAGGGAAAACACAGGAATTCAGCTTTTCTTCTAGGTTAACTCCTTCTTCCAGGCACTGGGCTCTCAGTTCCTACAGCTGGATGCAAACCTCCCAGGCTGGAAAGGGCTAGAGATGTGGGATTAATCCCAAAATGTCAACCCAAACCCAAAATGTCATCCCAAAATGGAGCAACCAGGTGCTGCTGATACCCAAAAAACCCAGCCTGGATTACAGAGACTGAAAACCCTGGAGAGAGCTGGATTTACAGAGATGGGAAAGCATCTCCTTCCCAGGCTGAGAATAAACAGAAATCCCACCTGAGCCAGAGCACAGGAGGAATTTCACAGGCTCCTTTTCCTCCTCTGGAAGTGGCCACAGGAAAACAAACCCAAGCTCTCTTTGGAAATCCCACTCCCTCAAGCTCAGAAGATATTTGGAAGTGGCCTCTTGGGAGCCCATATTAATATTCCCAAGGAAAATAAAGCCCAGAGAGAGGCACTGAGTGATAAAAGGAGGGGACTGGGAGTGGTGCAGGGAAAGGAGGATGAGAGGAAGGGGAATCACTGCACTGGATGGATTATGAGAGAGTTGTAGATCCATTAATAAAAAAGGAAAAAAAAAGAATAAATCAATAATCCTTGGAAGAGCTGAGATAATGACTGCCTTTAAAAAAATTAATCTTTAATAAGAAGGGATGTCAGGCTGATTAGGAAGTAATGAAGAACTTGTCAGTGTTCTACAGAGGAGGAGGAGTGGGGGGGTTCTGTCCCCACAACTGAACCACTGGAGCAGAGAAATACATCCTGGTGTCACCAGGGATGGATTCACTGAGCCTTTCCTGATTATTGATGGGGAAGGGAAGAATCCAGGAAATACCAGGGGCATAATTCACATTTAGTTCAGTAATAGGTTTGGGGTTTTTTTAGGGGAAAGAAGGGAAGGGAAGGAAGGGAAGGAAGGGAAGGGAAGGGAAGGGAAGGGAAGGGAAGGGAAGGGAAGGAAGGGAAGGGAAGGGAAGGGAAGGGAAGGGAAGGGAAGGGAAGGAAGGGAAGGGAAGGGAAGGGAAGGAAAAAGGAAAATTCAGGCAAAAGAGGAAAGGAGCCACAGATCAGGACTAAAACAACAAGGTGCTGAGGATGCCAAGGCCACCATGTCCCCAAGTGCCACATGCACATGGATTTTAAATCCCTCCAGGCATGGGGACTCCACCACTGCCCTGAGCAGCTGTGCTGTGACTGAACAACCCTCTTGGGGAAAAAAAAAAAATTCTCCTAATATCCTAAACTTCTCCTGGTGCAACTTGAGGCTGTTTCCTCCTGTCCCATCTGTGGGATGTCCCCAGAGCTGCATGTTGGCCCCAGCAGGATTAGCCCAGTGAGCTTGAGCTCATTAGCCCTGACTTTTAATTAGCTGCCAGGTGGTCAGCCTGAGTGTCCCTGCCATGACCCATTGGAGTGACAATCCAGAGGCACAGACAAGCCTGGACAAATCCTAAAATGTGAAGTTTGGGCTTTCTCCTGTGGCTCTTTCCCTTTTTTTTCCTTGGCTTTTCCAATGTGAGGGCTGAGCCACAGGAGTGGCAGTGCCTGCTCCTTTCCCTTGAAGGCTTTGCTTTATTTAAAGATGTTTCCATTTAAAGTTTTGAATACAGAAAGGAGAAGCAGCTCTTTAAGCAAAGCTTGCCCAGGCCTGTCCTTCCCATCTTTCTCCCAAGCCCAGGGAAGGGGCTCCCAGCACAACAAAACAACAAAAAACATTCCCTGGGACATGGAGCAGCACCAGGAGCCACCATCTCCGTGGGCTCTGAGCTGTCACCAACGTGGAAAAGCCACCAAGGAGGGACCTGAGTGCCCTAAAGTGGCCTTGGGCACTTCCAGGGATCCACAGCAGCCACAGCAAATCTGGGAATTCCATCCCAGCCAGGAATTCCTAATTCCCAATATCCCATCTAAATCTCCCTTTTTTCCAGCCTAAAGCCATTCCCTGTGTCCTGTCCCTCCATCCCTTGTCCCCAGTCCCTCTCCAGCTCTCCTTTAGGTCCTGGCAGGGGCTCTGAGCTCTCCCTGGATCCTCCCCTTCTCCAGGTGAACATTCCCAGAGCAGAAGGGCCAAACCCCAAACATCCCATCTAGGGCCAGAGATGTCTCATGTATTTAATTACAGACCATAACAGGAACATCAAAAATAATCAGCTCTACACCACTCCTGCCTCAGAATAAACACCTATTTTTTGCTGCAGAGCTGCTCAGCCACCAAGACCACCTGCCTTTAAAATAAAACATCCTCCCTCAGGAAGAGCTTGGTTGATGCATTTTTGCACATTCAGAGTGGTGAAGGCAGCAAGTTGTTACATAAAGTGTTATATAAATTACCTCCAAACTGCACAGAAATGTTCCAACTCCACCAAGCTCATGCTGAAGGAATCAATCACTTCAGGTCACCACAGATATTCCTGACATCCAGCAGAAAGGAAGGAGGCAGAACCAGGCCTTAAATCCCACACTGGACACACATTTGGGACATTTTTGTGCTCAGAGATCTCCTGGCTCCTTCAAGCTGCAAATCAACTTGGAGACCCCAAACCATGTAAGCTGTTTAAATCAAATGGCTGCAAGAAAATAATTATTGATTTCATAAATGTTCTACCAGGGTTAAAAGCTTTTCCCAGAGATAGAGATGAGGCACAAAAGTCTGCTCTGGATCCCTGTGCAGCACATTTAGGAACAGGTCATGTTTTCTAGTGGAGTTTGAATCAGGCTAAACCAGCAGAGCCCTGCTCTCACCAGGTGATGCTGCTGGCCCATAAACTTTGTTATATTTAATTTAAATCAGCTACAAGGAAATTGGATTTTTCCTGGGTTCAGGAGCCCTGCTGGGATGTGACCTCTTCAGGAAGGGCTGCATAAATACAAACCTCACTGGTGGGTTTTGTTTTAAGTTACATTTATTTTCTTGTTTCTAACACATTCACTGAGGGAATAAATCCCAGAATGGTTTGGGTTGGAAGGAACCTTTAAAACTCATCTCATCCCACCCCTGCCATGGTAGGGACAACTTCTACTGTCCCAGGTTGCTCCAAGTCCCAGTGTCCAACCTGGCCTGGAACATTTCCAGGGATGGGGCAGCCACAGCTCCTCTACTCCAATGCCTCAGCACCCTCCCAATAAAAAATAAAATAAAATAAAATAAAATAAAATAAAATAAAATAAAATAAAATAAAATAAAATAAAATAAAATAAAAATTCTTCCTTCAATCTAGATTGAACCAATCCTCTTGTAGCATAAAATCATCACAAATGAACTCTCCCTCCCAGGGTCACTGTCAGGTTTGTGAAACCCAAAGCTCTGGACCTGATGTGATTTATGAGTAACAATTCCCAGCCTTGCTGATCTGAAAATGGGAAATGGCAGGAAGGTTTTATCCCACCCCAGGCAGCCCTGCCATCAATCACCCCTCAGCTTTCCTTTGGGAGCATCACCAGATGAACCGAGGTGCCAAATGCTGAGTGCACCAGGGCCCTGGAAGGCAATCTGTGCTAATTGCCACTAATGACCTTGTGCAGCATCACTGCCTCTGCCAAGCTGCAGGGATCCCAGCAACTGCCACAGCCCCAGGAAAGCATCCTGCTTTTCCCCCTGGGCTGAAAAACATCCCACAGCCACAGGAGGTGTTCCCCCAGCTCAGAGCTCCTGTTTGACCAGGTTGCTCCAAGCCCTCTTTAACCCAGCTTGGAACTAACTCAACAAAATATTTGTGTCCCTGAAGCCTCTCCAGGTGTGAGGTGGGGATCCCACTTCTTTTCCCTGTGCAGAATATTCCTTCAGGCTTCCCTGACATGGGGCATCCCTGAATCCCTGAGGCTGGAAAAGATTTCCCAGCCCATGGAGTTCCAGCTGTGCCCAATGCCCACCTTGTGTCCATCCCAGTGAGTGCCACATCCAGGAATTCCTAAATAGGGATGGGGAATCCAAACCTCCCTGGGCAGTTCCTGAGCTCCCTTTCCATGGGGAAATTCCTGCTGTGCCCACCCTGAGCCTGCCCTGCCCAGCCTGAGCTGTTCCCTCTCCTCCTGTCCCTGTTCCCTGTTCCCAGATCCCAAATCCCCCTGGCTGTCCCCTCCTGGCAGGGAGTTGTGCAGAGCCACAAGGGCCCCCTGAGCCTCCTTTTCTCTTCTAGCACCTTCCCACCACTCCCAACTCACCCAGGAATCCCATCCCAGCCCAACCAGCCACATCTGGCACAATGGGATAGCCAGAAACCACTGCTCAGCTGGCAGCTTGGCAGAGACCTGGGCAAAGCACCTGCCAGCCAGGAATGTGGTAATTGAGAAATGATTCATGTTAATCAGAGAAGTTTTGGGGTTTGTATAAACCAGAATGCTTAAAATAAGAAAAGAACATGGACCTAGATAAAGGGAAATATATGATTAAACCCATTCTGTTTAAATCCCCCTGTTATGAATATTGTGTATAGCAGTTTGTAAAAGAGAGAGAGAAAAAAAAGGGGTTTTCCATAGTCTGAAAGGTTTTTTTGCAGAATCAGATTTCCTGCCTTTGTGTAATCAATCACAAACTATCTGCTAAAGATCAGGCTTCCCACTTCTCCTGTTTTTTATCCACCAAGACCAGATGGTTCCATGACCAATTGTCCCAAGAGCTGTCCCACAGGAGTTTGGAAGTTTCTTTGCCCACCACTGCTCACCTTGCAGAATTATTATAACAAAACAATAACAATTATTGATTACTACAAGGAAAACCAGACTATAAAAAGGGAGCTGCAAACCAAAGTTTAGTGGAGCATGGAGTGGGCAGTAGCCCCCATGTATCCCCAGCACTGCTTGCTCTGCCTACATAAAATAAACCAATCTAAATTTTGCTGAATATCGAGACTTTGTTTCTCATTTATAACAGGATGGAGAAAAGATCCTCAGTGGAGCTGCCTGTGGCCTGTCCTGCCCATCTGACAGGCTGGCACCACGGCAGGAAATCAATGCAGAGCCCAGGGCACAGATGGGGCAGTGCTGGCTCATCTGGCCACAGCTCCAGGAGCACAGCAAGGCTCCAGCCCCAAAAAATGACCTCCCTGCCCCTCCATCTGTCACCTGGCCTTAGCAGGGCAGGGGGAAGGTGCAGCATCCACTGCCAGAGGGCAACAGTTAAAATAGAAAAAAAAAAAAAATTAAATAAAACATCTTATATTCGCAAATTTTAACTGCTGTGCTCCGGGGGAGGTGAGTGAGAAATCATCTCAGAGGTGAGAAACTGTGCCTAAGCTCTCACTCTGATTCACCAAGGTGTGGGCAGCAAAATGCCCTGTGAGCTCCTCATTTCCTGGGAACAAATGTCAGATGGGAGATGGGAGAGGAGCTGGTGCAGGATGGAGGCAGCACAGAGCCTGGGCTGGGTGTGACAGCCTGACAGGAGCCACCACTGCTGCTGCTGGGGAAAACAGCCCCAAAAATGCTGCCTGGGCAGCAGGAATAGCACAACAAACAGGGAGCTGAGCTACAAAGGGCTGAGCTGCAAAGGAGCAGCAAGGAGGGAACATCAGGACAATCACAGGCAGCAGGGCTTTGCCATGGAAGGTGAAAATTGTTTTACACTTCTGCCCAAAAATGAGGGAATGGTGGCACCTGTCCCAGAGCCAAGGGACAGCACCAGCCCTCACCCAGCACCTGTCTGCACATCAAGGGCTCTCCCCAACCCATCATCTCACATGTCCCAACCTGAAAAAGCATTTAAGTCATGCCCTCAAATCTCTGTGACTTCAGTCTGAGTCTGAGCAGGGATGGAAGTGCTTTCCCAGGGAGGGAGGATGATGCTCCCATGGGGTTTGTGTCCTTGATGGGATTTCACCCAGCTCCTCCACTTCATTTTTGGAAATTCCCAGCTCATCTCCACGTGTTCCATTATGAATTCCCATGATAATTGCTGCTGGGCTGGAGGAAGGGCACTGGTGCTAAACACACATTTCCTAGGAGAGGACACACAGGGGGGGTTTGTGCAATTATTTGCCCAGGAGGATGAAGCAAATCCTTGGCAGGGAGAGCTGATCTCCAGCCCATCCCTTCCCTTTGCAGCACCCAAGGGGGAAATTCTGCCAAAATTCCCTCCCCTGCTGAAGAATAAACAGCCAGGCAGCATCTTCCCACTCCTGCCCTGCTCCAGCCTGGACCCCTGGGTGAAACAGCCCTGCCAGCAAAGGAACTGCCCCCAGAGCAGCCTCCAAATCAATAAATGTGCCTTGTTAGGAATAATCCATTTCAAAGCTTGACACAACCCCCCCTCCCAGCTTTACATCCTCTGACAGAGAGATCATGACAGAGTCAGAGAAAGCTGCTCTGAGAGGGGGATCAAAATCAAACCTCTGAGTTTGCCTCTGCAGACAGAAAGGTCCTTCCCAAGCAGGAATCCCACAGGCACAGCAAAGCCCCCAGGTCAGAGAATCACAGAATCCCAGGATGGTTTGGGTTTGAAGGGACCTTAAACCCCATTTTGTTGGAACCCAAAAACCTGGGAATTTTGAGCTTTCTGTGCTGTCAGGCACTGACCCCTGGAGAACACTGCTTTTGATTTGAGGCCTTGGAGAAGCTTCCAAATTTGGGTGATGGAGTTAAAATCACAGGTGTGCAGTTAAATAGAAGTGTGTGATTTCACATGGGGAAGGGTTTGGAATATGGGGTTTTGGAATACAGTAATGGGTATGGGACAAGATGAATTTTTTTTTTTTGAGTGTTGTAATTTTCTGTGTTTTTCCTTCTTCATAGTTTCAGGTAGTAATTTTTGGTTGGATGGTTAGTGCTGCACTGCAGGTGTTCATAGGTCAAAAGTATCAATAATATAGGTGTTAGCTCTTTATTGGACTATTTAGCTTTAAAATACCTTTTAACTAGCTAGGCTCAGCTCCATTTTGCTCACTTTTAGCTGGTAGCCAGAAGTGTTGCAGAACTCTCTGGACTTTAAATAAGATTTAATAAACCAAGCCCAAATGAGAAATTCACCTCCTTTGTGTTTTTAATCCTGGCTCTAAGTGAAGGCAGAAGAAAATGAAGCCAAGGCAGTTATCCCATTTACATTTATCCCTTTGCCATGGGCAAGGACACCTTCCCCTATCCCAGGCTGCTTCCAAGCCCCATCCACTGCCAGGCAAAGGCAGCAGGGAGAAGAAAAATGGAAGCTGGAGTTAACAGCACCAGTGAATGAACACATCTTGACTCAAGGGGCACTGGTTATGTGGGAAAAGAGAGGGATTTCACCAGAGAAATCCCCCAGAGCTGCAGCTGCACAGCACAGGCTGTCAGGAATGATGCTCTGGATGCTCTGAGCACCCTGGAGCTGAGGGCAGGGCCATAACCCATCACTAATTCACACACATCACAATCCTGCCACAGGGAACAGCAACAAGAACACAACTGACCATGAAAATCCAGGCCAGGAGTAAGGGAAAAAAGGCAGAATTTAGTGCAAGGCTCCAAAATCCAAAAAGAAAAAAAAACCCCAAGAATTGCTAGTTGAAAGATGCTCCACATTTTCAGGGTTGGAGATTAAATTAAAAATAATTTAACTGCTATTTCCCAGGTATTTTGATTTTACACAAGCAGCAGCCCCAGTGTGGAGCAGCCAGGCTGGGATGCCCACAGGAGATTTCCTGGGATTTCCTGGGAAGTCACAAATGTGATCTTCCACTCCAGTGGCTCTGTGCTGCTGCATCTGCTCTCACAGAGCTGGGCTCCCTCCATCCCAGCTGTGGATCCCACCCTGGGAATGGCAACTGTGGCTCCAGCTCTCAGCACATCCATGCATGCCTTATTAACACCCAATCCCCTGCTTTTTTTTTTTTTTTTTTCCCTGCCTTAAAAAAAAAAAAAAAAAAAAATCCATCAACTCCTATAAGGTTAGTAAAGGGGAAAGGGTAATTAATTAACACTGATGGGAAATCCCTCAACTGCCAGATCCCTCCCAGGGCAATTTCTGCTGCTACAGGATTGAGCAGGCTCCTATTAACACCCCTCTCTTTCTGTGACAAGGGGGATTTAATGGCTAATTAAATACAAAAACGTGGCCCCAACCCCAGTCCACGCTGTGTTTGAGGTTGGCATCACCCTCCCAGTCACCCTCTGCCCTCTCCTGCTCAAGAAAATCTCAAACTGAGCTTGGGTTTTGTGTTTTCTACCCAGAAATTCTGCACTGATCAGAGCCTCTGCTGAGCTTTTCCAGCCACCTCCAGGTCAGGCTGTCCCCAAAGCTGCACCTAATTCTGAAGGCAAAAATATCAGCACGTTCAGACTGCAAACAACATTTTCCTTTCAATAGGAAAGGTGAATTCTCTGACCTGCTGTTCTCTCCTTCCTGCATGGATCAGGGAGGTGCCACTGCAATGGGTGAGAGCTGGGCTTCATTTCTATTTATTTCTGTCTCCCTGGTGAAGAGCTGAGCCCATTTTCTATTTATGACCAGCTGGTAGGACCCTCACCCACCCTTCAGTGGTGGTTCCAGACCCCAAATCATCCTCCTCTCTCCATGGATTGGTTGGAGAAACTCACCCTGAGAGCTTTTACTCCTCACAGGAATTCCACACCAGCCTCTGCCTCTCCTTCCAGGACATCACCAGAGATTTATCCCCCCAGCTCTCTCTGCCTTATGTGCTTGCTCTAAATAGAAATTCATCCAATTCATCCCAGCAGGATGAGCTGAATGGACAGGGAATGAGCTGGTTTGTTTATAAATTTATTTATTTATTTATTTATAAGCCAATTTAACAGGTAAAATGCCTCATCCCAAGAACAAACAAACCAAGGAACAGGGCTGACAGAAGAGCAGCTTTGAGAGCTCTTATGCTTCAGCCAAGTTTTTCTTTAATTATTCTTTGTTACAGCTGGGAAGAGCAATGCAATTGGAAGGAACTCTGAACTAAATGGATGTGTGTGAGTAACACCAGTTAATTAAAGGCTGCTGAAAGCTCCTCCCAAGCTCAGGGAAGGGAAGGGAAATATTTCCCAGTGGTTATGAGCTGGATTGCTAGAAAGTGCACAGCAGGACTCCAAAATGGAATTTGTGCTCATATGGGAAGAGGAGAAAACAGGAAAGACCTAGATGGGATATTGGGAAGGAATTCCTGGCTGGGAGGGTGGGGAGATTCTGGAATAGAATTCCCAGATTTGCTGGGGCTGCTCCTGGATCCCTGGAAGTGTCCAAGGCCAGGCTGGAGCAGCCTGGAATAGTGGAAGGTGTCCCTGCCCATGGAAGGTGGGATGAGATGATCCTTCCACCCCAACTCATTTTGGGATTCTGTGACACCAAGCAAAGTTTTCCTCTTAAAAGCTGTCTTGGTTTAGGGCAAATTTGGGAGAAAACCTTTGAATGGGATTCTCTTAGGAAACAGATTTAAGTAGTTTTTGCCTTAACTGGTTTGGGGAAATATTTTTCATCATCAAGTCACCCCAAGACAAAAACCTAAACTTGTGGGTGCTGGATTATTTAGAAGAGCAGGAATGAGCAGTGCAGAGCAGCCCCCAAACCTCCTGAGAACATTTTCCCACCCTGCAGCAATGTCAGCTCCTGGAAAGCATCCTGTGAAACCTGGTTCATTAACAGCAAAGCCTTTCCACACTCCCAAGTAATTCATTTAACACCAGGCACAGAGTTTGCTCTGCTTCCTAATTCTCCTGTTTTTCCAGGCTAGGGATGTGGTGACAGGGGAATCTCTGGGTGTGGATACTGCTGAAATTTCCTTGAGAGAGACACAAGAATCAATCCCTGGGTTAATTCCCTCCATCCCAGCTGGGTGCAAGATCCAGCCAGGAGGGTCCTTCATTCATCAAGTAGCCAAGAGAATGGCAAAGGTTTGGTATTTACAGATATTTCATTGTGGATGAAGATGAGCCCCAGCAGAGCTCAATCTGCTTGTGGAGGTGCTTCAGAGCCTGAGGCAGATGGTGCCACACAGCACATGGTGTATTTTTGTATATCCACAGAATCATGCAGTGATTTGGGTTCAAAGGAACCTCAAAGACCATCTCATCTCATCTCATCTCATCTCATCTCATCTCATCTCATCTCATCTCATCTCATCTCATCTCATCTCATCTCACCCCCTGCCACAGGTCCAGCCTGGCCTTGGACACTCCCAGGGCTCCCCACCCTCACAGGGAAGAATTTTTATTTTTTCCTTGTATCTAATCTAAACTTCCCACTGCAATGAAATAAAAGCTGCAGTGATTTACACTCCCTGGGCCCATTTCCATCTGCAAATAACTCAGAGGTCACCTCCTGCCTCCTGGGCTCCAAGAACCCCTGGGAGAACTTGCTGCACCACATTACCTTTGATTAACAGGGTGTCTGGGGCTGCTCCTTACTCCACTAAGTGCAGTGAGTGCAAAGCTAAGAGCCACCTGACAGAAAGCTTTTATCCAAATAAATTTACAGGAGAAGGCAGCATCACCTCTGGATGCTGGGCAGGCACAGGCTGGTGGGAATCACAGAATCATTTGGGCTGGAAAAGACTTTTAAATCATGAAGTCTTTGTGTACCCAAATGCCAAATCCACACAGCTTTTAAATCCTTCCAGGGGTAGGAAGTCCAGCACCCCTCTGGGAAGCTTTTCCAAAGCCTAACTACCCATTCCATGAAGAAATTCTCCCAAATATCCAATTTAAACTTACCCTGGCACAACCTGTGGTTCCCTCTCCTCCTGTCCCTGTTCCTTGTCTGTCCCCTCCTGGCAGGGAGTTGTGCAGAGCCACAAGGGCCCCCTGAGCCTCCTTTTCTCCAGCCTGAGCCCCTTCCCAGCTCCCTCAGGAATTCTCCAGCCCCTTCCCAGCTCCCTCAGGAATTCTCCAGCCCCTTCCCAGCTCCCTCAGGAATTCTCCAGCCCCTTCCCAGCTCCCTCAGCCTCTCCTCATCAGATTTTTGCTCCAGATCCTGACATTTCTTTGCTTTTTCTGACTTCTCAGCCTGTTTGTCCCCCTCTGGATTTGGCCCCAGAGGAATGGAGGAGGTGGGAAGAGTGTTGGGCATTGCTGGAAAAGGATGGGATGGATCCTGCTGCTGCAGATGGAAAAAAAGCAGGAAAATGGGATTCAGGAAAGCCATCACACCAAGGCTTGGGAAACATTAAGGATTCTCCCTGCTTCTCTTTAAACAGCAAATATTTTACTTTGCAAATGCAAACAGATCTTGGTCCTACAGCAACTCCCTGGATACTTCCCCAAGCACTGTGGGCTGCAGGAATTCCCATGGACACATTCCCAGTGTCCCAACCTCCCCTCAAAAGTTCCTCTGGCAGCCAACACAGAGCCCTGGCCAAGTGAGCCAAGGGAAAATCCTCTCTGCTCATCCCTGTTTTGGCTCTGGCATTCCCTGGGCACAAACTGAGAAAGCCTTGCAGAGTTTCCCACCCCTGGTTCTCCCAAAGCAGCTGGGATAAAGTCTCAGTGTGTGATTTTTGGTTCTGAATAGGAATGACCTGCATCCCTCCTTCCATCTGTGCTGGGACAGGAGGAGCTGAGCTCCAGGTGACACCTGGATCATCACTGCTGATCCCACAGGGTGTGGGATGGAAATTCCCAGCACTGCAGGGATTTGCAATCTGAGGACAGTTTGTGCAATCCCAGCCCAGGCAGTTAAACCCCATGTAAAATTAAAATGGGGAGCACTGTTCTCCTTCCACTAAAGTCAAGATTTGTTTCTGCTTCCTCCAAGAGGATCTGGACATGCTGCCTGGCCTCCTCAAGGAGAGAGTGGTCCCAGCTCAGAGTCTTGGTTTAGAATCTTGGAATCATTTAAGTTGGAAAAGCCCTTTAAAATCACTCAGTCCAACCCTTTCCCCAGCACTGCCCCATGTCCCCAAGTGCCACATCCACACAGCTTTTACACCCCTCCAGGGATGGGGACTCCACCTCACTCCTCTGCTGCTCCAGAGCTTTCCCCAGCTCTGCTGCCCTTCCTTGGATGCAGAAAACAAAAGGGATGAGGATGAGAGGGGAGAGAAGAGGCAAAGCCCCACAATCCCAGCCCAAGGCTTCTTCCTGCACTGCCCAAAAGCAGCAGAAGCTTTTCACCATGGGACTCCTGATCTCTGCAGCTTGTTTTCAGTGCATGGCAAACCCAGGCTCACCTTTGGTGCAGTTGGGATGTGGATGGCAAAGACAAAAGCAGCTCCTGCAGGTGTGTCCCACCCCCAGGGAGGTGACAAGTGCCAGGTACAAGAGTGCAGGGTAACAACTCAGTATTTGAGAGACAGGCAGGAACAACTGCTCTGCATCACTGCCTCTCATTTCCCAACCCAGAACATTTTCAAACCTGCTTAAAATCTGCTACCAGAATCCACAAACCTCTGGGAGACCTTTTAAACCTGTGCCAGCAACAGCAAAGTGATTTTAAGACTGAGTTTGATTAAATGGCTGGGATTTCAGGGCTGAGGGAGATCCCTCCCACTCACACCCATCCATCCATCCATCCATCCATCCATCCATCCATCCATCCATCCATCCATCCATCCCATCATCAAGCTGCTGAGCCTGCACTCTCCCCACACTTCCAGCAGAAGACAAGAGGGACTCAGATGTGTGAGGAATAAATGATTCAGCTCCATCTTGTGCTCCTGCTCCTGGCATGCCAAGCAGCATTCCAGCTTGTCAGGATAAAAACCCACACAGCTGCAATATCTGTGCAAAACTGGGACAATTCAGATTAAAAACCCATTTCCCTCTGAGTTTCTCTGAATATTTACCCTGCTCCCAACAGCTGAAAGCAAGATGGGGAGAGTGAGGATTTGCCACAATCTGTGTCCAGCTTAGAAATCCCAGCTCCCTGAATGACAATTGATTGTGCCTCAGCACAGATTATTTTAAATGATCAGCTGGGAGAACCTCAGGGAGGAAAGGGAAAACTGGGGCAGCTCCCAAAGAGGGCTGGGAAAATCCCCTCTGGATTTGGTTCCAAGGGAAGCACGCTGCATTTACCAGGGATTGATTGCCCTGAGCCTGGAAATCACCTGCTGAGGAGTGAACACTGCTGCTTTCAGGAGTAACAGCTCAGCCAGGCTCTCCTGGATGTCAGCACAGGCTGTGGGGACAATCACAGCCTCAGAAGGGAAGAGCATCCCAAAGAATATCCACACCAAGAGGTGTTGGAATGGTGCAAGAGAATGCAGGAGCTGGCTGATGGGTGTAAATTAAGAGGGTGGGTTTAGATGGGATATTGGGAAGGAATTCTGGCTGTGAGGGTGGGGAGAAGTGGTACACACTGCCCAGAAGTGCCCAAAGCCAGGCTGGACAGGTCAGTGAGAGTAGAAGGTGTCCCTGTCCATGACTGGATGGGATTTAAGGCCCCTTCCAACCCAAACCATTCCATGATTCCCTCCTGTGAGCTGAAGGTATCCTTACACTGCTCATCACACAGAAAACATCAGGCCAAAAGGGACAGTCACCCTTTCAGCAAATCTGTCCCACTATCAAGGGCCTGTGCTCTCAAAAAATGACACCACCAGACACTTTTGCAAGAGGATCACCACTGCAATCCACAGGTGATTTGGTTCCTAATGCCCAGGATCAAGCTTGGAAATCATGGGTATTGTTTTTTTTTTTTTTTTTTTTTTTTGGGGTGTGTGTAACAAAATTCAAGGTAAATAACCTCTTCCCTTGATTTTGCTGGATGGAATCACAAGGAGCAATCTGAGCCCTGGCCCTGAAATCACTCCTTCAATTATTCCTTAACACATTTAATTCCACAAACTCTTCCCCTCCTTAAAAAGCAAATTAGCACCAGGCTAATACCAGTGAACCCCTGCAGAAATACAATTCTCTCAAGGCAGGTGAGACTTCACTGTTCAATTTCCAAAGCTCCCAGAGTAACTGTATGAAAATCATAATTTGAAATAATGTTACAGCTCCACATCTCTCAGCTACATCAGTGAAAGAGTGCCTGGCTAAAGCTCTCCCCAGGGAAAAGGGATGTGGAAGGAAAAGGTAAAGCTGATCTGATTCCAACCCCACTGCCATCACCTCCCACTAGACCTGGCTGCTCCAAGCCCCTTCCAGCCTGGCCTGAGCAGTAACAGCTGGAATTCCCTGTGTTCCAAACTCTGCCTGTTGCTTCTCATCCACCTGCTCCACACCACAGGAGCCTGGCTCCATCCTCTGCCTCCCTGTGAGCATCCTGATCCTGTGCCATCCTCATCCTGGGCATCCCACAGCAGCTGGATGTTCCTGCCTGCTCTGGGATCAGTGACTGCACCCCTGGATAGGGACAAGGACACCCAACTGCTCTGGCACATCTCTGAAAACCCAGAGAGGAGCTGGATTCCAGAGGGTCAGGAAAAACCCCTTCAACAGCAACAAGCACCACCAAACCCTTCTCCCCGCAGCACAACGTGGTGACCCCCCTTTTTGGGGCATGGTGACAAGTGACAGCTTGTCCCTGCATGCACCCACTGACCCAATTCGGGGTGCAGGGGATCTCCACCCTGCACGGACCTGCCAGAGCATCCCCAGATATTCCTGGAGAGCAATTCAGCACGCTGGGAGCTCACAGCCCAGCACAGGTGCCCCCAGCTGCTCCAGTCTGGAGTGGGGGCCAATTACAGCGATGTTCATGGCAGGAATGACGCCGTGCCCTGTGCCCTGTCCGCCCGTGTCCTGGTCACTTCTGCCCCAGTTCCTGCGCAGGGAGGCGGGCAGAGGGAGGGAGGGACGGAGCTGATGGTGGCCACAAGCGCTGGGACCCTCCTGCAGCACGGGGCGAGCGCTCTGATCAGCATTCAGGGACAGTATTCAGTATTCCTGGCTGCCACCCTTCCTCCTCCTCCTCCTCCTCCTCCTCCTCCCGGGTGCGGCAGGAGCTCGCACCCCTCGGCTCCCCGCTCCCACGTCCCCAAGGTGGATTTTACACCTCCCTCCCTCCTCCTCCCCAAACCATCGATCCACCCCCGGGCCCTGCCGGCTCCTTTGGGGGGGTCCAGCTGGATTTGGGGTGGCAGGGCTGGATTTGGGGACCCACGGGGAGCATCACCAGCACCGAGGGGACACGCTGCTCTCAAGTGAGGGCGCAACATGAACAGGAGACGATGGGAGAGGATGGGAGAGGATGGGAGAGAGTGGGAGAGGATGGGAAAAGACGGGAGAGGATGGGAGAAGACAGAAGAGGATGGGAGAGGATGGGAGAGGATGGGAGAAGACGGGAGAGGATAGCAGAGGATGGGAGAGCATGGGTGAGGATGGGACAGGACGGGAGAGGACGGGAGAGGATGGCAGAGGATGGGAGATGATGGCAGAGGATGGAAGAAGATGGGAGAGGATGGCAGAGGATGCTCCCACCCTACAGCTTGGCCGGGGCTGCCGGCACAAGCCGGGGCTCACCTTATGCAGCTTCCACATAGCTCCCAGCGCCTTGACCTCGTGGCTGGAGTGCTTGCCCTCCTCCAGGCACTGGTAGCACACGGGGCTCTTGCACTGCACGCAGTACATGCTGTGGTTCTCCAGCTCGTGGTCGGTGCAGGTGGAGATCTTGCGGGGGCTGAGGCGGCGGCTGACGCGGCCCTGGGCCGGCGGCACCAGGCGGTGCTTGGCCAGCGGGCCCCGCGGCGGGTGGCAGCGCAGGCGGCACGGGTCGCAGTAGAACACGTCGCACTGCTCGCACATCACGGCCGCCTCCTTGGGCGCCTTCTCGCAGAGCTGGCACCGCAGGGCCGCCGCCCTGCCCTGCTGGTAGCGGTCGATGACGCCCTCGAGCAGGCGGTTGCGGGGGAAGCCGCGCAGCCCGCGCTCGTCCAGCACCAGGCTGCGGTGGCACTGCGGGCACGTCAGGCACGCGTTGCGCGGCGGCGGCGGCGGCGCCAGCGCGGCCGGGGGAGGCGGCGCGGCCGGCGGGAACACGCGCACCCCGTTCGGGGACTTCTGGCACGGCGTGGTGGGAGCGCTGGCGAAGCCCCCGTAGGAGCCGTAGCCGCTGTCCGCCTCGCTGTACAGGCTCATCTTGTCCAGGTCCAGGTAGTCATAGTCGGAGACGGCCGAGCCCGAGGCGCGCCGGCTCTGCGGAGACTCCGAGTCCGGCGTCTGCACCAGGATGTTGCGGGCGCACGCCTGGCACAGGTTGTGCGAGCAGGGCAGGATGATGGGCTCCCGGTAAAAGGAGCCGCACACCGGGCATTTCAGCTCCTCTTCCATCTCTTCCATAAGGGAGGGAAGGACGGGGGGCGGCGGCGCGGCTGCGGCGGCCGCGGCAGGAGCCCGACGAGCGACCCGCACCGCACCGCGCCTCAGCGCCGACTGCCGCCCGCCCGCCGCCCGCCCGCCGCGCGCGCCGCCGGGCCCCGCCCCCGCGCGCCGCCATTGGCCCGCCCGCCCGCGCTGGGGCGCGCTGCGCGCTGTGATTGGCTGAGCCGCCTGTCCGTCACCGCGGCGGCGGCGGCGCTGCGGGGGCTGCGCTCGGGGCTGCGGCGCCGCTGCGGGGTCGGTGCGGGGAGAGCGGCGCTCCCGGCTCTGCCCCTGCTCTGCCCCTGCTCTTCCCGCTGCTCTTCCCGCTCCTCTTCCCGCTCCTCTTCCCTTCCCCGGCTCTACAGCCCCGCGGACAGCCCTCGGCGCCCGCAGCATCCCTTCCCCGCGCTCCTGCGGTTTCCCCTGTGACCGCACGAACTGACTTTGGCAGAGCGAGGGATGCGCTGATGGATGCGGTGCTGAGGTTCCGCTGTCATTATCGGAGTGGCCGCACGCTCAGCAGCGCTCCGGCTGTGCGGGGATGCTGCTGCTGCGGGGATGCCGTGCGGGGGGAGCGGTCCCCGAGCCTGGGACGCCCCCGTGGGGACACGCTCCGCCACTGGACAGCGGCGACAGCGGCCCCGAGGGGCTCCCCTGGCTTGGCTTCTCAACCCTGCTCGCTCCGAAGGTCGGCCGAGGTTTTAAACTGTCCTGGCAACAGAGCGGCGCAGAGGGTCCCGCTCGGCCAATGGGAAAATAGGATTGTTGGGATGTCTCTGGATTATCTCTTATTTCCCTCTCTCTGTGCTCGTTTTGGGGCTGCCCCTTGGTGCCCAGCTCTGCGCTGCCCGTGATGGCTTTGGCTGTGTCCAGCTCTGGGACCCAAATGTCAGAAGGATGTGGAATTGCTGGAGTGAGTCCAGAGAGGCCATGGAGCTGCTCCAAGGGCTGGAGCCAGGCTGGGAGAGCTGGGAATGTTCCCCTGGAGAGGAGAAGGATCCAGGGAGAGCTCAGAGCCCCTTGCAGAGCCTAAAAGGGCTCCAGGAGAGCTGGAGAGGGAAAGGGATGAGTGACAAGGGGACAAGGGGTGGAGTGGAATGGATTTATGCTGAAGGAAGGAATATTTAGAGCCCATATTAGGGAGAAATTCTTCCCTGTGAGGGTGGTGATGCCCTGGCACAGGTTGCTAGAGAAGCTGTGGCTGTCCCTGGATCCCTGGAAGAGTCCCAGGCCAGGTTAGACAGGGCTTGGAGCAGCCTGGGACAGTGGAAGGTGTCCCTACCCATGGCACCATTTCCATGGTGAGGGATGGCAAAAATACTGGGGACCCCCAGGGCTGTGAGTCCCCTGCTTGGCAGGACATGAGGGGCTCCTGCAGTGGGTCCATGCAGGATTCAGGGAGCAGGTTCAATTCCAATCTCCCACACTGATATTCAGGCAGGGGGGAAGCCCAAGAGCCCAGGTGCCCAAGGCAGGCACCACCATTTCTCAGCCTGACAAGGAGGGACAAGTGATAAGGAGAAAAGGAATTTCTGAGAGCTTCTCTTTTCCATTCCAATGTGCTTTGTTCTTCCCTTTTTGCTTCCTCAGGCTCCTGCTGGCTCTGTATTGACCGTGGCTTCCCCTGCTCTCTGCTGAACATTCCTCATTAGCTCCCTGTTGGTGTCTCTGCTCAGAGCTGATAATATTTTTTCCCCTGTTTTCCCTCCTCGAGCTGCCCTTTTGCCAAAATAAAACCATCATTCCTTTTTTGCCTCTTATTTCCTGTGGCCATTTTTCACCCTGGCAGGTCTAGGATTGCCTTTTCTGCTGGAGTGATCCCGCAGGTCGTGGAAATGGGCAGGAGGAGGAACACAGCCAGAGCCTTTGGAAGCAACCCTTGGTCATAAACATTGAGCTGTTTTCTTCCTGGCACTGCAGCTCGAGCCCTCAGCGAGCAGCAAGTGCTGCTCACGCTCTGGCTGTGTTTTATTTACAACTGTCACACTTGTCACTGCACAGCTCTGGACCTGCAGTAATTACTTGACCCAGCTTCAGCATCTGTTAGTCTGATGTGGCTGTGATGAGTGAAAAGGTGGAGAAATTGTTCTCAGGAGCCTCATCTTCACACAGAATCATTGATGATGGAATCATTGAGATTGGAAAAGATTTTTGGGATCATCAAGCTCAGCCTTGATCCCCACCTTGTCCCCAGCCCAGAGCACTGAGTGCCACGTCCAGTCATTCCTTGGACACCTCCAGGGATGGGGATTCCAAACCAGCCTTTCCATGATGAAAATTTCCCTGGATTTTCCTGCCATACAAGCAGCTCCCTCTCCTGCTATTGGGGCATCTCCTGTTGTAACCAGCCTCTGCTCTGGACAGTGTGGAAGCCACTGCTGGGCTGAGATAAATGGAAGTAATTTAGACTCTATAAGTGCTCCTGGATCCTCTTGGTGAATCGTAATAAATATCTGAGCTGGGCTGGAGCTCATAAATAAAAGAGAGAAATGAACCAAGACAACAACTCTGCAGTCTCTTTATTCATCCCACACCCAGAACATCTTGAGGAGATAAATCAGAGGGGACAAGGGCTTGGAACTCCTCAGAGGAGAGGGTTGGGAGCACCAGAACCTTCCCAGAGGTGTCTGATGCAGGCAGATCTTCCACTGCCACCTGGGAAACCTCCTTCAGGCTCTGGGAATGTGTTTCCCCTTGTGCCTGGGGGTGCCACATGTGGTGCCTTGTCCCTACACAGGATCTCTGCTGGAACCCTTTTCTGGGAACATCTCAGCAGGTGCAGCCAGAGCTTGGAGTTGCTTTTATGACTCCAAGACATTGGCAGCTCATAATTCACCCTGTCACCAACCAACACACCCTCCCCTGCTCCTCCTCCATCATTTTGGACAGATGAGCTCTTGGCTGGCTGGAGGAATCCTTGTTTGTGAGCCCCTGTGTGCAGGAATCCTCATCCCTGCTGTCCTCCTGTGTGCTCAGGTCACCCAGAGCTTCCAGCACATCCTGCTGTCCCTGTCCTGGGGACAGCTGCTGGCAGCAGGGCAGGTGCTGAGCTCACTCTGCTCTCTGGTGCCAAGACCATGGTCAGGACAAGGTTGGAAATGCCTGGGAAGGCTCCAGGGCTGCTCTGGAGCTGCATCCCACAACAACTTCCAGAGCTTCTTACTGCTGACATCATTTGCTCCAAGCACCATTTCAGGAGCTCAGGAAGTTGGAAACCCTTCCCATTTCTTTCTGAGGTCTCCTCACAAGGAAAAGTGCCAGATTTTTGTGGCTGATTGACCTCATTGAATGCAGGTGGCATCTTGGCCCATTTTATCTCAGTGTCACAAACATGAAGAGCCCAGGAAATGCTTTGTGCCTGTAGCCAGACCTTCCAGTTTTTGGGCATTTTGAACATTTGGATGCCCAGTTCTCCAGAATCAGTTTCCCTTTACCCAGCACAGGTTCCTTCCCATCACTCTGAGCTGCTGCAGGCTGAAGCAGTGCCAGCTCTGCTGCCTCACTGCTGGCAGGGAGCTGCAGTGAGGTTTCCTGGGGTTAGATGGATTATGGAAGTTAAAGGAAACCTTCCCAATGGCACAACAGTCAGAATTTTTCCTGTTGTGTAGGAGGCAGACAAAGAGGCTCAGCATGAGAAGGATGTGGGGCTGCTGGAGTGAGTCCAGAGGAGGAGATGCTCCAAGGGCTGGGAGAGCTGGGGGTGCTCACCTGGAGAGGAGAAGGATCCAGGGAGAGCTCAGAGCCCCTAAAGGGGCTCCAGGAGAGCTGGAGAGGGACTGGGGACAAAATCCTGGAGTGACAGGACAAGGAGGAATGGATGTAAACTGACAGAGTGTTAGGTGGGAACTGACAGAGTGTTAGGTGGGATATTGGGAAGGAATTTTTGGGAGGGTGGGGAGGCCCTGGAATAGAATTCCCAGAGCAGCTGTGGCTGCCCCTGGATCCCTGGAAGTGTCCAAGGCCAGGCTGGACAGGGCTTGGAGCAGCCTGGGACAGTGGGAGGTGTCCCTGCCCATGGCAGGGGGTGGAATGGGATGAGCTTTAAAATCCCTTCCAACCCAAACCATTCCATGATTCAGGGATCTCTCTGCTTCCCTCCCTCTCTCCCCAAACACTCAGGGCTTGTTTGGCTGCTGAGCCACAGCAGCAAAGCTGCTCATCACCACCCCCATGGAGTGGGTGTGAAACAGCCCCTGTTCCCTGCTCCAGCCCTTCCCAAGGACCTGTGGAGGTGCCCAAGGCTGCTGCTGGCTCTGGCACAGGGAGGCTGGATCTGAGGAACACTCATGGCAGCATTAACTGTGTCATTGATTGAAATATTTAATGATTTTTTTTCTTTCCTCTATCAGATTTTAATTACAACTGCTGAGCACACGTTTTGCAAATGAAATCCAGTAGCTCAGGGTAAGGCTAACCCCCCAGGGGTCAGAGGAGGCTGTTCTTCCCTGGGGAATTCCAGCTGTGACCATGGGCATTGACAGGGGATAATGCTTCCCAAAAACATCTCCTGGAAATCACTTCTGGAAATAAGGTGGCAAAATTGCTCCATCAAGTACAAGCCAGGCTGGTGAGATGCCAGGATCTGACTGCAAAAGGAGAAGTTAAAGCTCAAATGATGCCTCAGAGTGAGCTGTACTGAAAAAAAAACCTGTAAATCTCAAAGTGCTGCTTACTTTCAAGGGTGATATCATTTATTTTTAAGTTATTATTTTTTTCTCTCTCCCAGGAGCTGGTGGAAAATTTCTGATTTTTATCAGAACAGAGCAGAAACCATTGCTAATACACGGGAAGAGCAGAGCTTCAAGTTGAAATTGTGATGCTCCCTTGACCAGCCTGCCCACTTACTCATCCCCTCTGGGATTAATGCCCCACTTCTCCAGCTTGTGACTCATTTTGGAGAACAGCAACATGAAACTCATCCCACCAGAAAAATCTGTCCTTCCTCCCACAGCCAGTTTGTCTCCACCTTCCTTTCCCTGCTGCCCCAAGACTCAGCTGGAGCATTTGGTGGTTCAGATGTGCTGAAGGTGGGACATTCCTTGTGTCTTCAGCATTAAAAAAGAAGCTTTGTCCAAAATTTATTGGCTTCACAAACAACTCAAGGCTTGTTTGACCAGCCCTGGAAGTGTCCAAGGTCAGGCTGGATGGGGTTTGGATTATTCTGGGATAGTGGGAGGTGTCCCTGCCATGGCAGGGGTGGAATGAGATCAGCTTGAAGGTCCTTCCAACCCAAACCATTCTGAGACTCTCTGATATTTCCATTTTCAGAGAATTTCTGCTTCCTTTGAGCAGAAAATTGTCATTCAAAATGATCTCCTAGCCTATGCAGTACAGACATCTCTTAAAATAAAATCTAAATTTTAAAATTTTTAATTCTAAACTTTAAATTGTGTCTAAATATAATGATAAAACTGGATCTGCTGCTGAGTGCCTGCAGTCACCCAGGTGTCAGAGAAGCCTCCAGGAGCAGCTTTCCCATTAATTGATGGAGTGGGATATTTTTTTTTCCACCCCTCACAGCTCCTGGCTGAGAACTTTAGGAGGAAGCAGCTGAAAAACTTTTTTGGATGTATCAAGTGGGAGGCTCAAATCTAATGTATGGCTGAGGCTGGTGCACATTTCTTCTCGCTGCCATGGCAACCAAACTAACTAAAAATAAGAAGCATTCCCATAAATGTCAAAACTCTCCATGCTTCCCTGACGTCTGGGGGATCTGACCTGGAATCTGTAATCATTATGTAACAGTGGTTAACATTCCCTAATTACAGGGGAAAATTGTCTCCAGGTTGGATGCTTTGCATCATTTTGGGAGTCAATCTGCTCCCCTGTGCTCTTTGGGGTTTGTGGTGGGGATGAGGTGCTTGGAGCAGCTGTTTGCCACCTGCTGGGACTCTGTGTGAGCCTGGTGCCAGTGTCCATCTGCTGGAAATAACCACAAAATAAAGCACTAAACCCAAACCTGCCCTTTGGGGAAAGCTGCCTGGGCAGGGGGCAGCTCTGTGTGAGGGGGGACAGCCCAGGAGTGTTTTAGGGGCTCCCCCCAGGTCTGCAGGTCCTGCTGGAGGGGCAGCCCTGGCTGGTGCCTCTGCCCAAGGGCTCCATCACCTCTGCCCAAATCAGAGCTGGAATCAGGCAGGGGCTGGGGAAGGGAGCCTGGGAAACCTGCCCGGGGGTGGGGGGACATCTGGTGGAGCTGGGATGGGCTGGATGGGATGGGCTGGATGGGATGGGCTGGATGGGATGATCCCCATGGGAGGAGCTTTTCTGTTGCTCCAAGTGGCCTCCAGGTGATGCTCCAGGACCCTCCCCCTGCTGCAGAGCCTTCACCAGAGGCTGGGAATGTCCTGCTGAGGGCAGCAGAAGGTGCCACCATTCCTAGGGAATGCTAGAATGTTAGGTTTGGGTTGGAAGGGACCTTCAAGGCCACCCAGTCCCAGCCCAATGCCCCTCCACTAGCCCAGTTGCCCCAAGCCCCATCCAGCCTGGCCTGGGTTTCCTGCTGTGATTTCCCTTCCAGGATCCCCAGCATGGGAAGAGGATTCCCAGCAGGAAGAATGGTGCCTTGGGTTTTAGCTTTGGTATTTTTCAGAATCTCTGCTGCTTAGTGTGTAACTCTGAAACTTCATGTTGGGTGTTGGTGAGTTCTGTTCACAGGGTGGTTGGAGAAAACAATCCCATTATACCTGGAGAATCAAGGAGAACTGGTGCCAAAAAATCATAAAAAATGGGAAGTTTCAGGGAAGTTTCAGGGAAGTTTCAGGAAAGGAAAGGAAAGGAAAGGAAAGGAAAGGAAAGGAAAGGAAAGGAAAGGAAAGGAAAGGAAAGGAAAGGAAAGGAAAGGAAAGGAAAGGAAAGGAAAGGAAAGGAAAGGAAAGGAAAGGAAAGGAAAGGGAAAGGAAAGGAAAGGAAAGGAAAGGAAAGGAAAGGAAAGGAAAGGAAAGGAAAGGAAAGGAAAGGAAAGGAAAGGAAAGGAAAGGAAAGGAAAGGAAAGGAAAGGAAAGGAAAGGAAAGGAAAGGAAAGGAAAGGAAAGGAAAGGAAAGGAAAGTTTCAGGAAAGGAAAGTTTCAGGAAAGGAAAGGAAAGGAAAGGAAAGGAAAGGAAAGGAAAGGAAAGGAAAGGAAAGGAAAGGAAAGGAAAGGAAAGGAAAGGAAAGGAAAGGGAAAGGAAAGGAAAGGAAAGGGAAAGGGAAAGGGAAAGGGAAAGGGAAAGGGAAAGGGAAAGGGAAAGGGAAAGGGAAAGGGAAAGGGAAAGGGCCAAGCCAGGGGCTGAGGCTCCATAACCTGGGGCTGTGGTTGGACAATTGACCCCAACATGAACCAAAACTTATAAAAGTGTAAAACTCATGACCAGGATCCATCTGGGATTTGATTTGGGTGCAGCCCTGGCCGGGCTCTGGCACTGCCCAAGGTGAATCCTTTCAATAAATTCTGATTTTATCCCTTTTGCTCTGCCCAGTCTCTGTTCCAGCTCAGCCTTTCCAGGCAACAAGAACACAAGGGTGAAGAGAGGGGATGTCCTGGCCAGAGTCACTCAGATCCCAGGTCTGGTGGCCAGATGTGAGGTCCTGGCAGATAAAAACTGACCTGACCTGAAGCCACAGTGATGGCTGTGACAGGATCAACCCTTCCATATGGATTTGCTCAGGGAGCCAACACCTCCCAAACTGAAGGAAGCACAGCAGCAGTGTTAGGCAAATTAACCCACAAACACCAGAGGTTTATGTCCAAAAAGGAGACAGAGGAGTCCTTTTTGCTTTATTTGAATGAAGGGAGAGGCCATGGGACATTCCCTGGGATCTCTCAGATTTTTGGAGGTTGCAGCCTCCTTTTATCCCAGTTTCCCATCTGCATTTCCCTCTCTCTTTCCCCATGGGCTGAGGTACCTGAGAGGCACAGACTGCCCAAACCCTGATACCTGAGATTCCCCTCTAATGTACAACCCTCCCTTTGAATTTTTAATTCTTATACAATTCATAGTTTTTCCCCATTGCTTCTTTCATCTTTCAATATCCAACTTCATTTACCAGCAAAGCTACAGTTTGTTGGTAAAGGCAAATCTCTTTTCCCCTTCATCAATCAGTGGAATCCCTCCCATTGTTTCTTTTATCTCTCAGTGCTAACCTAATCTACCAGCAGATCCACAGCTTGTTTGTAAAGACAAATGTGACATTGCTGTCACAGGGACCCCCTTCCCAAATCCCACAGCTGCCCCTTTGGGATGGCTGGGATTGCTGTCCCTCCCCTCCCAGAGGAATCTCTGCTTCCCAACACGTCTCCCCCCCGTTCCCAGCCCGGATTTTGGGGTGTGGGTGTTCCCCCAGCCTGCAGTGACAGGCTCAGAGGAACCCGGGGGTGGTGCTGGAAGCAAACCAGGCTTGTTCCCATTCCTCACTGCCCACCTCTGGCTGGCAAAGCAGCATTTTAAATTTAAATCTCAATAAAAGGGCAAAACAGAGAGAAGCTGGCACATTGAGATGTTCCATGGTTTTGTGGTTAGTGGAAACATCCTGGGGCAATATCCAGTGGGTGTGTCCATGGACAGCCAAGGCTGCTGATCTCACACACCTGCTGTTCCAAGGCCAAGGTTAATTAAAAAAAAAAAGGAGGCATGGGAAATATTATGCCAAAAGAGCAGAAAATAAGAAAAAAAAAATCTAGAACTTATAATGATATATTTAAGATAAGCTGATTTAATTCAATCCCTGCACTCTGATTTCTCTCTGAAGAGCCCAGAGAGATCCCTGACTCACTGACTCCAACAGGAAATCCTTTTTTGGGGGTGTTAATACCAACCACAGGCACATCCCTGGCAAATGTAGGGGCTCTGGCACTCAAGCATCCAGCTTGGGGTCAGGGATGGAGGAGGTGCATCCCACCTGGTTCAGACATGGTGAAGGGAGATGTTGGAGTAGGTGAAGAGGAGAGAATGTGGGAAGGAAAAATCCTCTGGGCCATTTTCTTTGCCGCTGGTCCCTGCTGCACCCTGTGGGACAGGCTGGCACTTCCCTCCTGCAGCTCCTGCTGTGCTGCTGGTCCAGCAGGATTTTAGGAGAGAAGAGCTGTGGGAATCCCTGCCTGGGCTGCTGCTCCAGGATTCTGCCAAGGGAATGGCACCTGCCAGGCCCCTGATGCAGGGACCAAGCCCTCTCCAAGGAAAACTTTCCTTCTTTTCTTTTCTTTTCTTTTCTTTTCTTTTCTTTTCTTTTCTTTTCTTTTCTTTTCTTTTCTTTTCTTTTCTTTTCTTTTCTTTTCTTTTCTTTTCTTTTCTTTTCTTTTCTTTTCTTTTCTTTTCTTTTCTTTTCTTTTTTTTTCTTTTCTTTTCTTTTCTTTTCCTTTTCTTTTCTTTTCTTTTCTTTTATCCTCTTCTCTTCTCTTCTCTTCTCTTCTCTTCTCTTCTCTTCTCTTCTCTTCTCTTCTCTTCTCTTCTCTTCTCTTCTCTTCTCTTCTCTTCTCTTCTCTTCTCTTCTCTTCTCTTCTCTTCTCTTCTCTTCTCTTCTCTTCTCTTCTCTTCTCTTCCCTTTCCCTTTCCTTTCCCTTTCCTTTTCCCTTTCCTCCTCAAGGAGTTGAAGGAAAAGCAAACTCTGGACCATGGAAAGAGGAAAATATGGACACCAGGACATCAGTACTCCCTGGGATTTGCTGGACACTTTTCTGAAGACTCTTATTCTTCATCCCTGCTTTTGGCTTTGATTTTTTGGAAAGAAACTCCAAAGGCTCTTTCCAGCAAAGCAAGGAAGGCATAATTTGTGTGGAGACTTCAACCACAGCCATTCCATTTGAAAAGGCTGCTAGAATTCCAGGAAAATGAAAAGTCTGTGGATTTCTTTGCCCCTGGATCCCTGGCAGTGTCCAAGGCCAGGTTAGATGGAGCTTGGAGCAGCCTGGGATAGTGAAAAGTGTCCCTGCCATGGCAGGGGTGGGATGGGATGAATTTCAAGTCCTTTCCACCCCAAACCATTCTCTGTAATTCCATGATTTTGTGTCTTAGTGCAGAACTTCTGGGAGCAGAGAGGGGTGTGGGGAACAGGACTGGAAAAATCAACTTAAAAAAGAAAATGGAGGGAGTAAAAATGAGTCAGTGCAAGTCCTTTTAGATCTTGGAAAAGTCTAGGTAAGGAATAAATCCTCTTTAATGGGCTCTTTCATCAGTGGGTGCCCAGAGCCAGGGGTGAGCACAAGCAGAAAGAACAAGGAAACACTGCAGCATTTCTGGCTGTAAAAATGGGAATATTTTTGAGTGTTTGGGCTGTGGCAGTGCCTCCACCTGATCCAGACATCCCATAAGGCTCTAAAGGGCATTTTTCCTCCCTGAAGGAGAGTGACAAACTGGTGATGCTGCACCTGCCTTCCTCCTCCTCCTCCTCCTCCTCCCACCACTGCTCTGCATCCATCCATCATCCACCCCTGTGCCAGCACACCTCCCTCTTCTCCCAGGAGCTTCCACCAGGTCTGTGCTGGCACTGGCATCATCTTGGCTTTTTATTTTCTTGGGGATTCCTTCTCCCATACCTAAGACTTGCTTGTGGTTTTTTTTTTTTTTTTTTTTGTTTGTTTGTTTTTGGTTTTGGTTTTTTTTTGTTTTGTTTTTTTTTTGTTTTTTTGTGTTTTTTTTTGTGTTTTTTTTTTTTTTTTTAATTTGGTTTTGTTTGTTTATTTTTGTTTTGCTTTGTTTGTTTTTTGTTGTTGTTGTTTTGGTTTTTGTTGTTTTTTTGGGGGGGGTGTTTGGGTTATTTTCTTTTTCTTTTTCTTTTTGTTTGTTTGATTTTCCTTTTTTTTTTTTTTTTTTTATTTTTTAAAATTTTCTATTCCTGCTGCCATGGCAACCTGGATGGATTCTGGTCACGGCTTTGGCCCTCCCAGCTGCAGATGGCCACAGGGACATCAATCAACAAGTGACACAGCCCCCTGGGGTGTGGCAGAGCTGGGAGTGTCCCTGCAGGCAGGGATTGTGCTGGAACCCCAGCAGAGAGTGGTGGATGTGCTTCCTTCTCCCTGGGGATCCCCCAGGACTGGGGGCTGGAAAGCTCTGAGGGGGTTATTTTGGGTTCTGGCCACCTGGGAAGGCAGGAGTTGGGTCTGTGTGCAATGATTCATAGAATCATAAAATCATGGAGTGGTTTGGGTTGGAAAGGACCTTAAAGCTCATCCAGTTTCACCTCCTGCCATGGCAGGGACACCTCCCACTGTCCCAGGAGCTGCAACCTGGCCTTGGGCACTTCCAGGGATGCAGGTGTCAGGAGAATTAATCCACAAACACCAGAGGTTTATGTCCAAAAAGGAGACAGAGGAGTCCTTTTTGCTTTATTTGAATGAAGGGAGAGGCCATGGGGGATTTCCCTGGGATCTCTCAGATTTTTGGAGGTTGCAGCCTCCTTTTATCCCAATTTCCCATCTGCATTTCCCTCTCTCTTTCCCCATGGGCTGAGGTACCTGAGAGGCACAGACTGCCCAAACCCTGATACCTGAGATTCCCCTCTAATGTACAACCCTCCCTTTGAATTTTTAATTCTTATACAATTCATAGTTTTTCCCCATTGCTTCTTTCATCTTTCAATATCCAATTTCATTTACCAGCAAAGCTACAGCTTGTTTGTAAAGACAAATCTCTTTTCCCATTTATCAATCATTGTTTCTTTTATCTCTCAATGCTAACCTTATCTACCAGCAGATCCCCAGCCTGTTTGTAAAGACAAATGTGACATTGCTCTCACAGGGGCAGCCACAGCTTCTCTGGGCAAAGAAGTCCTCAGACCTTTCATTTTCCTGGCATTTTAGCAGCCTTTTCAAACCTTAAAGCTCATCCATGGTCCTGCCATGTGGAGCAACTTCCCTCTGTCCCAGGCTGCTCCAAGCCCTGTCCAGCCTGGCCTTGGACACTTCCAGGGATGCAGAGGCAGCCACAGCTGCTCTGAGCACCCTGTGCTCACCCTCACAGGGAAGAATTCCCAATTCCCAGTCTCCCATCCATCCCTGTGCTCTGGCAGTGAAGCCATTCCCTGGGTCCTGTCCCTCCAGCCCTTGTCCAGAGTCTCTCTCCCACCCTGCTCAGTCTGTTGGGTGCCAGTTCTGGGCAGCTTCAGCCATGGATGGGGAGATGCCACTGCTTGAATTTAGCAATTCTCCCAAGAGTCCTCACCCATGCACTTGTCCACCCTCCCCTGTGGAACAGCTGCCATGGGAAATGCCAGCTCTGGCTGCCTGGACTTTGGGGTGATGCCTCAAGCCACAGATCTCTCTTAGTGGCAGAGATGATTTGTCCCCTCCTTGTTCTGCTTCCCAGTTCTTGTGACCAAATATAATATTCCCTGTAGATGTAAGTGATTTTCAGTGAAATGGACCTTCAGCTTGAAGTTTATTTGCATTTTAATAAACCTTCTTTGACAGAGAACACCCTTCTCTATTCATCCCCCACAAAAGAGGAGTGAATTGAAAATTATGCAGGAACTTCATGCGGCTGAAAGGAAATTGCAAGCTCCGACTTGGCTGCACTGAGAAATCTGGAGATCAAATGATCCCATCAAAAAGGAGCAGCAGCTGCTGATGTGAGACTGAGCAAGGGAAGGGATTTTGGGAAGGATGCTCTGGAATGGGAGTGGTGTCCATTTGAAACAGGGTGGTGGAGCCTGGGCTGGGAGTGTCTCCAGCAGAGAACACAAAGGGATGAGTGACCCTTCTCCACCCCTGGGCTCAGGGACTTGGCTCTGAGCTGACCCCGTGGGGATGTGGTCAGGGCTGGGGAAGGAATGGGATGGATTCATGTCACTGTCTGTGGATTCTCCTGAGCTTGAGTTCCCCACAGCAGGACATTTGATGGTTTAGAGTCCAAGTTTTCCCAGCTCGAGCACTGAAGAAGATTCAGGAGGTTTTCTGTGGTTTCCAAGGTTGTTTATTATTCCTTATCTAAGGAATTCTTTCTCTAACTAACAGAGATCTGTTCAGCATGAGATCCAAGGCACAGTGCCTGCCCTTGGGGCAGGATTTATCTTTTATACTATAAATTACATACCTAATGTTTACAATTACTTTCCAATACATGACACCTCTATTACACTGTCCAACTCTGTCCCAGACCAATCCAGTGATGCCAGCCTGGCACTAACGTGGATGGCATGGAGAAGAAGAAGAAAGAAAAGACACACCACACCCAAAATCCTCCATATTAGCTTCAAACCCCCTAATACAAACATTTCTAAAAATTCACTTTTCTACCTTCTAACAATCTAATTTATACTCTATTTATTTTCTGTGACTTGTAATTCTTCCTGCAATGTTGGTAATTTTTCCCAGGGGCTGAAATCAACCCACAGGGGTCCTGGGTACTGTGCCAGGGACTCTGAGCCCCCTGTCAGGGGGGTTTGGAGGCATCCAGGGGAGCCAGGGGAACACCCTGGGCTCCCACAGATTCCATCCTGCTGTGCTGCAAGGCTCGGTTGAACACCTTCCACCAGAGGATGTGATTCCCAGAGGGATGTGCAGGCAGGAGAAGTGCATTCTGCATTCCCAGCTCCCTCTCCCTCCCAGCCCTCCTCACGGATCCGCAGCTCCATCTGTGCCCGGGGGCGGGGGTTTGCTGGAGGAGGAGCAGGAGGTGGGAGAGAAATCAGCGAGGCGAAGGCAGGCAGAGAATAGAGAATAGAGAATGGGATGGCAGCGCCTGAGATCTCCTCCATTGTCTCCTCTGTCACTGAGCTCCGGAAAATTTAGCAGCACCCGGCTCTGCCTTGTGCTCTTGGAAACAGGAGCCAAAAGCTCCCTGTTTGCATCTGCTCAGCAGATTCTGCTTCCCCGGACCTCACACCGACGTGGGCTGAGGGGCTCTGGGGATGAGGCTTCCACAGCTGGAACGAGAGGGGTTAAACACCAGAGAGTCATGGAATGGTTGGGATTGGAAGGGATCTTAAAGCCCATCCTGTGCCACCCCTGCCATGGCAGGGACACCTGTCCCAGGTGTTCCAAACCCCAGTGTCCAGCCTGGCCTTGGGCACTGCCAGGGATCCAGGGGCAGCCACAGCTGCTCTGGCAATTCCAGCCCAGCCAGGAATTCCCAATTCCCACTATCCCATCCATCCCTGCCCTCTGGCAGTGAAGCCATTCCCTGTGTCCTGTCCCTCCATCCCTTGTCCCCAGTCCCTCCCCAGCTCTCCTTTAAGCCCTGAAGGGGCTCTGAGCTCTCCCTGGATCCTTCCTTTCCCCAGGGGAACATTCCCAGCTCTCCCAGCCTGGCTCCAGAGCAGAGGAAATCCAGCTCTCAGAGCATTTTTGTGTACATCTCCAAGTGATAATAACAGAGGAGATTTGTGATTTGTGCTAGTTTAGGAACATGCTGCCTGGTCACACAGGGCTGGGGGCAGTGCCAGGCTGCCTGTGGCACTGCACTGGCACAGGGTGCTCAGAGCAGCTGTGGCTGCCCCTGGATCCCTGGAAATGCCCAAGGCCAGGTTGGACATTGGGGTTTGGAGCAGCCTGGGATAGTGGAAGATGTCCCTGGATGGGATTTAAGGTCCCTTCCAGCCCAAACCACTCCAGGATTCCATTCCTCTGTGCTCTCCAGGAGAGGAGGTGGCTGTCACCATGTCCCCATGCCATGCTCTTGGTCTCCCTCCTTTGAGGGGGACCCATTTCTCTCCTCACCAATCCCTCCTGGGGCATGGAACATCCCAAACACTGAAATGTGAGGAAGATTAGGAGAGAAAAATGAGTATTATTATGGCTGGGAGGAAAATACCAGTAGAGAGAGGAGGGGAAGGAATGAATCATTTTTGACAGATGTCCCCACACTGCAAATGCTGCCTGGCTGTGGAAAAAAAAAAATCCTACAAGCTAAGGAGAGCCTCACTGTTTATCTAAACAGAGCAAAAATGGAAAATATTTCATAAAATCCCAAAATGGTTTGGAAGGGATCTTAAAACTCACAGAGTTCACAGGGGCATCTTCCCCTGTCCCAGGCTGCTCCAAGCCCCAATATCCAATCTGGACTTGGACACTGCCAGGGATCCAGCCACAGCTGCTCTGGAATTTTTTTGTTTGTTACATTCCATGCTTCATGCAGAGGATTTATGGTTTTGAAAAGATTTCATAAGTTACCCTCACTTAATCTGTATTCTGAAAATATTTTCCAAGGTTTGGCCAGGCTCTGTGGGACACTGAGCTCTGCCTGAACTGCTTCAATCACCTTCACACTGGCTCTCAAACAGGCCATTAATTCGATTTTTGAGGATGTTTCTTTAGCCCTGAGTAGCCCTGGTGAGGAACTTCTCTCCTGTGCTCATTACAGCTGTGTTTCTGCCTTTGTGCAGCAAGAAAGCTGTTTGGGGACTGAACACAATTCCTTAATTCCCAATTAATGGTTGTCATTATCTACGCCTTACATAAAAAACCAGCTGGAGTGTGACACAACCTTACAAGGTGCCCTGACTCACAGGAAATAATAAATGGTAAAGAAAAACTTTTATCCAAGTAAGGAATAAACAAGACATTTGCCTTTTCAAAAGAAGATGACTCTGGAGGTAAGAAAGCTCTTCCACACAACAATTCCCAGGCATCACTGACTCATTGTATTTATAGGAGAAATTACTTCTCATGGCAAAATTTCAAGCAGCACCAACAAGCTTTAATCTCCAGGCAGAGGAATAAGTCAGAGGGCCCCACTGGTGGTGGTTTTAATTCTTGAAAACCACTTTTTGCACTTCCAACCTGAGCCTGCCTCCGAGGCAGCTCAGCTGATCTCATCCCAAAAATGCTTTTAAAAGTATGTGGTGATAGGAAAGGGAAGGGGCCCAGCAGGAGGTGCCACCTCCAGGATGCTCTGGAAGGGCAGGAGGGAAAGCCAGAGTCAGGCTTGTTATAAATGAGAAACAAAGTCTCGATATTTAGCAAAATTTCGATTGCTTTGTTTTATATGGCCAGATCAAGCAGGGCTGGGGAGGCAGAGGGTTCACAGCCCACCCCATGCTCCACCAAACTTTGCTTTGCAGCTCCCTTTTAGAGCATGGTTTCCTTGTAGTCATCAGTAATTGTTATTTTTTTACTGTCATAATTCTGCCAGGTAAGCAGTGGTGGTCGGTGGGATCTCTGGACGATGTGAGTCTCTATTTGTCAGTCCCATAGAAAACCATCAGGTCTTGGTAGATAAGGAAATGGCAGAAGTCTGGTCTCAGGGATAGGCTGCAATTGATTACACAAAGGCAGGAAATCTGATTTTTGCAGAATCTGTTGGGCTGTGTGAAAGCCTTGTTTTGCAAGCTGTCAGTAGATACAACTTATTTAGAAACATAATATTCATAACAGGGGGATTTAAAACAAAATTATTTAATCATATATTTTCCTTTCTTTAGTGTCATGCTTCATTTCAGACTTAAGTATTCTGGTTTATACAAACCCCAATGCTTTTATGACTAACACGAATCTTTTATCAATTATCACAGGCTGAAGTCACAGGTGGCTCTGTCATCATCCCCAAGGATTTTATAAGTGAAGGGAAACTCTCAGGGAGCAGTGGCTCCTTCTCCATCGATGTGGAGGATGATTCCTGCATCTCTGCGTGGCAGGCAGCTCAAATCCCAAATGTCACAAACACCAGGAATGCCATGCAGCACTGCTGGCTCTCCCTGAGCTCTCCAAATCCCCTCCAGGCGCGGGGACGGGGGCACGAGCAGCCAGGTGTAAGGAAAATTAATCCACAAACACCAGAGGTTTATGTCCAAAAAGGAGACAGAGGAGTCCTTTTTGCTTTATTCGAATAAAGGGAGAGCCCATGGGGCATTTCCCTGGGATCTCTCAAATTTTTGGAGGTTGCAGCCTCCTTTTATCCCAATTTGCCATCTGCATTTCCCTCTCTCTTTCCCCATGGGCTGAGGTACTTGAGAGGCACAAACTTCCCGGAACGCCTAAGATTCCCCTCTAATGTATAACCCTTCCTTTTAATTTTTAATTCTTATAGAATTCATAGTTTTCGCCCCCCCATTGCTTCTTTCATCTTCTGTTACCCAATTTCATTTACTAGCAAACTTACAGTTTGTTTGTAAAGGCAAATCTCTTTTCCCATTCATTAATCAGTGTAATCCCTCCCATTGTTTCACTTATCTTTAGGTGCTAACTGTATCTACCAGCAATCTACAGCTTGTTTGTAAAGACTAATGCTACATTCCTCTCACAGGGGACATCGGCGTGCGGGGATGTTGCGTAAGGAGCCGCATTCCCGAAGATGCGCTCCCGAACCGAACAGATAAAAATATCCGGGGAGGACGTGTTGCTCTGACTAAAGCGCTGCTAAAATGGGAGAGTGCGCAAATCCCGTTTTAGCGGCTCCTCCTGCCTCTCCTCCCGCATGGCACAGCCACGGGGGGTGGCTCACACCCCTGGCAGCGTGCATGCGGTCCCCTGAGTGTCACCTGTGTCCAGCTGGCTGCTTTTCCTGCTGGGATGCTGCTTTGCACTCACCGGGGTGGTGGAAGGAGGGAGGTTGAGATGTGGCTTTGCTCAAGTTCAGGATTTGGTTGTAAAAGGTTTTTTAGGAGCTCCTGGGCTTGGGGAAAAGTGGATGGGTCATTTCTGCACCTGCTGGTCACAGTCCCCTGGTTCTGGTGAAAACTTCCTTTGGGAGATATTCTAATAAAATCCCTTATTTTTGGATGCTTTTCTGTTTGAAATCTTGTCCTCCAGGTCTGCTGCTGTCTGATCTGGCCAGGAGACAAATTCTGCCATCCCTGCCTGTAGAATCATGGAATGGTTTGGGTTGGAAAAGACCTCAAAACTCATCCAGTTCTAACCCCTGCTGTGGCAGGGACACCTCCCACTGTCCCAGGCTGCTCCAAACCCCATCCAGCCTGGCCTTGGGCACTGCCAGGGATCCAGGGGCAGCCACAGCTGCTCTGGCAATTCCAGCCCAGCCAGGAATTCCCAATTCCCAATATCCCATCCATCCCTGCCCCAATGGCAGTGAAGCCATTCCCTGTGTCCCCATCCATCCCTTGTCCCCAGTCCCTCTCCAGCTCTCCTGGAGCCCCTTTAGGCTCTGAGCTCTCCCTGGATCCTTCTCCTCTCCAGGGGAACATTCCCAGCTCTCCCAGCCTGGCAGAGGAGTTCCAGCCCAGAGTGGTTTGGGTTGGAAATTACCTTAAATCTCATCTCATTCCATCCCTGCCATGGCAGGGGCACCTCCCACTGTCCCAGGCTGCTCCAAGCCCAGTGTCCAACCTGGCCTGGGACACTGCCAGGGATCCAGGGGCAGCCACAGCTGCTCTGTGCCAGGGCCTCACCCTCACAGCCAAGAATTCCTTCCCAATATCCAATTAAATCTTCCCTCTCCCAGCCTGAAGCCATTCCCTGTGTCCTGTCCCTCCATCCCTTGTCCCCAGTCCCTCTCCAGCTCTCCTGGAGCCCCTTCAGGCTCTGAGCTCTCCTTGGATCCTTCTCCTCTCCAGGTGAGCACCCCCAGCTCTCCCAGCCTGGCTCCAGAGCAGGGCTCTGGCCCTCTGATGATTTTTGTGGTCTCTCCTGGAGCCCATCAGATGGGATGAAGAACCCAAACTCCCAAGGCAGACCTTCCCACCACCCACACATGCTCTGTCTCTCCTCATTAACCTGCTGTGCCAGCATTCCCTGCCAGCTTCCAGGGCCATGTGAACGCAGTGTCCCCCTGGGAGGACACTGGAACTGAGCCCATTTTCCTCCTAATTACAGCTCCTCACAGAACAGAGCAGGGAAAGGATCAGGAGGGACCTGGGGGTCCCTTTAATTGGTGCTGGGCTCCACTTACAGAGTTGGGGGCTGCTGGGATCTGTCCCAGGATCTGCAGGATGTGGGAGCTCCCCATGAGCTTTGATTTTGGGATGAGACTGGAGGAGAGGCAGCTGCCTGGGAAAGGGGAGCTCTGCTCCATCCTGAGCACAGGGATGTGCCCCTGATGCCTCTCCCTCATTTGGGACCAGCACAAACACAGCTCCAGCCCAGGGCTGAACACCTGGAGCTGCTTTTCTCTCTTTTTGAGCAGATAACTCCTCAGGGCACTCAGCCACCTCTGTATGTGGCTCCCCATGGCCACAAACCCTCCTGCACAGAGGGGTTTGGAGCAAAGCTCTTCCCAAGGCTGCAGCAGGGCCCTGAGGAGCCTCAGAGCTGCTGGAAACGCTGCTGGCAGAGCCCCAGGACACACCATGGCTCGGATGTGTCAGCTCCAAACCAGGGAATTCCAGACAGTTGATTGTGGGCAACATGAGCCAGTGCTGGAGAAGAACCTGCCAGGAGGATGGAAAAGAACTGGGCAGTGACCATGGTTCCTTTCCTTCTTCATGAGTCTCCTTGAAGAGAATAAGCTGAGATGTGACAGCACAGCTCCTGCCACCCTGCCAGGTCACAGAACCACAGAACATCCTGAGATGTTCTGAGGGAATATCCTGAGGGACCCACAAAGATCATGGAGTGCAGCTCCTGGCCCTGCACTGACACCCCAACAATCCCACCCTGGGAGTGTTTTCCAAACACTCCTGGAGCTCTGGCAGCCTTGGGAATGTCACCATTCCCTGGGGAGCCTGGGCAGTGCCCAGCACCTCTGGGGGAGGAACCTTTCCTGAAATCCAGCCTGAACCTCCCCTGGTATAGCAAATCCCTCAGGAGTCAGTGCAGGGTCTGTGCTCTGGCCTGGGGATGACCCACCTTGCCAGGCAGCTCAGCTAGACAGGAAAAGAAATTATTAATCCTCTTGTACCCCTCAGGAAATGCCTGTCCCCCCCCCTCCTTCTGCTGACAACAACAAATCCTGCACATATTGTTAATGGCTTATTAAAATTCACTGGGAGCTGCCACTGCAGCCAGCTAAAATAGAAGCTGCTCAGGATGCTAAGCCAAATAATTTAAGTTATTCATGTCTGTGATCATGTAAACAAACTGTCAGACATCCAGATGCAGGGGGAAATATCCATGGACAGTAACAGAGACAGGGCTCGGCACACATTCATTTACTAATCTGATTGTGTGAATAAATTAAGTGAAAGTGTTACAAATGTATTCCCTGAGCCTGTGTTCTGCTGGATTAAGATGTGATAATTTGGTATCTTGGGTCACTGAGCAAACAGAAACGTGACTGGGTGATCAATTGAACCCAAGCTGGGTGGACACAGCCCTTTCTTTTCAAATCCATGGGTCAAAGTGGGGCTACATCCTGTGTTGGTGTGGGGGGCCAGGAGAAGTGTTGGGGAACTGGGGTATGGAAATAGAGCATGGATATATAAGGGGTTGTGTAGATTTGTCCCTCAGATGCTCCAAGGGCTGGAGCCAGGCTGGGAGAGCTGGGGGTGCTCACCTGGAGAGGAGAAGGATCCAGGGAGAGCTCAGAGCCCCTAAAGGGGCTCCAGGAGAGCTGGAGAGGGACTGGGGACAAGGGATGGAGGGACAGGACACAGGGAATGGCTTCACTGCCAGAGGGCAGGGATGGATGGGATAGTGGGAACTGGGAATTCCTGACTGGGAGGGTGGGGAGGGACTGGAACAGAATTCCCAGTGAAGCTGTGGCTGCCCCTGGATCTCTGGAAGTGTCCAAGGCCAGGCTGGACACTGGGGTTGGAGCCACCTGGGACAGTGGGAGGTGTCCCTGCCCATGGGATGGGCTTTAAGATCCCTTCCAAGCCAAACCTGTGATCCTATGTAGGATTGTTTTCCATGGAAAACACACATCCCAGATTTCAGGGCAGCAGTTTTGATGTGGCTGAGCACGGCTGGTGCTTCCACACAGACTCTGAGATCCAGGTGTGGCTGCAGGGCTCCATGAGCTGCAATGTTTATCCCATCCCTGGGCCAGCTGCTCCAGTGATTCATTGCCTTCCCTTAAAAATGTGAATCTCATTCCCAGCCAGAATTTTTCTCTGACTCAAGCTCCTTGCCATCAGGTATCATTATGCAGTGTTTTTATTAGATCAAAAAGGTCTCCAGCACTTACCTCTCCCCCCTGGGAACAGCACAGTGGGGTTGCATTGCCTCTGCATTGTTGGGTAATGTGGATATTAAACTTTCTCTTTTCCCCTGAATTTTCAGGCAGAACTCAACTAAGCCATATTTGGATAAGATCAGAGGAATGGCCACGCTGGTGCACGTGGTGCATGTCTCCAGATGTCTGCTCAACATCACAGAATTCCAGAGTGATTGGGGGTGAGAGAGACCTTAAAGTCTCATTCCACTCCCTGCCATGGCAGGGACACCTTCCACTGCTCCAGGCTGCTCCAAGCCCTGTCCTGCCTGGCCTTGGATATTTCCAGGGATCCAGGGGCAGCCACAGCTGCTCTGGGCAAAGAAGTCCACAGACCTTTCATTTTCCTGGTATTTTAGCAGCCTTTTCAAACCTTAACAGCTCATCCAGTTCCACCTCCTGCCATGTGGAGCAACCTTTCACTATCCCAGGCTGCTCCAAGCCCTGTCCTGCCTGGCCTTGGACATTTCCAGGGGCAGCCACAGCTGCTCTGGTCACCCTGTGCCCACCCTCACAGGGAAGAATTCCCAATTCCCAATATCCCATCCATCCCTGCTCTCTGGCAGTGGGAAGCCACTCCCTGTGTCCTGTCCCTCCATTCCTTGTCAAAACTCTCTCTCCATCCTCCTTGTAGGCTCTCTTCAGGTACCTGAAGACCATCGAGTCCAGCTCTTATTCCAGCACTGCCAAGGCCACCACTAAACCATGTCCCCAAGTGCCACACAGCTTTAAAATCTCTCCAGGGGTAGGGACTCCACCACCACCCTGGGCTGGACAACCCTTCCCATGAAGAAATTTCCCCTAATATCCAACATAAAACTTCCCCTGGTGCCACTTGAGGCCATTTCCTTTTGTGCTACTTATTTCTCTTCACCAGTCCCAAATCCAACCAGGCACCTTCATTTCCAAGGGCATTTTGTCTTTGTGTGGCCTACTGGCACCTGGAAGGATTTCAGTCACAACCAACCAGAAAGACTGCAGCTGTATTTTCCTTTTCACTTGGGCTTTGGATTTTGTTCTGTGAGGTTTTTTTTAAGCCTGACATTTCCCTATGTGAGTAAAGAACCTGAAAAACAAAAGGGGGAGGAGGTGGCACAGGCAGAGATGTGCTGTTGATCAAACCACGATGACAAATCCCTGCTGAAGCCCCAGCTGGAATTGTTGTTGTCTTGGTTGTTCCAAGAGTGTCCTAAAATTGCCTTCACCTCTTTTCCACCAGTCAAGAGCAGATTTTTGGCACCAGCTCAGCCAAGCTCTCCAAAATCAAGAAGCTCAGAGGAGCTCAGGTCTGATCTCACCTCTGCTGCTGACACATACTTTTGGTACTCATCCTTCCCCTGCTCATTCTGTGGGCTGGAGATCTCTGCATTCCCAGCACTGGACACAGCCAGCCCTTCCCTGAGCAGCTCTCCAGTCACAGCCTGGGAAGTCACTCAGCCAGGACAGGGAGGGCACACTGTGCCTGGGAATGCTGTCACTCCTGGAAGTCCCCTGTGTCCTTCAGAGCCTCTCCTCCACCCCCTTTTTGGGTGGCTCTTCCTCTCCTGACTTGACTTTCCATGAGCCACAGCTGCCACTCACTGCCACTTGTCTCATCTGCAAAAGCACAAGGACAATCAGCATAATGACTTCGTTTGCAGAGGGAATCCAATTACTGTGGGAAGCGTTTCATCAGGAGGGATTTTCTCTGCAGGGAGCCTGTGTGGAACAACGGGACCAGGGCAGCAGCCCCTGGGCCTGGGAGTGTGGGGGTGACAAGGTGACAATGGGATCAGAGCAGCTGTGCCTGGGAATGTGGGGGTGACAAGGTGACAATGGGATCAGGGCAGCTGTGCCTGGGAATGTGAGGGTGACAAGGTGACAATGGGATCAGAGCAGCTGTGCCTGGGAATGTGGGGGTGACAAGGTGACAAAGCAGGATGTCACACCTCGGGCTCTCCTCTGCCCTGTGCTGTTCCCACAGCTGTGGCCCAGCTGTCTCCTCTCCCCTTCTCATTCTGGAAATCTCCAGCTTTAATCCATCTAACCCTGAACTCTGGCAGTGGGAAGCCATTCCCCCTTGTCCTGGCACTCCAGACCCCTGTCCCAAGTCCCTCTCCAGCTCCATCTAGGCACTGGAAGGGGCTCTGAGGTTATAGAATCACAGAATCATGGAATGGTTTGGTGTGGAAGGGACCTTAAAGATCATCTCATTTCACCCCCTGCCATGGGCAGGGACACCTTCCACTGTCCCAGGTTGCCCAAAGTCCAGTCTGACCTTGGGCACTTCCAGCAATGGGGCAGCCACAGCTCCTCTGGGCACCCTGTGCCAGGGCCTCTCCACACCCACAGGGAAGAATTCCTTTCCCATATCCAACCCAAATCCACCCTTTTCCACCCTAAAACCATCCCCCTGCCATCTCATACCTGTTTAAGGCCAGGCTGGATGGGGTTTGGAGCAATCTGGTGCAGTGGAAGATGGTTTTTAAGGTCCCTTCCAACTCAAACCACTCCATGATTTTATGATTCTCTAATTCTATTATAACCATGGTGAAATGAACACTTTTAAAATGTTCAGGAGTTACTGATCTGCACGAAATTGCTGCTGCAACCTCCCAAACACTGCATGAATAAGACTTGGGAGTGATGAAACCTGACTTATGTCACTGCAGCTGGCAGACAGGCGAGGAGGAGAGGCTGCTGCAGAAGGGGCAGCATGAGACACGTCTGTGCAGGAGGTGCTGCATTCCTGGCACTGCTCAGGCACTCAGAGGGAAGGGAGGGATGGATTTTGCTAAAGAGCAGAGTTCAGCTGCATGGCAGTGCCAGTTCCTCTCCCTGCCATCGCTGCCTTGGGTTATGTACCCAGAAAATGAACCCCTTTCTCCTGGGGAGGATTTTATTGCCTGTTTGTGTGCTTGTCTGGAGGTTCAGTTTGATTCCAAAGAACATGGGTTGTTGCTGATGTGAGGAAAAGCAGAAATAAATGGAAATGAGAGGCAAGCATGAGTGCTAGGAAAAGCTGCTCCTTTATGGACCCATTCTATCAAAATTCCTCCTGGCTCCAGCTTCCAATTTAGATGTTTGATAGAAACCTCTGGGTCCCACTTTTCCTTGTTTGATGTTTGACCTTCAGACTCTCTCCCACCATTTGTATCTTCTGTTCCTGTGGGGCAGGAGCCCTGATCTCACCATGCTGGAATATGGAGCCCAGCTCTGAGCTCCTCAGCACAGGGAGGAAAAGGATCTGTTGGAGTGAGCCCAGAGGAGGTCATGGAGGACTGGAACTCCTCTGCCAGGCTGGGAGAGCTGGGAGTGCTCACCTGGAGAAGAAAAGGCTCCAGGGAGACCTTCCAGAGCCTAAAGGGGCTCCAGGAGAGCTGGAGAGGGAGTGGGGACAAGGGATGGAGGGACAGGACAGAGGGAATGGCTCCACTGCCAGAGGGCAGGGATGGATGGGATATTGGGAATTGGGAATTACTGGATGTGAGGGTGGGGAGGCCCTGGTACAGGTTGCTCAGAGCAGCTGTGGCTGCCCCTGGAACCCTGGAAGTGTCCAAGGCCAGGTTGGACAGAGCTTGGAGCAACCTGGGACAGTGGAAGGTGTCCCATGTCATAGGACAAGGTGACCTTTAAAGTCCCTTCCAACCCAAACCAGTCAGTGACTTTGTGATTTCACACAACCAGATGTCCCCCATGCTCTTCCTTTGAATGCCAAACCAACTCCCCATCACTTTTCAAACTCTGCAGCAGATTTGGGGTTGCCACCTCCAGGTCAGCAGGTTGAGGCTGGAGCAGACTCCTGGCAGAGATTTCTCCACTAACCCTGGATTCTGGGCTGCTTTGTCAATGACATTTTAAGGCAGAGGCAGGTAGGGATGGTGGGAGAAGGAACATTTTGCATCAGCCCACACAGCAGTCCCAGCGTGGGCAGCTCCTTCAGGGCTCTTCCCAGCAGGAATGTGGATAAATGTGCCAGAGAGAACCCCCTCTGAGGAACAGGGGACAGAGCTCTTATTACAGAGTCTCTGACTCAATTATGCCCTGAAAGCAGATTAAAGTGACTGTGTTTTTACTGCAAAGGGGTGAATAAATCCATATTTTGCTAATGAAAATAGGTTTCCATTTGAATTTACAAGAGGACATAAAGCTCAGCCAGCTCCTCTCTGCAGGTAACCCCTGGGGCCCTCAGTGCCAGCAGCAGAGGAAGGGACAGTGTGACAAAACCAGCCCCCCTGTGAGTGAGCCAGCACGTCCATCCTTATCACAGCTGGTGCCTTGCAGCTCCCTGGGGCCTGGGACTGCAATCCCCACAGAGCCAAAGGAAATATTAGTTATAAAAATAGCAGGGGAAGTTTTTAGCAAACCTTACAAGCTGTCTGGTAGAACAAGTGTGGCAAATTCACACCCACTGGAAAAAGGCAAAATCACGTGGCCAGGAAAAAACAAATGTAAATAATAAAGGCCAGAGTGAGATTGAAATTCTTCCAGTCTCAGGGAGTTTGGATGTTTTTTTGGGGTCCAAGCAAGTTCCTGCCATCCTCATCCCAGCCCAGGAGAGTGAATATCCATCAGCACCAGCCAGAAATGGGGCTACTCACAGAAGGCCTCTCCTGGGAGAAAAGAGGGGGAGAATTTCCATGGAAAATTCTGTGCTGTTCATCCTCTTGTGAGCCTGACTCAGAGCCCACCAGTGTCAATGAGGGGATATTTGGCTGGACATGTTGGTTCCTTCTGGAAGAACAGTTTTGTTCTCTTGCCATGTGCTTCTCTTTTTGCTGGAAAATAGAAGAGACACAAGGAGAAATGTTCCCTGGTGCTCCAAGCTGAAGCTCTGTGTGCCTTGCTGGCCTCACCAGGGTCAGGAGTGGCATTCTCTGCCTCCTTAGATGCTCTGGAGCTGTTTCTGTGCTGCTCTGTTTGATTCTTTGAGGCTGAGCTCTTCATTTGAGTTGTCTTGTTTAAAGAAAAAAAACACAACAAACCACCAATTTGATTTAAAATCCCTTTTTAAAATGAGGCTTTCTGCCAGCAGCCAGCCAGCCTGGCTCTTTCTGAGGGCACAAATGCTTCCAGGGTTTTATTTGTGGCACTGCCTGGTACTGTAGGTTTGATCCCAGCAGTGAGGACATGGCTAGAAAGAGGTTGGCATCAATTCCCTGACAGAAGTAAATTGAATTGGCATGGAAAGAAAAGGAGGAGTGAGGTGATTCCCCATGAAGAGCATTTGGGGATATGTGGAAAACCAGCCTATCCCACTCTCCCCTTGTGACCTCAATATCCAGGAAGATAATCTAATTTAATCTGATCTAATAATCCAACAGAATCTTCCAGAAGGTCATGACCTGCCCCTCATCAGCATTATCTGAGACAGTGAAGTAAAGGGCTTGCTACAGATTAAGTCATCTGAAAGATTTTTTTTTTTTTTTGGCTTCAAAAGCAGCATCACTTCCTTCCCAGCTTCCCAGAAAAATCCCTCCAGCCTCAGGGACTGCAGTGAACACACATGTTTGATCTTTACTGCCTGCACAAGGCTGGGACTGGTCTGCAGGTACCCAGGGATGCTTCCACATGGAGCACTGGCCACAAAAAGCACTTTCTGGTTCTTTTTCCAGCTTCTCAGGTTGGCCAGGCTTCCTTCTCCATGGTGCCAGGGAAATTCAAGGCATGCTGACATCCCCCCTGCCCTGTGGATTTTTAAGGATAGAAACTGGACCTAACTGGAATGTTTCTGTGGGCTGTGGAGTTCAATATGGCCTATTTTTGGTCTTGTCTGAACAAGGCCTGTGCTTGTATGGTCTGCTGGAGCTCCTAGATCAGCACAAAAATACCCTCCCAGACCTTGCTCCTGCAAAAGTGACATTTTACAAGGAAACAGTTTTAACTCCATTTCCTCCTCCATGTCTTTGGCCACCCTCAGGCAGATTCCTGTGCTGGCCTCAGGGCAACAGGCTTCTTGTCACTAAAACACAGCAAAATGGGTTTCAACCAGCACAACATCTGCTGTCTCCCAGAACCAAGAGCAGCTCTCAGGTTGGAAAACCAGCAGGTCAGAAGGGATTTACATGTGGACAAAGCAGGATTTGGAGGGCAGGAAGTGGCCATTTTGATCTGGCTCTGCAGATGGGTGTGAGAGGATCCTTAGCTCATGTTTTTCACTCTGCACTCTCTGGTTTGTTCTTATTTTGCAGCAAAATCTGCAGAGGAAATGCCAACACCTGAATTTCTGGCTGCAAAACATTTCCCACTGCAAGCTTCTGCTCCCATCCTCTCCCTCCTCTCTCCTCTCCTCTCCTCTCCTCTCCTCCTCCTCCTCTCCTCTCCCTCTCCCTCTCCTCTCCCTCTCCTCTCCTCCCTCTCTCCCTCCCTCTCCTCTCCTCCCTCCCTCTCCTCTCCTCTCCCTCTCCCTCCCTCTCCCTCTCCTCTCCTCTCCTCTCCTCTCCTCTCCTCTCCCTCTCCTCTCTCCTCCTCTCCTCCTCTCCTCTCCTCTCCTCTCCTCTCTCCCTCTCCTCTCCTCTCCTCTCCTCTCCTCTCCTCTCCTCTCCTCTCCTCTCCTCTCCTCCTCCACTGATGTATTCCAGGCTGCCTCAGAACAAATATTCTTGAAGGTTTCTGCCAAAATCACTTGGAGATTGGAGCTGGGGAAAGGAGGAGGTTTGCCTCATGCAATGCTAATTCTCCCCCAGCTTTCTCTGAAGTTGTCTCACTCTTCCTTGATTTTGATTAGAAACTGGAAATTTGGTGGTTTAGCTCTTGCCTTTTCCAAGGTGATGAACTATGGCTGCAGGTGGGATGGAGGAAAAAGTGGGATTAAGGCCCTGTGATCTGAACAGCAGCTAGAAAATGAAGTAGTTTTATGCTGAGCTCAGCTTTTGCTTCTGGTGGGACAGAAATATTGTTTATGAGGAGCTGAAACAACAAAGTGATGGATCAACCCCTGGGAAAATGAGTAATTCTGCATCCAGCACAGGGAAGGAGGTCAGCAGCACACAGGGGAGGGGGCTGAGGAGGAGTTTGCTTTTTAAATACATGAATATTGAATTCCCTTGGGAGGGGAATTCCTCCTGTTCACAGAGTCAGGCAGAGGTCTGAAGGAAAATAAGGACATTGCTTTGCTAATTATTTTTAAAGTGTGATACATGTGCTGAGAGGGGAGAGCCAAAGGATGGCAGGGTGCTGGGAGAGAAATCAGGAGATGGGATGGGGCTGAGGGCTGGAAAAAGAAGGTTTGGAAAAAGAGGAGAGCAGAGGGACAGGGACTGGCACTGGGTCAGCTCCCAGCTGCTCCTCCCTGAAGTGCCAAACATGGGATTTGAAGAAAAGAAGATTTGAGGAGTCCAGGGTGTCAGGAAAGAGAGCAGAGGGGTTCATGCAGCAGAAGCAGTGAGAGCTGCTCAGCTCAGCCACCAGTCCTGGTTACAGGGACAGGATGGGAGCCTGGACACTTCTCCCCACAGCTATGTCCCAGTCCCAAACCAAATCCTACCTGGATGCCCCCAGAGATGTTCCCAGCCCCAAAAGGCAAAGCAGAAGGGGAAGCTGAAGCTAAGCAGAGCTGCAAGGTGGCCTTGCAGGAGAAGCAGGGATGAATCCTCAGGGGAGCAGAACCTCTTTGACACAGCATTTGATATGGAAAAAGAGATATCAACTACTTTGGGACAGAGCACAGAAGAGTTAAGCTAATGAATGAGACAATATTAATTGTCTGAAACACAATCTGCTTGACTTCTGATTTACAAAGATCTCTCCCTACCTTAGTTCCCATGGTAACTCCTGTGCAGAACCACACTTTCCCTAATCATCTCCACAGAGTTTAAAGCAATTTTGTAATCCGATCAAATGAAAAAGAGAATTTGTTTGGGCATTGAGGAAACTGCTGCACACAGTGATGGAGAGAGGCCACACTCACAATTATGACCCCAGAGAGACAATTAATTACTGAATAATTAGCAGTTACTGGAGTTTCTTAGCTCAGAGAAGACTGTGAGAATAATTCTGAGATCTTCCAAGTGGTTTTTCAAAGTGGGAAGCAGCAAACTGATTGTGCAGAGCTGAGGTGGGAAACTCTCTACTCCCAAAACCTGAACCCTTGAACACTGTGGGCCCTTGGCTGAGGCAGCTCAGGTGCTGTGCAGCACAAGGAATGAACCTGTTGGATGGGAATGTGCTTTCCAGGTTTTTTTTTTCCAAGCAAGAGGAGAGGATTCTGTTAATCCTTCCCAGACATGGACAGTGGGGAATGTTCACATGCACCAAGCTCAATGTGGCTCCTGAGAAGTCACTGACATCTCTGGGCGTTTCAGTCCAGGATGAATTATTTCCTGTGAAATACAGGACTTTTCTGTAGGAAAAAAAAAAAAAAGCATTCGTGTATGGAGAGAGTTATGGAATTAAATCCTGACCCACAGAGAAATTATTACATCTTGACCTTTTTTTTTTTTTTTTAATGCTGATGCCCAGAAAACTGCTCGGAGTGGAATTCAAGATGGCAACTTTCCCAAAAGCATGAAGCCAGGAAACAGCTCCCTCTAACTGGACAACTCATGAAATTCACAGACATTTGGTATTTTTGTAACCCCAACCTTGCTCAAATTGTGGTTGTGTGTTGCTGTGACCACAAAATCCCCTTCACCTTAGCAAAAACACAAAGAAAAAATGAGCCAAGATCAGGTTTGTTGTTTTTTTTTCCTGCAGCACCACAAAATGCAGCTCCAGGCCTGGCTGGGACTTTTTGGGACAGCCTGGTTTCACCTTGGGCTTTAGGATGATGATTTCATGTCTCCTGCCTCACATGATCACACTCAGGAAAGCTCTCTGCATAATCTCTTGGCATTTCAGAAATGCAGGAGCTGTAAATGAGGTCAGGGCTCTGATGCTGTACCTGATCCAGGGACTGCAGAGCTTGGAATCATCACCTGGCCAGGGCTCTGCTCTCTTCAAAAGGTCAGCCCCAGGTGGGCAAGTGCTGGGCTCCTGCAGCTTGTTCATCTGGTTTAGTGTTCAGCTCATCCTCAGGACATGTAAAGGTGCTTAAAAAATAGAGAAAAAAAAAATTAAATAAGGGAAAATAGAACTTCTATAATTTGTTCAAATTTAAAATATAAATGAATCAACATTCTGCAAAAAAGCAACCCAGTGAGTCCATTTGTGTGCAATTTTTTAAAGTGGTTTTGAGCACTTACAAAATGGAGTGAGTTTGTAGAATTTGCTCATCTCTGTGGCTTTAGCTTTGGGGACAACATTGAGGCATTTGAGTGTTTGAGTATTTTTATTTTCAGCTCAAAAGAAAGCAAAGCCCAAAGGGAGCTGAGTCTTTCCATTTCCACTCCTACCTGCAGCATCTGATTTTATGAGGCACAGACATCACCAAGAAAAGATGATTTTTTGATGACACAAGCCTCTCTTATTTCATCATCCTCCATCCTATATCAAAACCAAGCAGCTCTGTGGAGAGGAAAATATATCCCAGAATGGTTTGGGTTGGAAACACCTCAAAGCAAACCTTGTTCCAACCCTCTGGGACACCTTCCACTAGATCAGCTTAAGATTTTAATAAATTTCCCTCTGTCACACAATTATCTGGGCTTGTGCTTCCTCCTGTGCATCACTGCTGCTCACAATTCTTTTCATGAAACTTAAAGACCCTTTGGTGGTGGAATTTTTGTAACCACAATCGATTTGTGGTTATGTGTTGATGGGAAGGTTTAAACTGACCAGAAAATCCCCTTTACCTCAGGAAAACAACCTAAACCACGAGTTCTTGGATAAGTAAAAAGCCTTGAAAGGTGATGGGGTGTCCCCAGCAGGAAATCCAGGTAATTTCTAACCAAAAAGGATTCTCCTCCTTCACTCCTTCCCTTTAGAAGCAGCCTCAACTCTGCCTCTGTGTGGCAGCACTGAAAAAGAACATGGAAAAAAGAATGAAAGATGTGTTTCTTTTTTAAGGTCACTTGGTTATTAACTCTCTTTATCCTGCCATGAACCTTGAAAGATGAGGCAGATATTTCTCCTGTCAGCTTGGGAGAGCTGAAGGGAACAGGCTGGAGGAAGATGCCTCAAAGATAAGGTGAAGGCTTTCTTGTTCTGAAAATTTCACAAAGAAACAAGACAATGTCAATGTAATAACAGAGATAAAAGTAATTTAGAGCAGTCATTACACTTAAAATAATTCCTGGAACCAAGCAGGGGAGGTATGAAGTCATAATTTTCAGGGTCTTTCAAGCTGTTCCCATAGGGAGCTCAGTGTGTCTTTGAAAAAAATTTTTTATTCACCGTGGTAAATTTATTTACAGATGGTTACACAACACGTTTTTATGCACATATCTCAAATTATCAGGGATAATCACAGAACTGTTTAGGTTGGAAAAGACCTTCAGGATCATTGAGTCCAGTTGTTACCCAGAGACAGCTCTTTGCATTTCACCTGATTGCTGATGCAGAACAGAATATTCATGGATTATCAATAACAAATTTCAAAAATTCAATTATGCCTAAAACAGCAGTCAGCAGAGTGCTGCAAGCAGTGATTTATTCCTGAGTGTTGAATCAATGAATAACAAGTCCTTAATAATGCCTGTTCTCCTACAGACAGGAACATACACGCTGTACTATAGAAAAGTTGCCAAAATAAGATAAAATTAAAAAAAAAAAATCCAAATGCTGATTTTTTTTTTTTTTTTTTTTTTTTTCCCTGCAGTGCTCAATGGCTGCCAACTCTCTGAACTGTGGGATATGAAATTATGGCAAAGGGGCAGGCAAAGAAATTATCTTTTCTCTTATTATTCCCTTTCGAGGCAGGAAGGGAAGGTGACATTATCACAGGAGCTGGGGAGAAAAATTGTGTTAAAGAAAGTGTGTGCATATGGAAAAAGAGGTTCCTGCCCTGGAAATGCTTCAGGTGCTGAGAGTCAGGAGTGAGTTGATGTGGGATTTATCTGCTTATTGACATTGACCTTCTCCCTGACTTGGGCTTGAAAATTAAGCACTCAGGTGCTGTTTCTCTCTGCCATAAGTAAAGATCACAAAATCATGGAATGGTTTGGGTTGGAAGGGGCCTTAAATTGCACCCAGCTCCACCCTGTGCCATGGGCAGGGACATTTTCCACTATCCCAAGTTGTTCCAAGCCCCATCCAACCTGGCCTTGGACACTTGCAGGGGGAAGCACAGGGGGAAGCTGTGGCTGCCCTTTATCCCAAAATACACAGGTTGGATGGAGAAGGGACTGAGAGCAGCCCTGTGGAGAAAGATTGGGGTGATGGTTAATGACAAACTCAACATGAGCCAGCAGTGTGTGAGCCCAGCCCAGAAACCAACACCCCCTGAAATTTGGGAAGGAGACCGAGGGGCTGGAGAGTGAGCAGAGAACGGAGCTGGGAAGGGGCTGGAGAATTCCTGAGGGAAATGGGAAAGGGGCTGGAGAATTCCTGAGGGAAATGGGAAAGGAGCTGGAGAATTCCTGAGGGAAATGGGAAAGGGGCTGGAGAATTCCTGAGGGAAATGGGAAAGGGGCTGGAGAATTCCTGAGGGAGCTGGGAAGGGGCTGGAGAATTCCTGAGGGAGCTGGGAAGGGGCTCAGCCTGAGAAAAGGAGGCTCAGGGGGTCCTTGTGGCTCTGCACAACTCCCTGCCGGGAGGGGACAGCCGGGGGGATTTGGGATCTGCTCCAGGGAACAGGAATGACGTCCATTTGAGCCAAAGAAGGTTTAGGTTGGGTATAAGGAAGAATTTCTTCACAGGAAGGGTTGTCAAACATTAAACTAATGGTAGATTCCCCATCCCTGGAGATGTCCAGGGAATTCCTGGATGTGGCACTCACTGCTCTGCGCTGGGGGATAAGGTGGGGATCGGGCACAGCTCGAACTCAATGACCTCGGAGATATTTTCCAACCTCAATGATACTGTGATAAGGAATAACGGGAGTAAATTGAAGAAAACGGGAGCAAATCGAATGGAAAGAAGGGAAATTTAAGCTGTATGGAATAAAACCTTCACTGTGAGGGCGGCGAGGCCCTGCCCCACCAGCAGCTGCCTCATCCCTGGGAGTATCCAAGGCCAGGCTGGAGGAGGCTCGGAGCAGCCCTCTCCAGCTGTGCCTGCCCATGGCGGGGGGTGGAACGAGCCGGGATTCCAGCTCCTTCCCAATCCCGAGCATTCCTCATTCCCCGCTCCCGCCTCCCCGCGCTGCCCTCAGGGCGGGCCCGGCCATGACGCGACGGGAAGGCGGAAAGGGAGGGGGGGGCCAAGATGGCGGCGCAGCGCCGGGCCGTGCTGAGGGCTCCGCTCTGCGCCCTGCTGTGCCTGGCGCTGGCGGCCGCCGCCCGGGGCAGGCCGAGCCCCGTGAAGGTGCTGTCGGACGGGATGTGGCGAGAGCTGCTGCAGGACGAGTGGATGGTGGAGTTGTGAGTGGGGAGCGGCGCGCTGGGGCTGCCGGGGATGGGGTGTGTGGGGTGTGTGGGGTGTGTGGGGTGACAGCGCTGTGCTGCTCCCACAGCTACGCGCCATGGTGTCCCGCCTGCGAGAGCCTGCAGCCCGAGTGGGAGAAGTTCGCCGAGTGGGGAGAAGACCTGGGGGTGAACGTGGCCAAAGTGGATGTGACAGAGCAACCGGGTGAGAGAGGCTGGGAAGGGTTCCTGAAACCCCCCGGGATTTTGGGGGGTTGAGGGATTTGGCGGTGCTCATCTCCAATATGCGCTTGTAGGAGGCAAACTAATAGGGGTAATAAAAGTGGTTTGCTCATCTCTACCAAATGCTGTGTGACTAAACGCCTTGACCTCGCTTAATAGAATCCCAGAATATTTTGCTTGGGAGAAACCTTAAAGATCATTTTATTCCACCCCACTACCACACCTCCCCTGTCCCAGGCTGCTCCAAGCCCTGTCCAACCTCCCTTGGACACTTCCATGGATCCAGGAGCAGCCACAGCTTCTCTGGGCAAACACAGGAACCTCCAGCTCTCCTCACAGGGAGGAGATTGTCAGACAGTAGATAAAACAAATAAAATGGATCTACTATAATAGATAAAAGGAATGAAAGGTTTTCTCCAGAGCATGATCTCAAGGAGATTTTTTTGCCATACTTTAAAGCAAAAAACAAGGTTTCAGCCTTGCCATTCTAGTCCCTTTAGTTGGTAGAAGTGAGTGCAGACTCCCTCTCCTGAAACTCTCCTGCCTGTGTGGGATTTGTAAACCTGGCCTTTCCTGCTGATCTCTTTTTCCAGAGTCACGTTACTTTTGAAGCTTGCCTCACTTGGATTATTTTCTTTAGGGTTCCTGGAGGCTGCAGATCATGTATGCAAAGGAGCATACATGTCTCCCTCTGAACAGCTAAAGCCAAAAGTTATCCCTGAATATCTCATTTTCCCCATGGATAAATTTCCTTGCTCTTTGTGCTCTTTATCCAGGGAATTTTTTTTGTGTTTTTTGTGCTGCTTTGACATGCACAAGATTGTGTTGGATTGCATTAAAAGATTGATACCTAGGCCTGCTGTTGTATTTTGGGCTGTTACAACATTTCTTGCCTCTTTTTTCCATAAAAATACTCAAAGTACTCTCAAAATAACTTTTCTTACAGGGTTAAGTGGACGATTTATCATCACAGCCCTCCCTACCATCTATCAGTAAGTACACAACACAGCAGGATTATTTTGGGGTGAGAGTGGGCATTTTTTCCCTTTTTTTTGGGACAAATCAATGAGATTTATTACGCTCTTTAAGAATAGGAGCTACTTTTCACTGACACGGCCACTGTCTCACCTGCTCTGACCTTGTGCTGCCAGATGATTTCCTTTCCCTTCAGGCCTTATTTATTCTGCCTTTTCATGGGTGTTTCTGTTTTGCAATCATTTTTCTGTAGGTTGATCTTCAGTGCAGGTGTGTGGCAAGAGCTTTAGGAAGATCATTATCTTTTCTTTTTTCTTTTTTTTTCCTTTTTTTTTTTTTTTTTTTATTTTATGGAATCACAGCCTAAAGCTTGCCAGGGTATTTGTGGGGGCTCAGTGTTCTGGAAATAACTTGGAGTTAGTCCAGGTGTTTGGGAAATATTTTTTAGAGGCAATATCAGCTAAAAAAATTAACAGTGAGAAAGTGAATGTGTAAAAATGGACAAGGTGATGGGAGGGGATTTCTTGGATGTAAACAAATGCTGTACTTGGTGCTTGGATCATATAAAATAGAGGATTTTGTTCTTGTTGTTTTACAGCTGCAAAGATGGAGAGTTCAGGAGGTACCAGGGAGAAAGGACTAAAGCTGCCTTCATTAATTTCATCAGTGATGAGGAATGGAAATCCATTGAGCCAGTGTCCTCCTGGTTTGGCCCTTCCTCTTTCCTGTAAGTTTGGGGTTGGTTTTTGTAAGAATTTATTATCAGATGTCCTGAGGTGTGTCCTGCTCCCTGTTCCCAGCTCTGTGTGGGCAGGAGGGGTGTCCTAATTCTTCCTCAGCTGTGGGAGGGTTGTCACCACAGCAGAGGTGACCTGAGCATTGTCACCAGAGCAGAGATGTCCCCAAAGTTTACTTTAAGGCTTGAAGAGGTTGTGGTGACTGCATTGTTTCCTAAACTCTTGTAGGTACCTTGCTGACCTTGAATTTATTACTTTTCTGTGGCACTGAGATGGTTTTGCCCAGTTAAATTCTAGGAAATTTCTTCCACTATCTGGAAGGAAATCACAGAGGGATTCTCCATCAGGAACTGACAGGGGAAAAGGGGAATGGGTTCAAACTGCCAGAGGGAAATTTAGGTTTGATATGTGGAAGGAATTCCTGGCTGTGAGGGTGGTTCTCTTACAAAGTATTATCCCACACCAAGGAGTGTGTGAAATTGGATATTTAACTTAGCATTAACAAGTTCTCCATTATTTTCTGTATTCAGACACCAAGTGTGTGAAGATCTCTCAGCTCTTACAACCTGATTTTCTTTTAAAAGCTTACTTTTTTTGTTTTAATAAAATCTCCTGATGCTTCTTTTTTAATACCTTGACTGGAGTTCCAGCTGGCTTCTCACACACCATTGGTCCAGATAGAACAGAAAAGCAACTTGAAATTCACATGTTAGCAGATCCAAGTTAAAGAAATTTGGGAGTTTACAGCTGTATCTGAGGTTGTTTCACACAGGTTGGAGGCTGATTTTAAAGTGTTCTCAGTTCCTCTTCTCTGCTTTTATTTCAGGATGAGCAGCATGTCAGCCTTGTTCAAGCTCTCCATGTGGATCAGGGTATCTGCTTACATCTCTACTTCATTTTATCCTCACTGTGAAATTCAGCTCTTGCTGAAATGATTCTCTTGTCTTTTATTCCAGCATGGCCATGGCTATTTAACAGAAAACCTTGGAATTCCAGTCTGGGGCTCCTATGCTATTTTTGGATTGGCAACTCTGTTCCTAGGAATGGTCCTGGGGCTTGTAAGTGAAGTGCTTGGGGCTGGCTGTGACCTCGTTCCACTCGTGCTGCCTCCACCTCAGTTTTGGGGTGGGGTTTTGGGGTACCCTGAGCTGGAACACAGGGATGGGGAGCAGGATGGAGCCCCCATAATCCATGGCTGGGATCCACCTGAGGGTAAATGGTTGGACTTGATCTTAAAAGTCTTTTCCAGCCTAAACAATTCCAATGTGCAGAATGTTTGGGAGTTTCAGCTTGGCTTTCTTTTTTGCAGATGATGGTGTTCCTGGCAGACTGCATCTGTCCCTCCAAAAGGCACAGACCACCACAGCTCCAGCCTCAGCCAAGTAAGCCCACAGCAAACTTGAGTGCAGTGAAGCTGTTTGGTAAATCCCTCATTTATAGAAAATATTAAAGAAATCCTGGAGTCTGCAGGATGTGACGTGGAGTGTAGAATTTTGCATTTGGGATTGATGTCTCACCCTTAGGGTTTATAGTGGGTTGGGATTTTCTATTCAGTAAAGCTGAGGTATTTTTAAAACTGGTTTTAGGGACAGAAAAAATTTTGAGAGCATTTTGATACCTGCAAGACATGAAATTCCACATGGGCTGGGAGGGAACATCGAGTGCAGCTCTCAGTGTTGCTGTGCTTGTCTGTGATGTTAAAAAAGTGGATTTTACTAGGGAATGATACTGATTTGTGTATTTTTCCTTTCTCCTTCAGGAAAACAAAGCCCAGAATCAACTCACCTGCTGAAAAACAGGTATGAAGAGCAAGAAGCAGATGAAGGAGATATCTCAGATGATGAAACAGAGAGGAAGGAGGGGAGCAAGAGAGACTCATCCCCCAGTGGTGTCCGGCAGCGCCCAGTGCCCAGTGCTGCTCCACTGGAGAAATCTTAGCTGCACCTGCAGCAGGATTAGGGGAGATCCATGTCAAACCCTTCAGCCTGAAGAGAAGAATGACTCCTGGCTTGGTAACATTGCTGCATTTCTTGAATTCGGAGGAAATAATAATTTAATTAAAAAAATGTAAAAAAAAAGGCATCCAAAGGATCTGAGGTATTCCAAAGGAAAACTTGCTGTTGCAAATGGCTGGAACTTCTCCTGGCTGTGTGCAGAGAAGTGCCAAGGGATGATTGCTGTGGCTCCTGGAATGATTTGTTCCCTAGGGATTATTTGGAGGAGAATGTAAACCAGAGTCATTCTTGCATTAGGGAGCATTAGCAAAGAAAATGCACTCACCTGGTTGTTGGTGAAACCTCCCAGAAGGGTTCCCTGTCCTTAGACTGTTCTTCAGGATAAATCTCTGAAGAAATGCTGAGGGGAAAAGTTCCTTTAGTTATGGAACTAAAATTCCTTTAGTTTAGGCTTTTTACATGACAAAACCTGCTTTTTGCTATGACAATGAGTGCTGCAAACCCCCCCCAAACCTTTTATTTTCTTACAAAGAGCTGGAACTTAGCACAAGCACTCTGCAGTGGGGTTCTCTGGCTGACCAGAAACCTGCTGCTTGCATCCATTTCTTCCAGAAAAAGCTGTAGAAAACTCTCTGAGCTTCTTGGCAAAGTAATTTTTTTCTCTAGGAACAAGTGACAAGCAGCACCTTGAAGTCTTGTCTGTGTCTGTGACTCCACGTGGGAAGAGTTTACACACAGGGTTCTCTGTGCAAATCCTCTCCATTCCTCCTCCTGGATGCCAGCAGGACTCTGCTTGTTTTTAATCCATCATGTCTTACTCAAATCTTGGCCTGAAGTTAAAATAACTCCTTTCTATTTCTTTATTTCTTTTACAGAACCTTATTTTTTTCCCCCCTGTTTTCACAAAACCATTTTGGAACATTAAACCTGAAGTTTTTTTGTTTTGTTTTTTTTTTTTAAGTAGTTTACTCTTGTCTGTATGGTGTTTGTTTTCACTCTGTATAGAAATAAAAAGAATGCACATGTCCATTGGACCAGTGTTGTAAAGAGTTTTCCATATTCTTTTAATTAAATTAAATTTTAATTAAATTCCAAAGTTTTTGCAAGAGAAGGATGAGCCTAATACTGAGCACATTTAGTTTTTTTTTTTTTTACAAGCCTGCTTCTGATATTTTGTTTGTTTAGCTTTATGAGTTTTAACTTTTATTTGTAGTTATTTAGGTTTTTTTAGTGTTTAGTTTTTATTTGCAGTAATTTAGTGGGGATTTTTTTAATTGTTCATCTGACTTCTTCCCTGTTTTTTTTTTTTTCCTCTACATTGGTGCTCTGGAATGACTTGACTTCAGTGCTGTGTGTTAGAAAGAGAAACTGATATTTGAAAGGATCTTTTTGGCTAAAATCTGAGTGTTCCTGTCCTTTTTTGAAGATAAAACCTCTCCTGGTGTTGAGATAAAGGCCAGACTTGCCCTTAAGGTGTTGATTTTGTGCAATTGCCTTAAATCCTCTATAAATTTCCATCTCTTAGCCTTTGTCACTCCTAAATAAAGCAATAAATAAATAAACACTGAGGAGAAGCAGTAGCACTGTCTGCCCAGTGGTGGTTTTTCAGTTTGAAGAGGGCTTGAGGAGACAGAAATGTTGTAGCTGGCAGGAAAAAGTGCTGAATTATATTAAAAGCTGAATTCTGCTCCCTCCACTTGGGAGATACTGAAATGTAGCTTTTCTAAATTTTCAATTTCACAACCAAACTTGGTGCAATATAGAGAGGACACCCTGCTGATTTTGGCTAATATTTAATTTAAAAAACACCCAACCTTTCCTTTGTTGTGCTGGACTTGTGAGCTCCTGCTTGGACAAGAACTTCCAGCATTAATTTACTTTTTTTTTTTTTTTCTCTGCCTGCTGCTTTCTTCTCCCTGCCTTAGGCACTGAACCAAATCCCAATCCAGCCCCTGTGTGTAACTCCTGCTTGGATTCTCCACAATCCAAACACAATCCTGTGTTTGCTGATCTCTGCTAATCTCACTCTTCAGAGTTTGCATAATATTATGGTTTTGTCCTGTGAATATTTAAATTCCTTCATTTATTTCTGTTTTAAAAATCTCTATTCCAAAGATGTTTACTGAGGCTGAGCAATGTAACCTGAGTGTAAGAGCCTGTCCTTTGTGGTTTTTGATGTTGCTTGAATATCAATTTTGTAAAAACCAGATTGCCCTTTCCATATCACCTGCATCAGGCCTGTTTTACTCCAGAAAGAATTAATGACCTGTAACAATAATTTTGTTTTTCAGAGAGTCTTCAAGTAAAAAAAAAAACCACCACAACCACACCAGTTTTGGATTCCTGTGTTTGTGTCTTTTTTTTTTTTTTTTTCTTGGTCAGGTTCTTGCTGCTTAGTGATGAAACAGCTGCTTCCATCTTCCATGGATAAAAATGGTAACCCTGAAGCTAAAAAATGTATTTTTGAAAAGTCAGGTTTGAATAATAAATCAAAGTAAAGCTGCACTGAGTGATTTTTAGTCAAGACTGGCTTGGGAAGGAGCTTTCACTCATGCCAGGCTTAGCCAGAAATGGTAATAAAATGTGGTTTTGTGGAGAAAAAAATGTAGGCTGGGGCTGACAAATGATGTTTAAATTCTTTTTTTTTTTTTGTGACTCTTTTCTGTGGTGGCCTAAAAGGTGTGGGAGGTGCAGATGGGCCCTCCCCAGCAGCTGAAGGGATCAACACTGTGGGATTAATCCTGGAGTGGGAAGATTAATTCCAACTTGTGGCAGCTCTGAAGTGAAAGAGAAGACAAATCCAGACAAGGAATGCTTGGAGCACTGCCTGTCCCTTCCCTTCCCCCCATCTCTGCCCTTTGGGAATGGCTGCTCAGGATCTGGTAGCTCTGAATGTGTGGGATTTTCTGGAAAAGTGCAATAATGCTCTCAGCTCCTCCCTGACAGGAGTAAGGGATTGAGAATTCCACAGGAACTCAGGGGGTGCTCACACAAACCTCACTCCTCTCCTACTCAGTGTGTTATATCCAACAGGAAATTACAACAGAAGGAAAAAAAAATCCAAGGGAAAAGTCAAACAGAAGAATTTATAGATAGTAAAATGGTTGGGAATGGGAAAAAAGGTTGGGAATTGCTGCCTGTTGGTGTTTGCCAAAGGTTGGGTTGGAAATCAGTGGTTTCAGCTGTGATAATGATTGATGGGGAAATTCCATCCATTTGGTTTAGAAACACCAAATATAATCTCAAATTTAAGGTTTCTTTGCTTGAAGAAGGGGGAATTGTGTCTCCTGCAGGTGTCTTGTTTGTGGAGTTCTTGATTTGAGCTGGACAACATCACCTTTGGCCCTTGCCTGAGTTTATTCCATGGCTCATTTCCCACCCTTGGACCAGCTTTTCTTTACCTGCCAAACTCCCCACCTTGATTAATCCTGACTTTTCAAAGAGATTCTGCCTGAACCTGCCCTTCTCCCTCATTGTTCCCTCCTTGAAACTTCCCAGCCACAAATTTCACTTCCATTTACCTTTGCTTACAGAAATTCCCTTTTCTGAAAGGACAACTTTTAGGTGCTTGGAACTCTGCCTGCCCCAGGTGGGTTCCCAAAACCCAGGAGGGGTTGAGGTGGATGTGGCTGATGTGTGAGTGATGTCCTTGAAGTGAGAGCAGCTTCTGAAATCCCTGTGAACATCAGAGGGGGAAAAAGAACCAGTAAAATCTGGGTGTCTTTAAAGGTTTTTTTCTAAATTAAATTATGTCTCTATCAAGGAGTTTTAAAGTGCAAAATGAGAAACCCTCAATGCAAGGTCACTATTAATGATAATATTTTTCTCAGCTATCCTTTTCCTTCCAGAGTCTTTCTGTTTTGCACAGCCTGGACCTCAATGCCCTTTTTTCCTCTTTTATGTAACTACTGGTTCCTCAGGAAGATTCTCTCTGAATTTTCCTTTAAATTCCTTGGCATGTGGATGTTTTAAAAGTCAAGGCAAAGGTGTGTTGAGAGTAAAGATTTCTGGGTTTTGGGATAAATGGTTCTCCAAGGATAATAATCCAATAATAATCTCAATTTTTCTCTCTCTTTCCTTTTCTCATCTCCTTGTAAAATATTTGGGAAGTATTTGAAGTGTGTGTCCTTTCCCTTTTTTTCCCTTTCCCCCTTTTTTCTTCTTTTCCCTTTTTTTCCCCTTTTCCTTTTTTTCCCCTTTTCTTTTTTTCCCCTTTTCCATTTTTTCCCCCTTTTCCCTTTTTTTCCCCTTTCCCCCTTTTTTCCCTTTCCCCGTTTTTTCCCTTTTCCCTTTTTTTCCCTTTTCCATTTTTTCCCCTTTTCCTCTTTTTTCCCTTTCACCTTTTTTTCCCTTTTTCCCTTTTATTCCTCTTTTCCATTTTTTTCCCTTTTCCATTTTTTCCCCCTTCCCCCTTTTTTTTCCCTTTCCCCCCCTTTTCCCCCCCTTTTCCCTTTCCCCTTTTTTCCCCTTTTCTCCTTTTTCCCCTTTTCCATTTTTTCCCTTTTCCCCTTTTTTTCCCTTTTCCCTGTTTTTTTCCCTTTTCCCTTTTTCCCCTTTTCCATTTTTTCCCTTTCCCCTTTTTTTCCCTTTTCCCTACCAGCGCCGTGCAGCCAAGCCCCCTCTGCCTGCAATCTGAGCTTTCCCTGGAGTTTTCCGCCTGTTTCCTTAAGCAAGAGAGACAACAACAAACCCTGCCAGGAGCTGCTGGCCCCGGGGGAAAAGTTTGTTGGGATGCTGGGCTGGAATTCTGCATCCAGGACTGAAAAAACTCCAACCACCATGGGGTGGTGTAGTGAGACCTCGCTGGGAGGAGAAGCTCCAGCACAGCCATGAAGAAACCTTTCAAATCAGGATTTTTGCAAGATTTCCTGCCTGAAATCCCTCCTGTGGTTGCTGGAAATGCCTCGTTTGTGTCCTGCACTCCCAGGAAAGGAGAAGCCGGGTGAGATTGGGGCTGGATCTGGCTGCAGGTACAGGTGAGGCTCCCTCCTCTGCCTCGGGAGCAGCTCCGGGACATCACTCTTTGCTTTTTGCATAATTAGCAGCTTAGGATAATTAGGATGAATAATTAATGCTCCTCACGCTGCTCCAAATCTGGCTGTGCTTAAATAGATTTTTTTCAAAGTATTTTTAAAGCGTTTTGGAGCGCATTTCCTAAAGGGCTGCTCCAACTTAACTCCATGGAATTGTGGAAGAGGTGAAAGCAGAAGAAAAGGAAGAGAAAGGAACCATCCGACCACGTGGTGGCGACGTGGAGATGCTACAGAAGGATTGTTTGGATTGCTGTGCTTCCCTGAAGGATTTTTCACTTCCACAGAGACACCTGAAGCCAATTCATGGCTTCAAAGAGAGTGGTAAAAGCAGGAAATGTAAATATTTTCAGCTGTGTCACCTGACCCTGTGGATGGTCACTATGGCATGGACTGAACAAAAGGAAAAAGCAGTTTTTATGGATTGATGAGAGTTTTCTGAATGAAAGGATGTCAGGAAATGAATAATTAAGCTGAGCCAGGGGAAGTGCAGTGGGAAGGCACCTGGCAGCAGGATGGGGTTTGGCTGAGGTAAAGACAGCACAGGGAAATCTCCAACTCCTGCACCAGGGCTTCCCACAGATGGATTTGTTTTGTGCAGATTGAGATCATCACTTGGATTTCCAGGCCTGGGAGTGAGCAGTGGGAGGCTGAGCAGGGATTCACATCTCTCCACAATGCCCTGAGGGGAGGGGGCAGCCAGGTGGGATTCGGGCTCTGCTCACAGGGAACAGGGACAGGATGAGAGAAAACAGCCCTGGGTGATGCCAGGGGAGGCTCAGCTTGGACACCTGGAAGAGTTTCTTCATGGAAAGGATGGTCAAGCACTGCAGCTGCCCAGGGAGGTGCTGGAGTCCCCATCCCTGGAGGGATTTAAAAGCTCTGTGGATGTGGCACTTGGGGACATGGGGCAGTGCTGGGGAATGGTTGGACCTGATGGTCTTAGAGGGCTTTTCCAATTCCAATTTTTCCAGCAATTCCAGCAATTTTTTTCCAATTTTTCAGCAGTTCCACAATTCCATGGAAGCTGTCCAGAGCTGTCTTCCATGGCAGGTGTGTCTTCAAAACCTCTTGGAATTTCCCTTGCCCAGCTCTGCCCTGCTCCTCACATTTCCCACTGAATATTGTGCTGGAGCAGGAGGAGGGAGCCAGCAGGGAAGGGGCAGTGGGAAGGCAGCTGGAGCTGGCTCTGGGGGGCAGGAGATGGGACAATTCCAGGGCAGGAGGAGTTTGGGCTGCTCTGTGTTTGCTCCTTGCTGGAATTCCATGGCTGAGCAGCACTGGGAGGTGAAGAAAGGCTCTGGAATGGGCAGGTGTGAGCAGAGCCCAATCCTGCCCTGGGGCTCTGCCTGTGCTGCAGCTGCACATCTCTGCATTTTCTGCCCTGTGAATGAACACAAAACTCAGTTTTCTCTCCGGGATTTTTCCCCTCCGTTGGCTGCGGCGCCGGGAGCCAAATGCACGAGGTGCCCACGCCTGGTGTGCGTGTCCTGGCAGGATCCCCAGCAAGGCTGGGCTCTGCTGGCTGTCCTGGGGGGACACAACAACCTGGTGCCACCTGGCCTGTGCCACGGGATGTGGGGATGTGCCCACCTTGGAGCTGGAGCTGCTGGAAATGCCTGCACCAGTCAGGTTGCCAAAGAAATGGAATGTGGGAGCCCATGGAATAATCCTGCCCTGGGAGGAGGATAGGGGAGGGCAGGCTTGGTGCTTCAGTTTGGTGTTCAGCCTGGAGGAGGGAAGGATCCAGGGAGACCTTAAAACCATCCCAGTGCTTAAAGGAGTCCCAAAAGAGCTGGGGAGGGACAGGGGACAAGGGATGGAGGGACAGGGGACAAGGGATGGAGGGACAGGACAAGGGAGATTGACTTCAAGCTGCAAAAGGGTAGATGTAGGTTGGATATTGAGAAGGAATTCCGGGCTGGGAAGGTGGTGAGGCCCTGGCACAGGGTGCCCAGAGCAGCTGTGGCTGCCCCTGGATCCCTGGGAGTGTCCAAGGCCAGGTTGGACAGGACTTGGATCACCCTGGGACAGTGGAAGGTGTCCCTGCCATGGCAGGGGTGAAACTGGATGTTCCTTAAGGTCCTTTCCAACCCCAAAAGTTCTATGACTGTGAAATCCCTCATTGCTGAGTTTTGAGCTAAGGCTTTCTCCACAGTGTCTGTGGCATAAATTAGCTGCAGTGATTATCTGTTGGCTCCAGTGACTGGGGATAGGCAGAACAATGTCACAAACCAGTTTAGTGCTGCTTCCCGGAACAAACAGGAGGACGTGGAGCTGGGCTTGGTGATCCTTGTGAGGATCACTCCATGACTCTTTCCTGTGATTCTGTGACATTTTTAGGAGATCTTTCCACACCTCCATGAGCTGCACACAGAGCAGCTCCAGCACAGAGCTGTTCCCTGATCCTGCTCCATCCAGGAGCAGCAACAGCAGCTGAGGCAGAGATGCAGGATCCTCTTTTGGAGATTTCCCATTTCTGCTCTCATTAACCCTCCACTGGCCTCTGGGTTATTTTCCCAGCTGGGCTGATTAATCATTCCCTGTCCCTTTGGTGTCTTGGCCATCTCCTCAATCCCTTCAATCCCAACATGTATTTCTATTTATCAGGCCTTTCCCCTGGATTATTTTTTTTGCCTGGCTGGCTTTGCAGACGTGGTTTATTTACAAATCTGCCCAGAACTGGCTCCAAGTGAGGCGGGTGTGGGTTGAAGGAAAGCTGATTTTTGACAAAGTCAGCACAAGAATGGGAACAGATGGGGACGCTGATGAATTTGGTTTTGCTAAATGTTGTCCTCCTGCAAATCAGCTTGCTTTTCCCTATTAGCATAAGAAGCAGCAAAAAAGGATTTAATTTCTCTAAACATTTCCCCTTAATGATCCACCTCTCCAGCTCAGAGATGTATGGCTGCTTATCAGCAGAGCAGCTGAATTCCACTGAGAATCAACTGTGATTTCGAGGTGATTTCTGGCACTTCTCCCTCCCTGGGGTGAGAGCTGTGCTTAGGAGAGGTGCTTGCTGTTTTGAAGTGGTATCAGTTCAGGGGTTTATGTGTGTTTAGTTGATTTAACTGAGTGATTTTATTTTATTTTTTAATTTGATTTTTGATTTTTGAAGGCACATTTTGGAGGTGCTGCCATCCCCAAGTGTCCCTGGTGAGCTCTGGACCTGTATCCAGCACCCACAGAGCTGCATCCCTGTGGCCCTTGGATGCAGGAGGAGGTGGGAGAAGCCCAGAGTAAAATATTTTCCCAAGTTTTGGGCTGGAGTCAGCCCACAGCAGCATTGGGCATCGAGTGCTGCAGCCTTCACAACATGCTGGCTCCATCCTCTGCCAAGAACCTCAGGAAAACCTGGCACAATTCCAGCCAGGGAGCAGCCCTGGCACAGCCCCAGGGGCTGCCCCAGCTCTGTCTTTCCCTCACTGCCTGCCCACAGAGCAGATAAATCCCAAAAAATCCTCCTCCAGCCTTCCTCCATCCTGGAGTGTGGCAGAGCTGCTGTAACCCCTCACAGCCCCAGTGTGACCATCCAGGAAAGCTCAGCTATCCCAAAATGCTGAAAGCACCATGAGCTTGGTGCCCTCACCACCCTCCCAGGGAGGAATTCCCAGTTCCCAATATCCCATCCATCCCTGCCCTCTGGCAGTGAAGCCATTCCCTGTGTCCTGTCCCTCCATCCCTTGTCCCCAGTCCCTCTCCAGCTCTCCTGGAGCCCCTTTAGGGGCTCTGAGCTCTGCCTGGAGCCTTCTCCTCTCCAGGTGAACATTCCCAGCTCTCCCAGCCTGGCTCCAGAGCAGAGGAGCATCTCCACAGCCTCTCCTGGACTCATTTTTATGTTGGGACACCCAGATCTGCCTTTCCTCTCAGCCCAGGGGCTAAAAGCTCTAAGCCTTGATTTTGATTCTCCTTTTCTCTCTGCTCCTGAAGCTGCACAGCTCTGATTGATTCATCCCATTGGTCACCCTGGCTTTAGCCTTATCCATGAGCTTGGAGCCACTGTCACCCCCTGCAGTGCTTTGGGTCCTGCAGCATCTCCTTTGGGATTAGCCTGAGCCCAGCCATAAGTGGAGGCTCAGGATGAGCTGCTGGGCACTTGAATTTCTTAGGAATTTCTTCCTAACATCCAGTTAAATCCATCTTCCTTTGGCTTAAGGATGCCCCCCTGTCCTGTCACTCCAGGCCCTGCCCAGGTGTCCCACAGCCCCCTCCAGGAGAGATAAAATCCAATATTTTGGGTTTTGTTTCTTCAGCTTTACCCACGTGTGCTGGTGGCACTGACCTTCTCCAAACTTCTGTGTTCCTGCCATTTGTCTTCTGCCTTACTCAAACCATTCTGGAGAGCATCCTGCAGTCCCACAGAGTGACAGGACACAGGGAATGGGTTCCCATTACCAGAGGGCAGGGTTAGGTGGGATATTGGGAAGGAATTCCTGGGAAGCTGTGGCTGCCCCTGGATCCCTGGAAATGTTCCAGGATAGGTTGGATGGAGCTTGGAGCAGCCTGGGATAGTGGAGGGTGTCCCTGCCCATGGCAGGGGGTGGAATGGGATGGGATTTAAGGTCCTTTCCAACCCACCCACCCTGGGATCCTGTGATTTGTGATGCAACACATTGAAACGTGCAGGTGAGAGAGAAATGGGAAGCATTTCCTCCATGTGCCAATAAATCCCTGGGAGACAGATCCACCTGCTGGATCAAAGAGCACTCCAGTGCTGTTGGCTTGGCTCCCTGACAGGAGGCTCCAGAGCAAAGCCAGCCTGGAAGATGAAAGGTTCAGTTTGGGATTGCACAGATGTCTCAGACATCCGAGATGGATCATCCAAGCTGTGCCTTTGGAACTTCCCAGTGACAACTGGAGAGGGGAGATCATCTTTCCTCTCCCACCCAGGGCCTGGTTTAGTCAGGGATGACACTTGTGCATCCTCAGAGCCATAAATCTCTGTAATGGGGAGTTTTTCCAGCTCGTGTCCCCATGATCCCAGTGCTCATCTCTCCAGCAGGAAGCGAGGCAGTTGTGCTGAGCATGGTGTGGGATAAATGATTCCAATGAAATGATGCTGGTTTAATCCCCAGCTCTGTGCAGCACAGTTGTTATCCTGTGGGAGATAAATGGGAATGGCAAAGAGCTTGTCCTGCTAATGGGGCAGTCTTGATCAAGGCTTCAGCATGTGCTCTGTATTCACAGAGTTCATGTCTGCTTTTCCTCCTTTAATCACCTGTCCTGGAAGGACAGGTGTGTGCCAATAAAGGCAGGAGCTTCTCTTTGAAATGGAGAATGTAAACCCCTCCCTTCAAATTATTATTGTAATTTTGAAATTAAGGGGCTCTCACACAAAGATGTGGGAATTAGGAATAACAGTTCTTTACTAGGAAATTAAAATAGAAATGCAGTATTACAAAGAACAATCCCAAACCCTGCCAGAGTCAGAATCCAAGCTGACACCCGTCAGTCAGTCAGGGTGTTGGCACAGTCCCATTCCATGGTGGCTGCATCCTCCTGCAGTGGCAGATGTGGCTCAGCTGGAGCAGTGCTCCTGGAGAAGGTGCCGTTTCCTCTGAAGGTGCAGGGATGATGTGGAAAGGTCTGGCTTTCCTCTGGAATCCAGTGGGAAGAAGGTGCCTTGGTGTCCAAAATGTCAGTTTTTCTCTGGGTAGGAAAGGCTTGGCTCCTGCCCTGGCTGGAGCATCTCCCATGGGATGATGGAATTTTATCAGCCATGCCCTGGGACTCACTGGCCATGAACAGGAGATCTCTCCTGGAGGGAGGATGGGCTGTGGCAAAGATAAAGATGATTGCCCCAGCTGGTTTAAAGCTGCCCATGAGCAGATAATGTGTGCCAGGAGATCAGGGGCACTGCCCCAGCTGGTTTAACACATGGTGATAGAATACACATTTCTGGCCACATCCACCCAACATATCACCTCATTGTATTGGATTTTCCAGATGAAGAGTCCCTTTTTTACGATCTTCTCCTCTACGATTGAAATACAGAGTTTAATTACCTCCCCTTAATTTATTTATTTCAGCACCACGGGCTTGCAGCCCTTCCGTGGAGCTGCTCCCCTCCCCGGGAGGCTGGAAGGAGAAGATTCCAGAGGATGTGACTCATCTGTGCTGCTCTGCTTTGCTGAGAGCACCAGCAATATCCCAGGAGCTGGGATGGCTCCCGTGCAGTTGGGAAGGAGCTGGAGTGTGGCTGCATGGTGAATTATTGATAAGGGAATAATAGCAGCTGCAGATAATCTCTCCCACTGAATATAGGGAATAAATCTTCTCTGCTGTACAGGGAGCTCAGTGTTTCAGTGAGCAGAATGGGAATAATGGTGGCAGGAGGTTTTGCTGGAGGGTGGAAGGAGCCCCTGGGAGCTGCTGGCAGCACTGCAGGGAGGGGATTTGGCTCTGAGGGAGGGGAGGGTTCACCCACTCTTCATTTGGGAACTTCTTCCAGGAGAAACAGGTCCTGGAAACTGGGAATCCAACAGCATCAAACTGGCATCCCAGTGGCTGCCAGGGCAGGTGGAGAGCAGTGGAAAACATCAGCTCAGAGGGTCATTGGGGATGTCCTGCAGTAAATGGGGAAACTGCACCTCATCTGTGCCTTGTCTCCATTTTCTTGTCTTCACTCAGCCAGGATTAAAAACACAAAGGAGATGAATTTCTCCTGTTCAGGCTTGGTTGTTTATTAAATCTTATCTAAAGTACAGAGAGTTCTGTGACACTTTTAGCCACCAGCTAAAAGTGAGCAAAATGGAGCTGAATTGAGCTGGTTACAAGGTCTTTTAAAGCTAAACAGTCCAATAAAGAGCTAACACCCATATCATTTATCCTTTTAACTCAATAACCAAACCTCTATGACCTGCAGTGCAGCACTAACTATCCAACCAAAAACTACAACCTTAAATCATGAAGAACAAGGAAGAAGACAGAAAGGGACAAATCCCAAGAACTTCCATCTTGTCCCATACCTATTACTATATTCTAAAAACTCCAAATTCTCCAGGGGGTCAGTGTCAGAAAGCACAGAAAGCTCAAAACTCCCTGGCACCTGGGTTCCTATATTCTAAAAACCCTAAAATAAATAAATAAATAAATAAATAAATAAATAATAAAAAAAATATATATACACACACACATATATATATATATATACATATATACACACATAATATACACTATATTCTAAAATATATTATATACTTACATTATTTATAATATATATAATATATATTTATATAGAGATATTTATATAATATTTATCTCTATTATTTATATTATATATATAAAAATACAGATGTGTGTGTGTATATATCTATATAATCTATATCTATATCTACTATATTCTAAAATATATTATATACTATATATTATTATATACTAGATTCTAAAAGCCCCAAATTCTTCTGGGGGTCAGTGTCAGAAAGCACAGAAAGCTCAAAACTCCCAGGCTTCTGGGTTCCTATATTCTAAAATCCCTAAATATATATATACATATATATACATATATATATATATACATATATATACATGTATACACACACACATATATACATATATATATATACATACACAATATACACTATATTCTAAAATATATTATATACTTACATTATTTATTAATATATATTTATATAAAATAGATATATTGATATAATATTTATCTCTATTATCTATATTATATATATAAAAATACAGATGTGTGTGTGTATATATCTATATCATCTATATCTATATCTACTATATTCTAAAATATATTATATACTATATACTATTATATATTATATTCTAAAAACCCCAATTATAGATGCCATATATATATATTAAAAATTATATATATACTATATTCTATATATACTATAGTGTATATATATGTAGTGTGTATATATATATACACACTATATATTATATGCTTTTATTTATTTATTTTATATTTATATATATTTTTTAATACATACATATATATATATAATAAATAAATTATTTATTATAATTTAATAATAATTAAATTAATATAATTTATAATTATAAAAGGGGGTGCAACAAAATGATTTTTAAGATCCCTTCCAACCCAAACCATTCCATGATTTTTGCTGCAGACCTTTAGCACTGGGGCCCCTCCAGGCTCTGTGCTTTCCCAAATCTCTGGCTGGGTGTGTTTTGGGCACCAGTTTTTGTGGTGTGTGGCTGGAAGGGGCGCTGGGGAAGTTTCCCAGTCCTAGGGATGTCATTTCAGGGGTTGTGGTTTGGCTGAGCCACGGTGGAGAGCCACATCTGGACTGTATTTCTGGGAATCTGTAGAGCTGAGCTCTGTGTTCTCACTCAATTACAGTGGGACACTTGTCAGCAATTTCTTGTTTTTATTTCCTGAGTCTTTCCAAACTTGGTTGTTTTAAAAAAAAAAAAAAAAAAAAATAGGCAGGAGGAAAAAAAAAAAAAAAAGCCAAACAACAAAAACCCCAAAGCACATGACATGAGTTGGAAATGCACCAGGAATGGAATTTTTCTGGGCAGGAATGACTCCACTTCTGCTGGAGCAGTGTGTGGAGAGAGAAGAAGCTGCTCAGAGAGGTCCTTAATGAGCCTGGAATTCCATGGAATCCCAGAGTGGTCGGATTGGAAGGGACCTTAAAAATCATCTCATTCCACCTTCCATGAGACCAGGTGTCTCCAAGCCCCATCCAACATTTCCAGGGATGTTTAAGAGGCACAATTCCCTCAATAATTAATTTTGGTCAGCCCTGAGGTGATCAAGCTGTTGGATTTGATGATTGTGACAGGTCCCTTCCAACTGAAATATTCCAGTCCCTTCCTGCTGGGGAGCAGAGATGCTCAGAGCCCTGTTTTGGGCAGAGTCCAGGAGCACCTTCAGACCCTCCAGAGCAAAAGTAGCCCCAGAGTTGTGCAAAATCCACCCCCCAAAACCCTGATCCTGCATCCCCCTTCTGCTGTGGGCCCTGGAGTTGGAACAACCCCAGAATGAAGGACTTCTTCCAGTAATTGCTGCCTGAAAACACATAATTAATTCTGATAGATTGAGATGGGAACTTTAAATTGATTTAATGGCAGGTGGAAAAGAAGAATGTCCAAGGGTTGCCAATTTCTGCAGTTTCACTTCCCTGATATATGTAGGAGCTTTGGAATAATCACATTTGTCATCAGCACTGTCAGTGCTAATACATTAAACCAGACTAGTGCTGAGTTGCTTTATTTTAAAATTTATTTTATTTATCAGACCAAAGAGATCACGTTTGCAAATTTCCTTGTTTTGGAAAGAAAAGTGGAGAATCAGGGAATCATTGAGGCTGGAAAAGACCTTAGAGACCATTGAGTCCACAATGAACCAGCAGAGTTGTCAACCTCTGTCTCCTGTCATCAGCTTTTCCCACAAGAGTTCTGTTTGTAGGAGTGGCAGTAACAGACCCTGGGGATGTCAGAGTGGGATGTTGGATCCCAGAAACCTGGGATTTTGAGCTTTCTGTGCTGTCAGGCACTGACCCCCAGGAGAACACTGCTTTTGACCTGAGAAGGTTTCTAGATTTGAGTGATGGAGTTAAAATCACAGGTGTGCAGTTAAATAGAAGTGTGTGTTTTCACATGGTGAAGGGTTTGGAATTTGAGGTTTTTATAATATAGTGATAGGTATGGGACAAGATGGAGGTTTTGGGTGGTGTCTCTTTCAGTGCTCATCTTCCGTCTTCTTCATGGTTTTAGGTAGTTTCTGGTTGGTCAGTCAGTGTCACACTGAAGGTCACAGGAATTTAGTTATTGGTTAAAAGGATAAATAATATAGGTGTTAATTCTCTGTTGGGCTGTTTAGCTGTAAGAGACCTTGTAACTAGCTAGGTTCATCTCCATTTTGCACACTTTTAGCTGCTAGCTAGAGGTATTGTAGAACTTTCTGTACTTTTGATAAGATTTAATAAACAACCAAGCCCAAACATGAGAAAATCCATTTCTTTAGTGTGTTTTTTAATCCTGGCTCTGAGTGAAGGAAGAAGAGACTGAGAAAAGCCACTAATTAAGAGGTGCAAAACTCCCACCACTGTTACTCAGGGATTGTCCCAGCTGGGCCCTGATTCCCCCCAAATTCCACATGGAACAAGCAGTGCAGAGTCACAGAGCCTGGCTCCTCACAGCTCATTTTCCTTGCTCCTGGATCCAGCCCCATTTATCGATGGAAGATCAGCATCACTTGGCTCCAGCAGGGAGGAAACCCCTCCTGGCCCCGAATCCTTGGCAGCTTCCAGCCCCCCTCCCATGGCTTGGCTTCCCTGCAGTCCCTCCTTCACTGGGCAGCTCTTGTCCAGATGGTGCTGGAGCCAAAACATTTCTGTTCCCTGATTCCCAGGGCTTTTCCCAGTGCTGGCACAAACATTCCTCCTGCTGAACCCTCCTGGGTGTCCCTTCTGGGAGAGAGAACGTTCCCAGTGCAGACTTGGATCCAAGATCCTGCTCCTCAGGAGAGCAGGGAACCTGTCTGGGGTTACAATACAGGATGTGGCAGCAATGTGAATTGTGTCCCCATCTGTTAACCCAGCTGGGGCAGTGCCCCTGATCTCCTGGCACACATTATCTGCTCATGGGCAGCTTTAAACCAGCTGGGGCAATCATCTTTATCTTCCCCACAGCCCATCCTCCCTCCAGGAGAGATCTCCTGTTCATGGCCAGTGAGTCCCAGGGCATGGCTGATAAAATTCCATCATCCCATGGGAGATGTTCCAGCCAGGGCAGGAGCCAAGCCTTTCCTACCCAGAGAAAAACTGACATTTTGGACACCAAGGCACCTTCTTTCCACTGCATTCCAGAGGAAAGCCAGACCTTTCCACATCATCCCTGCACCTTCAGAGGAAACTGCCCCTTCTCCAGGAGCACTGCTCCAGCTGAGCCACATCTGCCACTGCAGGAGGATGCAGCCACCATGGAATGGGACTGTGCCAACACCCTGACTGACTGACGGGTGTCAGCTTGGATTCTGACTCTGGCAGGGTTTGGGATTGTTCTTTGTAATACTGCATTTCTATTTTAATTTTCCTAGTAAAGAACTGTTATTCCTCATTCCCATCTCTTTGCCTGAGAGCCCCTTAATTTCAAAATTATAATAATTTGAAGGGAGGGGGTTTACATTCTCCATTTCAAAGAGAAGCTTCTGCCTTTATGGGCACTCACCTGTCCTTCACACCAGGACAGAACCCAAAATGTTTCCCAGCCTCTCTGAGCATGTGCTGGGAGCATTTGGGAAGGCAGGTGAGAACAGACCTTTCTGGGAAGGAAACTGCTGCTGGAACAACATCCAGGAATTTCCCTCCAGGTGAAGCCACTTGGGCTGGTCAAAGCCATTGGAGTTGTTGAGTCTGGAGAAAAAGAGGCTCAGGGGGGACCTTTTCACTCTCCACAGCTCCTTGACAGAAGGGAGGAGCAAGGTCAGGCTCTGCTCTCAGGGACAGGACAAGAGGAAAAATTCTTAAGCTACACCAGGGAAGGTTGAGATTGGATATTGGGAAAAATTTCTTCATGGAAAGGGTTGTCCAGCCCTGGCACAGAGGAGGGATTTAAAAACTCTGTGGATGTGGCACTTGGGGACAGGGTCAGTGGTGGCCTTGGCAGTGCTGGGGATGGTTGGACTCAACAATCTTCAAGTGATTTCCCAAACAATTCCATAATGCCATAAGAATCTGTGTCCTGCCAGCTGCTGCCCTCTCTTCCTTCTGAGACAGCTACAAATCAGCACATCCCAACCTCATTCCCAATTTTTTGGTGTTCCTTGGAGCACCATCACCAACAGAACCGGCTGTCCAAGGCTGAGCTCATCCTGGGAGCTCATCCTGGTGTTCCCAGTCAATGTTTCTGTGCCATGGCCATTCCCAAACCACACAGGCACTGCTTCCCTCACCCTGTTCCCAGCCTGTCCAGAGCCCACTCCAGGCAGTGAAAAAAAAAAAAAAATGTTGATAGGAATAGATTTTTCTTCTGTGTTTTTTTTTTTTTGTTTGTTTGTTTGTTTGTTTGTTTTTGTTTTTTGTTTTGGTTTGTTTTGTGGTTTTTTTTTGTTGTTGTTGTTGTTTTTGTTTTTTGTTTTTTTTTTTTTTGTTTTGTTTTGTTTTTTTTTTTCTTCCTTCATCTGCCTTACAAACATCCCCAACCAAACTCACGAGAAATTCTGGGTTTTGGAGCCTCCCATCTTGTTTCTCCTTTCCTCTTTGTGACCAGCTCCTCTTTGGATGAAACCTCACCTCATCTCCCTTGGTTTGTCACATCCCTCCCCCTTGAGGGAGCTGACACTTCCACCCTCCTCCTCACCCCATCAGAGCTCACCCCTTGTGCTTCATCTCCCAAATTAATGTGTCCTGTGTCAGCTGCTCACTTGTTCTTGCAATAATTTTCTTCAAGGCTGAGGAAGCAGCACTTGGTGGGGATCTTTTCTCACTGGATACCTTCATCAGTAAATCCAAAAAGTGCTGCCAGATGGGCTTGGCTTTATCCAGGAGGTTTTCCTGCAAGTCCTGCTGGCTCTGAGCTCCCACCCAAACGCTCCAGCATCCCATGGGGTCCTCAGGGGTTGGATGTTGATCTAAGAAAAGGTTTCCCAGCTCTGCAGCATCCATGGGGCACCTGCCTCCCCATGGAGGTGAATTCCTGGTGGGAATGGTGCAGGATGAAGCCCTGATGGTGTCACTGGCTGGACACTCCAAGCTGTGTTTGTCCCTGTCACTGATGCCCAGCTTTGCCCACTTGGGACTCCCAGAGCCTTGGAGCTGCTCTGAATTGCAGATTTCCCTCTGAGTCCTGATGCTGGGGCCTGAGTCACTGCATAACCCACTGCCCCAGGGCCCAGGGCTTCAGATGCAGCCCAGGAGAGTCAGGGACTCATGGAATGGGGACAGGAAACCACTTCTGGGAATGTGACACCCTGCTGGGAGCTGCCAGACCATGGCCAGGAGTGGGGGTGAAGCATCCCTGGGCTCCTACAAAGGGCAGGGAATTGCTGGGATGAGTCCAGGAGAGGCCACAGAGCTGCTCCAAGGGCTGGAGCCAGGCTGGGAGAGCTGGGAATGTTCACCTGGGAGAGCTCCAGAGAGCCCCTTCCAGACCTAAAGGGTCTCCAGGAGAGCTGGAGAGGGACTGGGGACAAGGGATGGAGGGACAGGACACAGGGAATGGCTTCACTGCCAGGGGCAGGGATGGATGGGATAGTGGGAATTGGGAATTCCCAGAGCAGCTGTGGCTGCCCCTGGATCCCTGGAAATGTCCCAAGGCCAGGCTGGACAGGGCTTGGATCAGCCTGGGACAGTGGGAGGTGTCCCTGGGTGGGATTTAAGGGATTTAAGGTCCCTTCCAGCCCTGGCCCTGTGGGAGCCCAGCTCTGTGTCACCCCCAGGACAGCTCAGGTGTGGGAGGAAAGAACTCTGGCCCCATAAATCTCCTCCCTTCACAGCCAGAGTCACCTTGGGGCTGGCAGCAAGCAGCAGCCAGGCTGGAAATCACTGCTCATGGTGGTTTTGGGCTGTTCCCATATTTTGGAGAGGCAGAGCAGCCCCAGATGGCAACATTCCAGCTGCTCCCTGTGTGCATTCCCAGGATTTACAAGGACAGGGATCAGAGGCTGGGTAAGGAGCTGGAAGGAGTCACCAGATAATAAACTGGGAGGGCTGCAGCTCTGGGGGGATTTGGGGTGTCCTACACAGAAACCAGGCATGGCTTTGCTGGAAGAGCTTTGCTCCCAAGGAGCCAAGAGAGATGGAGATGTGACTTTGGAAAAAATAGAGGGAGAAAAGAACAATCCAGGCAATGAAGAGATCATAAAAATAATGGACATTTATTCTGTCGCCTGCTTATTCCCCCAAATGTGGGGTGGGGAGAAAGAGGAGAAAGAGGACAAAGAGGAGAAAGAGGAGAAAGAGGAGAAAGAGGAGAAAGAGAAGAAAGAGGAGAAAGAGGAGTCCATGGTAAGGGCAGGAGCACAGGGAGGGCAGATCCTACTCCAGGCTCCTGAGGGATTCCTGCAGCTCCTCCTGAAATGGGCACACAAAGATGATTTGGGCTCATGCTGCAGTTTTCAGTGATTTCAGTGATATTTGTCAGGATATTTCAATGAGATTTGCCCAGGAGCTGCAGGACTGGCAGTGCTGCCCCCACCAACCCCTGGTTTATCTGCAGGAAGGGCTGGGGGTCACTCCAAACCCTCCTTGACACCCATCTGGTTTTTCTGTGAAGCCCAGCCAGGAGAGCAGACACAAGCCAGCCTGCAAACAAGACACAGCAAGTCTCCCAGCAGAGCCCTGGAAATGCTCTGATCTCTATCAGGACAGGAATTCTGGAGCAGAGCAGAGCTGGGTCAGGGTGATGGAATTGAGGAATTATAGAATGTGGGATATCCTCACCTGGAAGGGACTCACAGGGATCAGCCAGAGCAGCTCCTGTTCCTGCACAGACACCCCAACAATTCCACCCTGGGAATGTTCTCCAAACACTCTGGCAGCCTCAGGAATGTCACCATTCCCTGGGGAGCCTGGGCAGTGCCAGCACCTCTGAGGAAGAACCTTTTCCACTGGAGTGGTGAGAGCCTCTCCTGGGTGCTGAGATGCTCTGCTGGAGCAAAAATAGTCCTGGCTTTAGGAGGAGGAGAGACACAAAGATGGGAATGTGGGGGAATTCCGTGGTGTTGAGAAAGCCCAGAGGAGGCAGAGCTGGAATCTCATTCGAGGCTTTGCTTTTTTTCCCCTCTGGTTTTGGTTGCTGTTTATCTGCAGCATCAAATCCTGCCCTTATCTCTTGTTTGTTCCTCTGTCTCCAAGGCTCTGAGAGCACCAGAACCAGCCTGGGGTCAGATCAGGGCTCACCCTGGGGTGGGGAGCCCTCAGAACCCAGCCAGGGGGATGTGTTTGTGTGCTGGGTGTCCTCTCTAAAGTTCTCCATAAAATTCACAAACCCATCAAGATCAATCCCCGTGCCAGCTTGGCTCATCAATACTTCAGTGCTCATCTCCTCTGGTCCCTTTGAAGGGATTATTTTAATGTGCAGCAGCTCCTCAGAGGAGGATAATGAGGGGTCAGGAGGATGCTTTTGTGTGCTCAGAGTGTGCCTGCAGCTCCCTCACTCCCTCCTGCTGGGGCTGCCAGAACATTTTCCTCTGGACTCCCCAGCTCCCAGATTCCTGGGGTGCATCCTGACCTCGTGCTGTGCCCTCTGCTGGGACTGGGGAAAAGCTCTGAGGACAACAACTGTGTCCCAGGGCTGTGGGGACAGAGGAGACCCCAGGCTGCCTCTCTTAGGGGACAATCCCATTATTCAATGGGTGAACTTCCCCATTTTATCCCAAAATTTTGGCTGTGGGATGTTGTTTAAGCTGTGGGGACAGGAGACCCCAGATTATCTCTCTTTAGGGACAATCCCATTATTAAATGGATGAACTTTCCCATTCGATCTCAAAATTTTGGCTGTGGGATGATGTTTGGGCTGTGGGGACAGAGGAGACCCCAAACTATCTCTCCTTAGGGGACAATCCCATTATTGAATGAGTGAACTTCCCCATTTTATCCCAAAATTTTGGCTGTGGGATGATGTTTGGGCTGTGGGTGTTTGATTGTGTTGATATTTTTGGAAAGCTCTGTTGAGCAGGTCCCTCATCCATCCTCCCCTTCCATGGAGGATTTGTCCATCCTGCTGCTGACCTGGAGCTGCCCTGGGCCAGCCCTGCAGGACACCAGGCACGGGGCAAGCAGAGCCCTGATGGATTTTGGGCTGGGGTCTGGGAGAGCTGCTGGAATGCTGCCTGTGGGCTGCAGGGGGCTGGGATGGAGGCCACAGACCACACTGGGTTGCTGTTTTCCTTCTCTCCCTGACAAGCAGGAGGGCTGGCCCTCGGGTTTGTTTGTTTTTCTCATCCTTGTTTGCAAACTCATTTACTGGAATGACAGCCCTGCTGGGCTTCTAAAGAACAGGTTTCCACCCCTTGCAAAAGGAGATTCAATGGAGCAGGAGGGAACCCTCTGCTGTTTTCAATATTTTTCTCTCTCAGACATCCTCTCTCCAGCCTTACCTGCTCAGCACAGAGGGGCTGGAGCAGAAAATCTCTGTGGATGCTCCAGGGCTGGGGCAGCATTTCCAGTGGAGCCAGGCTGGGAGAGCTGGGGGTGCTCACCTGGAGAGGGGAAGGATCCAGGGAGAGCTCAGAGCCCCTGAAGGGGCTCCAGGAGAGCTGGAGAGGGACTCTTCATCAGCAACTGTCATGATAATACAAGTGGGAATGGGTTTAAACTGAAAGATGGGAAATTTAGCTTGGATATATGGAGGGAATTCCTGATGTGAGGGTGGGCAGCCCCTGGCACAGGGTGCCCAGAGCAGCTGTGGCTGCCCCTGGATCCCTGGCAGTGTCCCAGGCCAGGCTGGACATTGGGGTTGGAGCAGCCTGGGACAGTGGGAGGTGCCCCTGCCATGGCAGAGCATGGAACAAGGTGGGATTTAAGGTCCCTTCCAACTCAAACCATTCCTGACTCTGCCATTTCGTGGCAGTGGTGATGTCACTGCTGGGCTGTGATTTGGGGAAAGCTCACTGGGAGCTGCTCCATCATCCCATGGCACAGCAGGGAATGGTTTGTGCCAGTGCTGGGGCGTGGGAGGCACAGGGAGCTGGGATCAAAGCCCCAGCTCTGCCAAACCCTCCTGACCAGATGTGGGCTTTGATAAAGGAACAGAGCCATTACTGCTCCACCTCCACGGAGTGTGTGCAATTCATTAAGTGCTTATTAATTCCTCATTAAATTCCAAGCCTGAGCAAGTGTGAGGAAGGATTCCCTCCACGTGGCTCAGCCCCAGCACCCAGGATGTCACAGCCTGATGTGCAGGAGGGTCTGGATGGCTCTGCCCCCCCAGAGGGATGCTCCTGCTCCAGGACATCCTGCACTTCTTGGTGAGACTGTCCTTGAGGAGACTCGTGCCCTTTCACTGTGCCAGATAGGATGGGATGGATCCCAGAGAACCATCCCCACATCCTCAGCCGTTGTCCCATCATTCCCAGCTGACTCTGGCCAGTGACAGTGGGGACAGCTGGAGGTGACACCAAACTGTGGCCACCACAGCCTTAGCAAAGCACAAACCCCACAGTGCCACTGCTAACCCTGTTTGGGCTTTTTACTTTCCCTCCAAAAAGGGCTACAATACATATATAGATATAATATATATATAATATATGTATAATACATATAATGGAATATCTAAGATTATTTATATATATATATATAAAATATATCATATAATATACATATAATATATTAAAAATACATCTAATATAATATATATATTATATAATATTAATATTAATATATATAATTTATAATATATATAATTTATATATAAATTATTTATAATTTAAATTATATTTTAATATATAATATATAAAATTTATATATAATTATATATAATTTATTATATATACAATATATAATCTATAGTCTATAATATATAGTCTATAATATATAATCTATAATCTATAAATATATAATATATATATATATATAATATATAATATTGTATATTGTATAATATATATTATTTTATAATATATAATATATAATATATAATATATAATATATATATATATAATATATAATATATAATATATAATATATAATATATATATATATTATATATTATATATTATATATTATATATTATATATCATATATTATATATTATATATTATATATTATATATTATATATTATATATTATATATTATATATTATATATTATATATTATATATTATATATTATATATTATATATTATATATTATATAATATATATTACTTATAATAATATAGAATACTAATAATATTAATAATATACATATAATATACTATATAATACATCTATAAAACATATAATACATATAATATATAGCAAAGTACATAAATCCTTGCAATACAACAGTAAAGTCAATAAATAACATCCTCAAGGAATGCTGGGCAGGCACATGCTCCAGATTTTGAAGGGCCCACGAGCCAGCAGCAGAGAATTAATGGCACAAATCACGAAGCATTTTGGTTCCTGGGAGCAAATGAAGGCTCAGCCAGAGATTCCTTTCCCAAAACATTTCTGCAGCTGTGAGATGAGCACTGGGGGTACCCAAAGCACATTTTGGGGGGATTGTTTTGAGGTGACACCTGTGGGTGTGCTTATCCCAGCATGGAGCAGGGGGTTGGTGGGTGTTTGGGTGAGAGCCTGGGGAGATGTTTTTGGTGGATGGTTCTGCAGGAGTGTGCAAGGCACAGCAGAGCCCGGGAGAGGCTGAGGGGTGGAGCAGGGACAGGCAGAGCCGGCTCAGCCGCTTCCCACGCCCAAACACGGAGATTCTGCTGCTGCAGACAGCACTGGGGGCTCCTCTCTGCTCTCCTGCTCCTCTTGCTCCCTTGGCTTGTGGCTTTTGTATTTTTCAGAGTCTCTGCTGCTGTGTGTGACTCTGGAATTTCATGTTAGGTGTTAATAAGTTCTGTTCACAGGGTGGTTGGACAAAACAATTCCTTCAATCAAGGACACCCAGTACCCAAAAATCAGAAAAAATGGTGAGAGAAAAGGGGGCAAGGCAGGGACTGAGACTTCAAAACCTGGGGCTGTAATTGGACAATTGACCCCAATATGTAGATGAACCAAAACTTATAAAAGTGTCAAACCCGTGACCAGGACCCATCTTGGATTTGATTTGGGTGTAGCCCCAGCCAGGCTCCTGCACTGCCCAAGGTGCATCCTTTTAAGGCCTTTCAATAAATAATAAAAACCTATTTTGCCCATTTAGCTCTGTCTAGTCTCTGCTCCAGGCATCAGTCTGGGCACAAAACCTGCCTGGGTTTGGGTTTGGGGATCAGCAGGATGCACCTGATGAGCTTTGCTTGCCCTGCTGGATCCCCCATTCCACAGCTGGGGTGCAGACAAGCCCCTCCTGCCCCATCCCAACACCCTTGGGACCTCTGGGCTCATTCCCTGCCCAGGTTCTGTGTGCAGAGTCTGGCTGGGGGCTCAGAGTCACCCCTGGGCTGCCAGAGGCTGCTGGGAGCTTGCAGCCCTCCAGCTCTTTGCAGCTCCCCTCCAGCTCTCCTTTGCCTCCTTCTCCTCCTCCTCCTCCTCCTCCTCCTCTCCTCCTCCTCCTCCTTCTTCCTCCTCCTCCTTCTCCTTCTCCTTCTCCTTCTCCTTCTCCTTCTCCTTCTCCTTCTCCTTCTCCTTCTCCTTCTCCTTCTCCTTCTCCTTCTCCTTCTCCTTCTCCTTCTCCTTCTCCTTCTCCTTCTCCTTCTCCTTCTCCTCCTCCTCCTCCTCCTCCTCCTCCTCCTTCCCAATTTAAAGACAAAACATGGACAGCCCTGTTCCTCCTTCCCAAACGCTCTTGAGTCCTCTGTGCAGCACCTGGTGCCTGCTCCAAAAAGGGACAAAGAGAGGTGGCACTGCCACATCAGGTGACATTTGCCAGCAGGATGCTGGAGGCAGTGGCATCACAGCCCTGGGCTGATCCACAGGCAGTGGATGGTGTCTCTCCAGCTCTGGCTGGTGGCAGGGAATCATGGCCAACACAGCTTTTCCCAGAGGCCCAGCCTCTCTCCCTCCACGTGGACAAAATCAGTTTGTTTTCTTCCAAAAAAAAAAAAAAAAAAAAAAAGGCAAAGCAAACACCTCAGCCTTTGTTCAGGGAGACAAGGGCTGCAGCCTGCTCAGATGGAATTTATTTTGTGCTCAGTAATTCAATCCATTCGGGCTCAGGATGTGGCCAGGAGAGTTGAGCCAAAAAAATGCAAGTTTAAAGCAACTAAATTTTATGCTGTGTGTACAGTGGAGTTTGGGGTTGGCTGAGACAAGCAGTTTCTGTGGCTTTTTTTTTTTTTGCAATTCCTGTTGTAGCAACGAGCTCCTTGTGCAATGGAGAGGGGCAGGAGGGGGACAGGGACAGCTGGGATGGGGGACAGGGCTTCTCACAGGATGATTGATACTGGCCCAGCTGAGTGACAGCATGGCTGAGAACACCCTGTGGAAATGCTTGGGTGTTTTTCTCCAAGTCCATTCCCCCAGCATCCAAATGCCTCCAGTGCCATGCAAATCTCCTGGAATGTGGCTGCTGAGCTGTGCTTTCCCTCACTGAGGTGTCCCTCTCCCTGCTATTAACATTTTCCAGCTGGAAAAGCTGAGCAATGCTGAGCTGGGGCCCAACAGCTGGGCTGCAGATGTGGGAGAAGCCAGCCTGCAGCATCTGTGTGTGTGTGTCCCTGTCCCCTCCAGCCCTGCCTGCCCTCTGTGCACATCCCTGGGGCAGCTCAGCCTTCATTCTGCACCCCTGAGCCCCCCATGAAGCTGCAGAGCCACTCTGCCACTCAAAATCATGAAATAAATCCAGACAACACCCCAGGGCTCTCAGGAACAACTCCTTGTTTTCCCCTTGACCATGGGATTATTTTTTCAGCTGGCTCACACCAGCCCTGCTCATCCCTCAGCCATGATTTTGGCAGGAAACTCTTGGTATGGGAGCTCCAGCACTCCAAGCCTGGAAGAGCATCAGGGCTTGGGCAAAGCAAACCTCTGCAGGGAGATTTTCCTGTTAAATGGCAGAAAAAAAAAAGAAAGTGGCACTTTTTTGTTCAGGGATCATTCCAAAAAAGTGCTGCTCTTTCAGGAAACTCATCCCAGTGGCCCAGTGGAGCCCAAGGCAAGTGCTGGGATTTATCCCCAGTCTAGTGCTGGGCTGGGTGGATTCTCCTCCAGTTTTACCCTTGCTTTGCTTGTTGCTGCAATCAGGGCCAGTTCACAAAGTATTTATCAGGCTACTCCTGGAATGTGCCCACAGCCACCACAGGACTGGGAGCTGCTCTCCAAATCCATCCTTCCTTCCTTCCTTCCTTCCTTCCTTCCTTCCTTCCTTCCTTCCTTCCTGCCTGAAGAACATGCACTGCCCTGCTGAGGTCACTTATAGATTAAATTAATCCTGGAATCATTTAGGTTGGAAAAACCCCTTTAATTCTCCCAGCCCATCCTGTCCCATGACACATCCACTCAGAGGTGGATATTTCATTTCACTTGTCCAGCTCAGTGGCTGCCTGATGCAGCTTTTGAGACTTTAGCAACCTGGTGGATTTTTATCCCATGAGCTTCTCCAGTATCCTCAGGAGCCATTGGCATTCCTGATTTTCTGTGAGCTCAGCAAGTTCAAAAGGGCAGTTTTGGGGACCCACCTTCTTTAGGGTGCTCCCACCTGCATCATTTGATGCTGATTCTGCATCAGCACTAACTGGACACAGCTCCTAATTCCCAAGGCCACCAAGATTCCTCTTGCCTTATCCTGGGGTTCCAAGTCACCTTGGGCAAACAGAGGGTTCTTCCCTGCCCAGAGCAGCTGTGGCTGCCCCTGGATCCCTGGAAGTGTCCAAGGCCAGGGCTTGGAGCAGCCTGGGATAGTGGAAGGTGTCCCTGCCCATGGCAGGGGGAGGAATGGGATGGATTTTAAGGTCCCTTCACACTGAAACCATTCCATGACTCCATGATTCCATCCTGCCCCATCCTCTCCCTGGTCTTCCACCACTGCTGGGCCCTACAGCTTGTCCCCAAAAGTTCTTTGCATCCCCTCAGAAGTGGATTTCACCCTGCAACTCACATGTCCCTGCCCTCTTCCTCTTCCTCCACCATCTCTTCCAGCAGAGACTTGAGGTGACCTCCTGAGCTGCTGGTCCTGCAGGAGATCTGTGCATTCCTGGGAGTTCTCATCCATCCAGCATCACCCTGAGGGTGTCCATACCAATGACAGGACACCAGGGAGGTGACACATGGGGACATTCTGGAGGCCACCACCACTTTTGGGACTGCACACACAAGGGGGGGGACGTGTGGACCCCCCAGAGCTGCTGATGAACAGATCTCCACAGGCTGGCCCATAAACTGTTAACACATTAATTAAAAGAAGAAAAAGGAGTTGGTCCCATTAAGCTCCCCATCTGTTTTAATTATCCACTGGAGCTCACAGAAAGCTTTGTACACACTGTAATTGCATAATTAAAACGAACTGTTGGGAGATAGATGGCACTGAGATGACTGGGGAGGGAAAAGCAGCCCTTGCTCCTGCTCTGCTGGTGCTGAAGAGCATTGTAATTAGAAAGAAACATTAAAAAAAAAAAAAACATCTTTTTGGGCTGAGCTTAGCATTGCACAGCCCCAGGTGACTTTTGAGATCTTCCCAGGGCTGTTTGTGCCATGTCCACCCCGAGCAGAAGCAGAGCTGCATCAAACCCCACTTTGCTGATAGTTGGGATGAAAATTACTGCTGCTCCACAAAAAATTCTGAATTTCCAGCCCAAATCAGCACCTGGATGCAGAAACCACCCAACCTCTCCTGCCTTGTGCCCAGCTCAGCAGAGCCAAGGGAGCTGGTTTGGAGCTCCCAAAACCAGGCTCATGCAAAGGGATCACACCCAAAACCCAGCTGGCTGTTCTTGGGCATGGAGCAGCTGGTTTGGTGCTCGTGACAGAAGTTTTAAAAATCAAAATATTAGTCTGAAGAAGAGAAAACAACAAGCGTAACAAACTTCCTGTGAAGCAGTGGGAATTCTTCACATTTTTTTGAGGGGGAGGTTGTCTGTGGGTTGAAATTTTGGTTTTTTTTAATTCTTGTGGTATTGAACTGATATTCTCATGTCTTGTTTTTCCCAGCTTGCTGCTTTTCCATGTTCTCTGTATGGATCTTTGGATTCATACTTTTATTTTTCTCAATGTTAAACTTCAGAGAGAAAACACGATGAGGTCACTGAGAGTCCTGAAAACTGGGAAAAAAAAACTGGGAAAAAAAAAGCCCTCCTGGGACAAACTCTGACAAGGAGGAGATCCAAAACACAACTGTTCCTGGGGAAAATATGACTCTGGATCAGGCCAGCAACGAGCTCATGAGAAAGAAAACACTGGGATGGAATTTGAGCAGAGCTCTGCAGCCAGAACCTCCCAAATTTAAATGTCAGCTCAGAGACACATGGATCACTTGCAAGGGTCTTCTGGAGCCAAGGTAAACTTGGGATAATCTCCCTGGTACCACCTCCTCCTTGGCATCCTGATGGATGGTTTCTGTCACATCCTATCTCCCAGGGGCTGGGGTTTTGTTATAAAGCAATTTTTCCTGGCAGGGAAGGATGATTCCATCAAAACTGTTTTGTAGGAATAAGGCTGAGCCTCCCCATGAGGGCATGTCTGGAGTTTTCCTTTAGGGACAAACTTCCCTCCCCATGACAAGACAGGTTATCCTTTTTAATCAGAGTTGTAAAAAAGGCCCAGATTCATCCCAGTTGTTCTTTGGAGTTTTGGTTCCTGGCAGATCCCAAGGTGTTTTTGAAATAAGTTTGCAAACATGGAGTGCACTCCCAGCAATCCTGGCAGGCAGCAGCTCCAAACATCCCACAGCAATCCAAAACAGGGAGAAAAACCCTCCACCTGCAAGAGTTCAATTGTGGGCTCCTCATAGAGATGGACATCTTCTTTTGCAAGATGCTTTCCCCTGTTTTTTCCTCTCCCTGAGTTATTTTTATTTTATTTTATTTTTATTTTTATTTTTCTTATTTTTATTTTTATTTTTCTTAATTTTATTTTTATTTTTATTTTTTTAATTTTTTTTCTTATTTTTTTTTTATTTTTATTTTTATTTTTATTTTTATTTTTATTTTTATTTTTATTTTTATTTTTATTTATTTTTTTAATTTTTATTTTTATTTATTTTTTTATTTTTGTTTTTAATTTTATTTTTGTTTTTGTTTTTGTTTGGTTTTTTTTGTTTTTTTTTTTTTTGTTTTTGTTTTTTGTTTTTAATTTTTTTTTGTTTTTGTTTTTGTTTTTTTTTTGTTTTGGGGTTTTTTTGTTTTTGTTTTTTTTTTTGTTTTGTTTTTTGTTTTTTTGTTTTTTGTTTTTGTTTTTTCTGGGGTTTTTTGGGGTTTTTTTTTTTTTTTTTTTTTTTTTTGTTTTTTTGTTTTTTGGTTTTTGGTTTTTGTGGGGTTTTTTGGTTTTTTTGTGTTTTTGTTTTTTTGGGGTTTTTTGTTTTTGTTGTTTTTTTTTTTGTGGGGTTTTTTTTGTTTTTTGTTTTTTTGTGGTTTTTTTTATTGTTGTTTTTTGGTTTTTGTTTTTTGCTTTTTGTTTTTTGTTTTTGTTTTTTTCCCAGATAAAAACTGATGTTGGTTGTTCAGCTCTGAAAAAAAAAAAGGGGAAAAAAAAAAAAAAGGAAAAAAAAACCAAGTGGAGAAGGGGAGGGGTTACAGATCCCTCTGGATGTGGCACTTGGGGTGGCTTTAAAGGCTGGGTCTGAAGACTTTAGAAGGCTTTTCCAACCTTAAATCCTTCAACTTTCATCATGGATTCCCAGCAGGAGATGCTGGGATTTCTATCCATACAAAATTATGGAAAACATCACAAATTAAAGCAATGAAATGACGTCATGGCAGCAATTGGGGAATTGGAGATGCCCAATCCTGGATGCAGCAACCACTCCAGGACTGGGTCCTGCAACACCCAGAGGGTGGAAAAGCATCTGGTTGGAATTTTCTTGGAAAGCCAAGAAAATTTTCTTGGAAAGCTATTCTTGAAAGTGGTTAATTTGGATTTTTTTGGGTTTTTTGGGGGGTTTATTTTGGTTTTTGTGGGGGTTTTTTTTGTTTTGTTTTGTTTTGTTTTGTTTTTTTGGTTGGTTTTTTTTTTTTTTTTGTTGTTGTTTGTTTTTATTTAGAGTTAGGATTGAATGTTTAAGAGACAGATTTTTGTGTTTGGACTTGGTTGTTTATTAAATTTTATTTGAAGTACAAAGAGTTTTGTAGCACTTTTTGTTATGAAGCCAAAAGTGAGAAAATGGAGGTGTATCTAGTTAGTTACAAGATTTTTTTAAAGATAAACTATCTAATTAAGATCTAACATCTATATTATTTATATTTTTGACCCAATAACCAAACACTTGTAACCTGCACTCTGGTACTATTTAATTTTAAAACTATTACTTGAAATGATGAAGAAGAAGGAAGAAGACAGATAACCCTCAAGAACATCCATCTTGTCCCATATTTATTACTATGTTTTAAAAATCCCACATTCAAAACCTTTTACTGTGTGAAATTATCTACTTTTATTTAACTACACACTCACAATTTTAACTCCATCATTCAAATTTGGAAGCCTTGTCCAAGACCTCAAATCAAAATCTGTGTTGTGTTACAAAGCACAGAAAATTCAAAACTTCCAGGTTTTTGGGTTCCAACATGCCACTCTAAATCCCAATATTCCCACACTGGAATTCTTTGCCCATGTATCCTCTGGAAAACTCCCTGGCCTGGGATTGGGAAGCAAATCTCATGGATGGCTTAGCTGAGATGTGTTTTGCCACAGGCCTAATGCTCTGGAAAATTAGAGAGCAGGTTTCATCTTCTCTCCTTTCTTCTCTCAAGTGTACTCTGGAATTCATTGAGCTCAGTGTTGGAGTGAAATAGTTGTAAAACATAGAGAAAAAAAGGGACTTTTTAGTCCAAAAGTCTTTTTGAGATATTTTTAATGCACAGTTTGCCAAACCATGGCTTGGTTTTGTTGGCTGTTGCAGTGGGAAATTTGTCTTGGGTGTCTCATATCATGGATGTGATCCATGGTGGGTTTCTCTGGAGAGCAAAATCCACCCAAATCAACTGCTCAGGGGTCAAAATAGTGAAGGATCTTTTGGGAAATCTCTTCCACCTGGAGAAGGTTTTCTTGGGAAAGGCTATCAGTAGTCACCAAAATGCAGTTGCTCCCCTGAATACATGAACAGATGAATAGATGAATAGATTAATAGAAATTGCCCCAGTTCCCACTGAAGTAAAGGAGTCAAAAATGCAGAAAGAGGAATAAAATCAGACTAATGCACTGAGGGTGGATCAACATCACACAATCCCTGAATGGTTTGGGTTGAAGGGACCTTAAAAATTGTCCAGTTCCACCCCTTTCCATGGGCAGGGACACCTTCCATTATCCCAGAGTGCTCCAAATCCCATCCAGCCTGGCCTTGGGCACTGCCAGGGATTTGGGGCAGCCACAGCTGCTCTGGGCACTCTGTGCCAGGGCCTCACCACCCTCAGAGGGAAGAATTCTTGCAGGGTTTATTAATTGGGGTGTTATTTTTTCAATTAACATGAGTGAGCAAAAGAAGCCTGGAGAGATGAAGAAATGGGAAAGATCTGGATGCTTTTGCTGTAGGGGCCAAGCCAAGAAGCTGGGAAGGTTCTGGTGTAGGAGGTGCAAACCAACTATGCTCTAGATTTCTCAAAAAAAAAAGGAAAAGAAAGGGAAGGGAAGTTTCAGGGAAGTTTCAGGGAAGGGAAGTTTCAGGGAAGGGAAGTTTCAGGGAAGTTTCAGGGGAAGGGAAGGGAAGTTTCAGGGAAGGGAAGTTTCAGGGAAGTTTCAGGGAAGGGAAGTTTCAGGGAAGGGAAAAGAAGGGAAGTTTCAGGGAAGGAAAGGAAAGGAAAGGAAAGGAAAGGAAAGGAAAGGAAAGGAAAGGAAAGGAAAGGAAAGGAAAGGAAAGGAAAGGAAAGGAAAGGAAAGGAAAGGAAAGGAAAGGAAAGGAAAGGAAAGGAAAGGAAAGGAAAGGAAAGGAAAGGAAAGGAAAGGAAAGGAAAGGAAAGGAAAGGAAAGGAAAGGAAAGGAAAGGAAAGGAAAGGAAAGGAAAGGAAAGGAAAGGAAAGGAAAGGAAAGGAAAGGAAAGGAAAGGAAAGGAAAGGAAAGGAAAGGAAAGGAAAGGAGCCAGAATTTTGAAGCATTTTTATTCCACAGCTTTTACAAAAGCTCTGAAAAACGCTTTGTCTGGACCCACCCAGAGCTGCTCGTGGGACCAGCACCGAGGTTTTGCTCCTGGCGTCAGCTCCCAGTCCCTTTTGTGCAGCAATTTTTCTTCCCACTGAGGTCAGTGCTGAACAGAAAGCTCAGTTGTTTGGAAGCAGAAAGTTTCCTGTAGAAAAACATCCAAATGAAACATTTCAGCGCTGGGAAACCTTCCCTCCCACCCGCTCTGGCTTTGCTTGCTTCTCCCCATGGAAAATCCCTGGTGCTGCAAAGCCAGGGCTCATCCCTGTCCCCCTGCCCTGTCTGGGATGCACAGACCCCAAAGGCACCTTCCCACTGCCTACCCCTCCTGCCTGGAGTGTGTCCAGTCCCTGATCAGCTTCCTGGGAAGCCCAGTGAGGTGGTTTTTCATGGAAGTGGAGGTGACACCTTGATTTTCCATCCCAGGCTCAAAGCAGATGTTACAGAGGGAATCAGGGACACGGGGCTGGAATTGCCACAGCTCAGGTAGCACTGCTGGGAAATTGTCCATCCCCATGGAATGTTGCAGGGGAGGCAATTCCCAGCCCATCTGTTTGCTGGATGATGAGCAGCACAGGCTGTGTTTGGGCTGATGTGATGCTGGTGACATGGCTCTGCTGGGGCTCCAGAGGGGCTGGGGACATTCCAACACGGAATTCCCAAAGGCACACAGGGCTGTGTGCTCCTCACCCTCAGCACACTTTTTCCAGAGCCCCTCTCTGGACACTCCTGGCTCTGGAGCCCACTGCAGGTGCATGAGGAGCTGATTTCCCACTCCATGGCACTTTGGAGCTGCTCTCCCTGCATTGCACTCGCAGGTCTGTGCCCAGATTGGCTCAGTCCTGAGCTGGTGTCTTAAATTGCAATACAGGATGTGACAGCAATGTGAATTCTGTCCCCATCTGTTAACCCAGCTGGGGCAGTGCCCCTGATCTCCTGGCACACATTATCTGCTCATGGGCAGCTTTAAACCAGCTGGGACAATCATCTTTATCTTTCCCACAGCCCATCCTCCCTCCAGGAGAGATCTCCTGTTCATGGCCAGTGAGTCCCAGGGCATGGCTGATAAAATTCCATCATCCCATGGGAGATGCTCCAGCCAGGGCAGGAGCCAAGCCTTTCCTACCCAGAGAAAAACTGACATTTTGGACACCAAGGCACCTTCTTCCCACTGGATTCCAGAGGAAAGCCAGACCTTTCCACATCATCCCTGCACCTTCAGAGGAAACTGCCCCTTCTCCAGGAGCACTGCTCCAGCTGAGCCACATCTGCCACTGCAGGAGGATGCAGCCACCATGGAATGGGACTGTGCCAACACCCTGACTGACTGACGGGTGTCAGCTTGGATTCTGACTCTGGCAGGGTTTGGGATTGTTCTTTGTAATCCTGCATTTCTATTTTAATTTTCCTAGTAAAGAACTGTTATTCCTAATTCCCATCTCTTTGCCTGAGAGCCCCTTAATTTCAAAATTATAATAATAATTTGGAGGGAGGGGGTTTGCATTCTCCATTTCAAAGAGAAGCTCCTGCCTTTATTGGCACACACCTGTCCTTCAAACCAGGACAGCTGGTCTGGCTCCTTTCCCTGCTGGGACAGTCCCAGCTGAGGGCAGGATTTCTCCTGGCTGTAGATGTCAGGTTGCCATCAAGGACCTGCTGGTTTCCTTCTCTCCAAATGCCTGAGCTGTGGGCAGGACAAACCTCCTGCTCCAGATCAGCTCTTCATTCACTCCTGGTGTTCCCAAACCTGAGGAGATTTTCCTGCCCCACACTTGGGCACTGCTGCTTCACACCCCATTCTCCTGCCTTGCCTCCTTCTTTTTTTTTCCATGTCATCCATAAGAAAGCAAAGTGAGAGACAGAATCAGAGTCATGGGATGGTTTGGGTTGGAAAGGACCTTAAAGCTCATCTTGTTCCACCTCCTGCCATGAGCCTGGACAATTTCCACTATCCCAGGGTGCTCCAAATCCAATCTAACCTGGCCTTGGACCCTTCCAGGGATCCACAGCTTCTCTGGGCACCCTGTGCCATGGCCTCAGCAATGTTTCCTGGATGTTTCTCATCCAGGCTGAGCAGTGCACACGTGGGATCCCAGCTGGGCAATCCCAAGCAGTGCAGGTTGTTCCTGCTGAGCTCCTGGCAGCACTGGGGCTCTCAGGCTTGGAAGCAGCTCTAGGACAGCAAGGAAAAACACAACACTGGTGATGCTTTCCATGAAAAATGGCAGCTTCAATCCCAAAGGGCAGCTCCAGCCACACGGTGTGGCCCTGCCCAGCCATGGGATGGGGTTTAGTGGTGGATTTAGTTCTAGGTTAACACTGATCTTACAGATCTTTTCTTAATGATTCCATGATTCTATGAAACAAAACTGGGGATCTCATCCTGAAAATGTTCATGTCCATCCCCTGGCATGTGTGTGAAATACATGCCAGGATCTCACAGGGAAACCTTGAAATCAGACAGAAAATGTAGGCAAAAACTACCTTGGAATGATCTGCTTGATTGTATTTCCATCATCCTCCCATACCAGCTGCAACACAAAGGACAGGAAAAGCAATAAACTGTTTAAAAAGTCATATTTCAAGTTAACTACCCTTTTCTGATGCTCCAGAACAGCCTGTGCTGGGCTGAGCCAGAGCCTTGGAAGAAAAATGAAGGGTTGTTGTTGCTTGGTCTGAACTGGTTCGTTGAGTCATGCTCTTAGTTAATCCCTGGCATCGGCACAGCACAAAATCCTGCTGCAGGGGAAAAACTCACTCAGGGAAAGTTCAGTGCTGCTCCAAACGGGGTGAGCAGACAAAGCCTTCTTGTTCCACGGGCGGGGGAGAGCAGAGAGGAAGAGGGAGGCGAGGAAGGGCGAGGGATGGAGCTGGGGAAGAGGCGGGTTTGGGATGCCTGCCCACGGCGTGCTGCTCGCCCAGCCCCAGCCAGCCAGCACGCATTTTTGTGGATGCTTGAGCTGTGTCAAGAAGAGGCATTCCCTGTGCCAGAGGGGTGCGTGCCTCAGAGGGGCAGGACAAGACAAAACACAGGCTCAGGGGGGTGGGAAGAGCAGGGTTTGGGGAGGAAGGTCAGGTCCTTGGTGAAGAAACTACTGGTGGTGCAGGGAAAAGGTGGGATGGGAGAAGCAGGATTTGGGAAAGAACATGCAGACCTTGAAGAAGACACCATTGGTGGCATGGGGAGAAGGTGGATGGGAAGAGCAGGGTTTGGAGAGGAATGTCAGGTCCTTGTTAATGGTGCAGAGAAAAGGTGAGATAGGAAGAGAAGGGTTTGGGAAGGAAGATCAAAACCCTGGAGAAGATACCATTGGTGGCACGGGGAGAAGGTGGGATGGGAAGAGCAGGGTTTGGAGAGGAATGTCAGGTCCTTGTTGGTGGTGCAGGAAAAAGGTGGGATGGGAAGAGCAGGGTTTGAGGAGGAATGTCAGGTTCTTGTTAATGGTGCAGAGAAAAGGTGGGATGGGAAGAGAAGGGTTTGGGAAGGAAGATCAAGGTCTGGAGAAGATACCACTGGTGGCATGGGGAGAAGAAAGAATGAGAAGAGTAGAGTTTGGGAAGGAATGTCAGGTCCCTGGAGAAAAGCCTGCTGGTGGTGCAAGGGAAAGGTGAGATGGGAAGAGCAGCATTTGGGGAGGAATGTCAGGTCCTTGTTAATGGTGCAAAGAAAGGTGGGATGAGAAGAACAGGATTTGGGAAGGAACATCAGGGCCCTGGAGAAAAGAATGCTGGTGGCATGGGGAGAAGAAAGAATGAGAAGAGCAGGGTTTGGGGAAGAACATGGGGACCCTGGAGAAGATACCATTGGTGGTGCAGGGAAAAGGTGGGGTGGGAGGAGCAGGGTTTGGGGAGGAATATCAGGTCCTTGGAGAAGATACCATTGGTGGCACGGGGAGAAGGTGGGATGGGAAGAAGTGCCTGATGCACCAGAGTGGTGGACAAGCTTTTCCAGGCAGGGAAAGCTTTCCCAGGCACTTGATGGATGCTCCATGAATACAACAGCTCTGATGCAGGCAGAGTTTGGAACGCCCCACCAGAATAAACACAAAGCAATTCCCTTGGCAAACACTGGGGTGACACTTTGTGCCAACTCTGCTCACCTTGAGAGCCCCTTCCACCCCATCCCATGCCAGGAGAGGGGGTGGGATAGGAATGAAGGACATTTTTCCACCACACACATCCAGGCTGAGGTCTCACAGGTCGGGGCTGTGACAGGACACATGGCACAGCTTCAGGCAGGCCAGCACCTCCTCCTCACCTCCACTGCTGTCAGCAAAGGCTGGCAGCCAGGTGAACGCCTCTTGCTCCTGCTGGCTGGCTTCCAGGGCTCAATTAGAAAGGCAAAACTGGTTAATTAGGGATGCCTTGGAGCTGGCCATCAAGCCAGACACTGGTGGGTCTCCAGGGAAGATCTCTGAGCTCGTGCTCTGGAGGATCACAGCAGCCATCAGCCAAATGTGATCTAATAAGCAAATAAATAATCTGCAAATCAACTGCAGCTCTGGCAAGTTCCTGCATTTGCAGTGCCCTGGAACTGCTCAGGGCAGTCAGGTTGGGTAATTCCTCCTGCCCCCAAGTCAAGCTGGTGTTTTGCTCCTCTACAAGGAGCAGATCTGCAAAAGCTGTGGGAGGAAGGGCAACAGCATCAGGCCAGAGGTTCTCCTGCTCACCCTCTGGAGTGAAATAATTGAATAATTAGTGAAGAATTGCTGCCCCTTGGTCCCTCATGCTCCTGGATAAGGGAAGTTGATGCCCGGCTCTCATTTTCTGTCCCAGGGGATGAACACATGGGTGAACTCTTGTCTGGGCAGGGGATATATTTCATATTCCATTTTATTATATTCTACAGAATATTTTCTACCCCATAAAATCATGTCACTGCACCTTTTATTCTCTTTGTTCCTCTCATCTCAATGTCACCCACCATCTATGTCTGCAGTGACTTCCAGATCAGACTGGAGACAGAATGAATCATAAAAGTCACTTTGCATTGGCTCACTCCTAGAATATTCCTCACCTTAAATCCTTACCCAGCTTAAAATGAATTTCCACATTTCAAAGGGGTGGTTTTTTTAATCCCACCACGCTTCCCAGGTAAACCTTCCCTGGCTGCCTCTGTTGGGAAATGAGGCTGTTGTGCAGCTGCAGGAGCCCAAATTGTGTTCACAGTTGAGTTTGGATTTAACAGAGGGAAAAACAGAGGGGAAAATCAGTTCCAAGATGAGAGAAGATGACCATGAATCCATCAGGACAGCTTTGGTTCTTCCCTATGAGAGTGGGGAGGCTCTGGCACAGGGTGCCCAGAGAAGCTGTGGCTGCCCCTGGATCCCTGGCAGTGCCCAAGGCCAGGCTGGATGGGATTTGGAGCACTCAGGGATAGTGGAAGATGTCCCTGCCCATGGAAAGGGGGTGGAACTGGACAATTTTTAAGGTCCCTTCAACCCAAACCATTCAGGGATCCTGTGACACGTCACTTGAGGCTGAGATGGTTGAAGTCATGTAGGGGAGAGAACATCACTCTACAAAAAATCCCCCTTGTGTGGGGTAATCCATCTGCAGAGCCAGCTGGGTGGATGAAATCCACCTTTTAATACACAATTTTCTTTAATTTTGTAATTTAGAGTACAGCAGCAATTCTCTATTTCATGGAGTGGGTTTGTTTTTGGGTTTTTTGTTTTTTTTTTTTTTTTTGAAGGACAGCTGCCTCTTGGGAATCTTCCTGCCAGTCTTTAATCCTTTAATGTGAGCTTTATGGATATTCTATGGAGCTTAGGTTTTAACAGCAAGCTGAGGAGCCCCTCCCTCCCTTTGTTAAGGCAACGTTACACCTGGCCCTGCTGGTGCTGCAGGTAGAATCCATGGTGGGATCCTTTTTCCCTACCCACCAGAGCTTAAATTCTTGTTTGTGCCAATTTTCTCCTTTTTTTTTTTTCCTGGTTGCCTGCTTGCTCTGTTCAACAGTCCAGCTGCACAAACCCGCACTGAAAGGGGGAAACACCATCCTGCATCTCCCACCTGCAAGGCATTGGGTTTCCTGGGGCTTTTTGCACAGGTAAAAATGAGATTCATAGCAAGGAGTGACATGGATCTGGTCCCTTTGGTTTTGTGTCTGCTTTCCTGGGCTCTTCCTGAACTGAAAATTGCATCCTGCTGCAGTTCAGTGCTTGGTCACCTATGGAGTGAGTGGCTGGCAGGCTGTGGTGGTGTTTGCAAGGATTTTCAAGGTTTCAGCTTCCTCCTGCTCTTCCCAGAATCTGTCCAGGCTGTTCCTTGGCTTTTGGGGCTATTTGTCAGGAAAAGAGGTTTAAGGAGTTCCTGACACCTCTGTCTTTGCACAGGGCTCCTCTCCTTGCCAAGATGCTGGAGCAGAGCACGGTTGGCTCGGAAAATGTTTTGGGTTCTGATTTTTAGAGCAGGGTCAGCATGGAACAGCCAAAAACTGTGGGACAGGAGACCCTGTTACAGCCACCAAATCCCCCTGGGAGGGTGACAGAGGCCACCACCCCGACTGCCAGAGCTGTGGAGGGAGATCAGCCAGCCCTGGGAGAAACTCTTGCCGTGGGGTGGCTTAATGAGCATCCTTTGATGTGGGGATGAGGCGCAGGCATCTGGCAGAGGAGATGTCTCCACGCCGTCTAGACTCTGTGCACAGCTGGGAGGGGCTGACTCAGCCCATCTGCATCGTCCCCCCTCTCTTCCGAGGTGACTCTGAGTGACAGTGGCAAGGCCACCAGGCTGCCAGGAATGCCCCAGGCACAGGGTGAGCTGCTCCACGCAGGCAGGGCTGGCAGGGTGCTCTGCCTCCTGTGGCTGCTCCATGGCTGCTTCCACAGGCTCCCAAATCCACTGCATGCTGTGTTTCAGGTTATCTGTTTGCATCATAAGAGTTCAAGGCCACATTAAGTGTTCCAGGCCAGGTTGGACTGGTGTCCAGGTGTCCCTGCCCATGGCAGGAGGGAGAAATGGATGGTTTTGGGGTCCCTTCTGACCCAAACCATCCTGGGATTCCTGGTTTTGGGGTCCCTTCTGACCCAAACCATCCTGGGATTCCATGATTCTATGCAATGACCAGCAGTACCACCCCAGCACTGGGCATTTGCTGCCCAGCTCCCCAGGCTGGACATGGTCCCACCAGCCAGGGATAAGTCATGTCCAAGTTCTGCACAGTTTGGGGTGAAACCGTGACTTAATTGGAGCATGGGTGTCACCAAAATAGCTCCTAGCAGGGAGCTGAACTAATTAAAGTCCATTTAGGGGAAGGAGCTGCCTTTCCTGTGGCAGGAGACAGGAATAAAGTCAGGGAGGAAAGCATGGACGTGGTCATGGATACGGGAACGCTGCTCGTTAAGAACCTTCAGGGGAGGAACCACTTTTGTCCAATTACCTGGAAATGTAGGAACATTCCCAGGCTCACAGCAGGGAGGTGTGAGCTGATGGCACCTCTGCTCTGTAAGGACACCAGTGGTGGGGACATCATCTTCCAGCTGAGAGAAGGGATGAAGCCCACTAGCACCAGTGAGTTCCAACACAGGGACATGAAGGAAAACACAAAATAAATTAATATGTTTTGGTCTTTATCCTCCTTGTTAGGCCTTAAATGTTCTCTGTGTCTCCCATGACACGTGAGAGGGTCCTGCATCCTTGGGGATCTCTTTTTTGGCTTTCCCAGCTCCCTAAACCACCTTCACAGGGAAGAATTTCTTCCCAGTATCCCATCTGTGAGTGGGAAGCCATTCCCTGTGTCCTGTCTCTCCATCATTTGTCCCAAGTCCCTCTCCAGCTCTCCTGGAGTGCTTTAGGCACTGGAAGGGGCTCTCTGGAGCCTCCTCTCCAGGTGAACACCCCTGGTCCCTCAGCCTTTCCTTTTGGAGAGGGAACATGCTTCCCAAATCCAGAAGAGAGGCAGACTGGAGTCCCTCTAAGGCCAGCTCCTGTGCCAGCAGCACCTTCCCTACTCGGTGTTTTTCCCACTTTTGATCTCAAGAGACAAATGGAAACATCTGACAAGCAAATGACACGGCTCCCTCCCAGCCCTAGCCCACCATGGAACTGCTCCCTTCCAGGTCCTGCACCCGTGACCTTTGGGAAAAGGCCACATCCAAGGGCTGAGCAGGGATTTCATCCCCCACTCTTGGTGAGGGGATGTGCCTTCTGCAACCCAACCTTGCAGGAATTCTGCCTTTCCATGTTGGGGAAAGTGCTCCCTTTTTTCCCAATCCTGCCCTTGGAAGGTTGGCTTAACTCAACTCTGGATTTCTGTCTCCCCTGATAAAGATCCATGTGAAATTTATCTTGCCATCTTTCATTAAAATAAACCAATTAAGCAATGCTGAGGAGCCTCTGATCCAGGCCAGCTGGGTCAGTTGGTGAATCCCTGTTTCCAAAGCATCTTCCCTCTCTGCTTACCCTCACATCAAAGCAAGCCAGGGACCAGCCCCATCCTTGGAGCAAAGCTTGTCAAGAGATTGGGGAAACAGCTGATTTAATGCCGAGGAAATTAGTAACCAAATCAGTTCTTAGCCAAACGGCTCCTCTTCTTGATCTTGGGAAAAGTGGTGTTTAAATTCTCGATCTCATGGTTTTAGACTCAGGAAATGTGATTACACATCTGTCATTATTTTACTCTTCTGTGTTGATGGCTCATATTAAACAAACCACATTCCTGCATCGCTTAGTAATCTCTGCTGTTCCCTTTCCTTGCTGAAGAGACAAGTCCCAGCTTGACATCCCCATCCCTGTTGCTCACAGCTCTGCTGTGAACCAACCAGCAGAGCCGTGCTGGCACCAGCTGCAGGGGTGTTTGCACCTCCGACCTCTTTTCTCCAGCTTCCCACAACTCCTCAGCCCCCTTTTCTCCCAAACAACGTTTGGGTGAGGAGCAGGAGATCCACACCCTGCTGAGATCCATGTGTTTCTGGGAAAGGTGGTCCAGCCTTCTGTCTCCCACCCAGCAGGTAAGAACATGCGCTTTGGGCTTGGCCACCAGTCAAAAAGGGCAGGTCCTTCCAAGCAGAGCACAATTCCCAGGGATCCCAGCAGCCCAGGAGGACGTGGAGAGCCCCACGGCTCCTGCGGGATGGGCTCCCAGCGGCCACGCAGGAGGAGCCTGCCCTGAAAACGCCACCTCTGCGGGGACACTGAGCTTTTCTCTTGGTGGCTTTATCTTCCAGCTGTGCTGAGACAACCCCGAGCTCGCCATGGAGCTGCTGGAGGAACCTGGCTTGTAAATGTTCCCAGCACCAGGTAGGAAAATGTTTTAATGGCATTGGGGATGGAAGGGAGTGGTGGGGACATCAGAGATGTGGGGCTGTGGTGTTGACTCAGAGGCGCCTATCCAGGTGTTTCCCATGGCTTGTGAAATCCTTCCTACCTGCTGGAAACTCAGCAGAGGATCTCAGGGAAATCAGTGTTGGAAAGATTTGCCTTCTTCTGCTGAGCACACTGTTGGCCAAGCATTGGTAGCCATGCTCCTCGTGGCAGGGTTTTTCCTTTATCACAGTATTTCAGCACAAGAGCTGTGCCAGGAACGGTGAAGAAGGCTGGGAATTCTTGTGGAGGATGGTATGGTGTCAGGAAAACCCCGAGCTCCCAGTGCAATGCAGTTTGCTTGGATCTTGGGTTTTCCCTTGGTTTTGTTGGTGTGATTTCCATCTTTTGCCTGCACCAAGCCCCACATTTGTCCCATCCTGGCAGCTGCCAGAGCTGGAAGGGTTGGAGTGGACGGGATGTGCTCCTTGTCAGCAAATCCACCATGTCTGTGCCAGTCTGACTCCTGTGGGAGAAGCCAGGCTGGTGTGGCACCACCCTGTTCTCGTCAAAAATGAATCCACTCGGTTCAAAACAGCTCCTTTTGTTCTCTGCCATGTGACATGGGGAGTTTTCCTCCACCAACCCCTACAGGATGAGAAGGGAAGGTCTTGCTGAAGTGGGATCGAAGCAAAATAGTGGTGGGAGTGGGAGGGCAAGGCTGGGTGTGGGCAGGGGACCACTCCTTGCTGTGGGAGGCTGGGTGAGGTCCTGGGGGCACCTCTGCTCCCACCCTGCACCCAGCAGCTGGGAGGGATCCAGTTCCCTTGGCACAGGGCATCCAGAGCTCCTCTTCCACAGCCACCCACCCAAGGGTGCTCTGGGCAGTGGGTGCAGCGCTCTGCCTTCGGGTGCCTGTTGCTTCTAAGCTTCCATAACCTGGGGAATGAGCTGGGATTGCTGGATTCCAAGCTGCCTGTGGCCTTTGGGTTTTATATATGTGTATGGCAGGTGTTCCTTGAGTGTTTTTGGCAAGGATCCCCTCTGGATTGTGTTGGGTCACACGGTTTGGGGACAAGGGCTCAGGAGCGCTTTATGCTTTTTGTTGGATCTTTCCTTATTTGAAATCATCTGCAAGGTTAATGTTGGCACAGATAGTGTCAAACTACTGGAGTGAATCCAGAGGAGGCCATGAAGGTGCTCCAGGACTCTGGAGCCAAGCTGGGAGAGCTGGGAATGTTCACCTGGAGAGGAGAAGGCTCCAGGGAGACTGAGAGCCACTTGCAGAGCTTAAAGGGGCTCCAGGAGAGCTGGAGAGGGACTGGGGACAAGGGATGGAAGGACAGGACACAGGGAATGGCTTCATCTGGGTTACATGGGATATTGGGATGGAATTCCTGGCTGGGAGGGTGGGGAGGTGCCCAGAGAAGCTGTGGCTGGCCCTGGATCCCTGGAAGTGTCCAAGACAAGGTTGGACAGGGCTTGGAGCAGCCTGGGGAAAGTGTCCCTACCCATGGCAGAGGTGGAACAAGATGGTTTTTAAAGTCCCTTCCAACCCAAACCATTCCATGACTCCATGAAACTCCTCTGGACCCAGTGGAACACAGGACCAGGCTCTCTTGGCAAGCAGAGCAGCTTGGGAGGAGCATTTGTAGGATGGCTCTTTTTAAACAATTAAGAGCTTCTCCAGCTCATTTCCTTCAATGCCCTCACAGAGCAAATCAGCTTAATTAGCAGTCTTAGTGAATAATTAATTTTCTCACAGGTTTTTTTGATAGCTTCTTTAAAGCAAAAGAGTTTGAGCAGCTCCTTGCACGACCACAGCTCAGTCCTTCAGCTGGTGCCTGCAGACCCTGAGGCCCATTTATTCCCTTATGGGCAGTGGAAATGGCCAAAAAATGGCACAAGAAGGCACCAGTGGCATGGAGAAGTTTTCCACACAATTTTCCACCCCCAGTATCCCATGGAGTTGGATGCATGCAAAGCATTGATGTGTGACCTTAAAACCTGCTGCCCAGCCAGCTGATAGAGAGAGGTTTGAGGCTCCAAAGCCATAAAAACCAGGTTTATTTCCAGCTTTGCCTCTGCTTTTAATGACAGGAGGGTCTGCTGTTGTTTAGACCTGAGTGGAGAGACTTTAATTACTACTCTGGTGCCAAGGATGTAAATATGGACTCGGGGAAGCAGCGAGGGTTATTAAAGAGAAAAGTCTGTAATTGCTGGGCCCCTCTCTCTCCATCAGATTTTCCTCTCACTCTGGTTTGGAGAGGACCGGCTGATCCAGTCAGGCTGTCTCTGGCCATGGGTTGCAGGCTCTCCCTGAGGAAGGGGAATATCCAGCAGCACCCACCCAAATCAGGATGGAATCTCCTTTATCCAGGCAGAAAAACTCTGTAGAATCCCTGGGTTTTAGCATGGCTGCACAGAGATGTTTGCAGTGTGAGGAGCAGGGCAGGCATTTTGGGTGGGTTTTTCCTGGGGAGATCTTTTTGCCATGAAAGAAACTCCCTACCCAGCTGTAAACAGCTTCTCTCTTGGATGCAAACACTCCCATGGCTTTTTTTTTTTTTCTTTTTTTTTTTTTTTAATGCCTATCCTTGATTTCATTTAATAATGGATGAATTATCAGAAATATGTGCTGGCAGGCAGCCCAGGTTTTGTCAGGAGGCAAATGACTTCAGTAACACGTCGGTTGAAAATATTTTGAAAAAGAAAAAAGGGAGCGAGAACAAATAAAATATAAAAAAAAGAAAGTCAGTCTATGCAAAAGCCTCTGGGGTGGGAAAAAAACCGAAGCTGATTGCAGAACTTTTTTTTCTCTCCCTTCCTTTGTGCCTGTGCTGAGGGTAGGACTTGTCTCGCTGAACTTATGTCCCTCCAAGAGCACGCTGTCACTTCTGAGGGGTGGAGGGAGAATATTGGAGTTATGTCCCTCTGGAGGAGCCTCATCTCCTCCAAAAAATTTTATCAGAGCCCTTTGGAAGTGGGGGTGCAGAGATGTGATGCTCTTGACCACATCTCAGGCCATGCACTCAAATCCCCCATCATTCCATCCATGGCTGTGCCTGTCCCTGGGAGCAGGGAGTGGATGCCAAGGGGGATTTTGCCCCAGGGCTGGAGTGTGTAGGGTGAAGCAATCCCAGGCAATCATCAACAGGAACAGGGTGAATCCAGGGTGAGCAGAGCCAGGGGAAGACACAGCCATGGATGGAAGGATGGGGGATTTGTATGCATGGCCTGAGATGTGGTCATGAGCATCACATCTCTGCACTGTCACTGCTGCAGAGTGAAGGGGGAATATCAGGGTTGTATCCCCTCTGGAGGAGCCTCAGCTCCTCCAAAAAACTTTGGCACAGTGTCTTGGAAGTGGGGGTGCAGAGATGTGATGCTCTTGAGCACATCTCAGGCTGCACACCCAAATCCCCTCCATCCATGGCTGTGCCCGTTCCTGGGATGGCACCACAGAGAGCAGGGAGTGGGTGCCAAGTGGAGATTTTGCCCCAGGGCTGGAGCGTGTGGGGTGAAGCAATCCCAGCCAGTCACGGGCAGGAACGGGGCGAATCCAGGGCGAGCAGAGCTGAGGGAAGGCAGCACCTCCCCAGTGGCCTGCACCGACACGCCAGGCCCTACACGGCCTCCTCACAGGGCCCAGCACAGCCTCCCACAGGGCCCGGCACGGCCTCCCACAGGGCTTGGCATGGCCTCCCCACAGGGCCCGGCACGGCCTCCCCACAGGGCTTGGCATGGCCTCCCCACAGGGCCCGGCATGGCCTCCCCACAGGGCCTGGCATGGCCTCCCCACAGGGCCTGGCATGGCCTCCCCACAAGGCCTGGCATGGCCTCCTCACAGGACCCGGCACGGCCTCCCCACAGGGCCCAGCACGGCCTCCCCACAGGGCCCAGCACAGCCTCCCACAGGGCCCAGCACGGCCTCCCCACAGGGCCTGGCATGGCCTCCCCACAGGGCCCGGCATGGCCTCCTCACAGGGCCCCGCACAGCCTCCCCACAGGGCCCAGCACGGCCTCCTCACAGGGCCTGGCATGGCCTCCTCACAGGGCCCAGCATGGCCTCCCCACTGGCCCGGCACGGCCTCCCCACAGGGCCCGGCACAGCTTCCCCACAGGGCCTGGCATGGCCTCCTCACAGGGCCCAGCACAGCCTCCCCACAGGGACAGGCACGGCCTCCTCACAGGGCCTGGCATGGCCTCCTCACAGGGACAGGCACGGCCTCCTCACAGGGCCTGGCATGGCCTCCTCACAGGGACAGGCACGGCCTCCTCACAGGGCCTGGCACGGCCTCCTCACAGGGACAGGCACGGCCTCCCCACAGGGCCTGGCATGGCCTCCTCACAGGGACAGGCACGGCCTCCCCACTGTCCCGGCATTGCCTCCGCACAGGGCCCTGCTCTTTCCACCCCTTCAAAGCCATGCCAGCACCAGAGAGTGGAGTGAGGGCAGCCTTGAGGAGAAGGATTTGGGGTTGTGAGCCCATGTGAGCTGGGAGCACAAAAAACCCAGCTGGGTGCTGGGCTGATCCCACAGCGTGGGCAGCAGGGAAAGGGGGAGGATTCTCCTCCTCTGAGATGGATGAAGACAAGGAGGAGGAAGATGAGGAGGATGTGGAAGAGAAAGATAGAAAGGATGAGAAAGAGGAAGAATGAGGATGAGGCAGATGAGGAGGATGAAGAAGAGTGGGACAAGAAACACAAATAAGAAAAGGAGGAAGAGAGGAAAGAAAGAGGAAAGAGGAGAGGAGAGAGGAGAGGGAGAGGGGAGAGGGAGGGAGAGGAGAGGAGGAGAGGAGAGGAGAGGAGAGGGGAGGAGGAGAGAGGAGAGAGGAGAGGAGAGGAGAGGAGAGGAGAGGAGAGGAGAGGAGAGAGAGGAGAGAGAGAGGAGAGGAGAGGAGAGAGAGAGAGGAGAGGAGAGGGAGAGGAGAGGAGAGGAGAGGAGAGGAGAGGAGAGAGGAGAGGAGAGGAGAGGAGAGGAGAGGAGGAGAGGAGAGGAGAGGAGAGGGAGAGGAGAGGAGAGGAGAGAGAGAGGAGAGAGGAGAGAGGAGAGGAGAGGAGAGGGAGAGGAGAGGAGAGGAGAGGAGAGGAGAGAGGATCCAGGGAAAGCTCAGAGCCCCTTGCAGAGCCTAAATGGGCTCTGGAAGAGCTGGAGAGGGACTGGGGACAAGGGATGGAGGGACAGGACAAAAGGACAAGGGGGAATGACTTCATTCAGATCAGGGTTAATGGGATATTGGGAAGGAATTCTTGGCTGTGAGGGTGGTGATGCCCTGGCACAGAATTCCCAGAGCAGCTGTGGCTGCCCCTGGATTTCTGGAAGTGTCCAAGGCCAGGTTGGACATTGGGGCTTGAAACAGCCTGGGATAGTGGAAGGTGTCCCTGCCATGGCAGGAGGTGGAACTTGACAATTTTAAAGTCCCTTCCAACCCAAACCATTCTGGGATTCCATGACTCCATGATCCCTTTGGTCATCCTGCTGGCTCTGGGCATTTTTGATGGCTTTGGGATCCCAGCACTGGTGACAACATCACCTCCTCCCACAGCCATGGCTGCTTTGGCTGTGTGGAAGGACATTTCCCACCTGTCCTGCACTGGCCTGATTTTGAGGTGGAAATGGAGAGACAGGGAATTGCATCCTAAAAGCCTGACTCCATTTCAGGTGCTTGCTCCAGCTGGTGAATTTAGCTTTGTTTCCCTCTAGAGAGTGATTTCTCCAAAGCAAGCAAAGCCCACGTGAAGAGTGTCCCCATGGGATGCTCTGCCCTGGCAGGTTTGGGATCAGTCCCTGTGTCCTGGCAGCGTGGCTGAGGCAGGAGATGCTCCTGAGCCAGATTCCATCCCACTCCTCTGTGCCTGAGTCACAGTGAGTCAGCCCTCTGGATTGCTCTCCTGCTGCCCTGAGCCAACCCAGCATATTTATTAGTTAATTAGCTCGCATTTCCTCCTCCTCCTCTCTTCCCTTCCCTTCACAGCAACCCCTCTCCCCCATCTTTCCTGCAAAGCAAACTTTGGGGACCTCCATCCCATAAATATCCCCATCACCCACTTCCAAAATCATCCTGCAGGGAGGCTCAGCTCTTCCTCCCCTGTCCATGCAGTGGGTGGCAGTGGGGACCCACGCTGCTCCCAGCAGAAAATCCAGGATCCATCCCAGCCTTTTCCCTACTAAGACTCAATTTTAGCCCTAAAATGTAAGGATTGAAGTTATTTTTTCCCCTGGCAGAGCAGCTGGCGTGTCCCGTGACACAGGAAGGGTGCAGGCTGTTAATGTGACATCCCAATGAGTTATTAGCAGAGGGGGAAGTGTGCTGAGGATTGCAGGGAACAGAAGGAATTCTTGGTGGTTTGCAAACTATCCCCAGGGCTGGTTTTGCTCCATATCCATGCTCTTCTGGAATCCCAGGATGGTTTGGGTGGGAAGGGATCCTGTTCCAGCCCCTGCCACAGGAAGGGATGGCACCCACCAGATCAGGATCATCCATCTCTGCTTCCCAGAGTTTTATCCCTTAGGGAAGTCCCAAAGCCTGGCTGAGCCCTGTACATGGACCAGCTTTGTCCTCACCAAGAAAATTTGGAATTTAGCTAGAAATTTGGAATTTAACTGAAATCCTGATAAAAACCAGAGCTGGCTAAGAAACCTACAGGAGAGAGTCTGTCCTCCACTGGGAAAGAGATGGGAATGGATACAGGAATGAAGGTGGAAATGGAGATGGGAAAAGGAATAGAGATTGGGGCTAGGAACAGGTATAGGGATTGGGATAGAGATGGGAAAAGGAATAAAAATTAATAGGGATTGGGATAGAGATGGGAAAACAAATAAAAAGGAATAGGGATTGGGGATAGGAACAGGTATAGGGATTGGGATAGAAAAGGAATAAAAAAGAATAGGTATTGGGGATGAGAACAGGAACAGGTATGGGGATCAGGATAGAGATGGGAAAAGGAATAGGGATTGGGGATAGGAACAGGTACAGGGATTGGGATAGAGATGGGAAAATGAATAGGGATGGAAAAGGGAATGAGGATAGGGATGGGAATAGGGACAGAGACAAACATAAGGACAGGGATGAGCATGGAGAAGGGGATGGGAACAAGGATAAGGATGAGGACAGGAACAAGCATAGGGATGGGAATCTGATGGGAATGGGGACAAGGATGGAGATGGGCGTGGGCAGAGGGAAGGGACAGAAAGGAAGGGACAGAAAGGGAAGGGAGCAGCCTCATTCCCGCATTCCCACCGGCTGCTGGCTCAGGTTAATGAGCAGCTTCCCTGCCCTCGGCTGCCCCGCCTGGCTGGGAAGGGTTTTTCCAGCACTGAGGGTTTGCAGATGAGGCGCCAGAAAGCAGACAGGTAGGAGAAGGTAATTTTTATCCCCATGAACTCAGCACTGCCATTTCACTTGGAAAACCCATGGATAATCCTGCTGTTTCCCCATACCCTTTGTTCTTCCTCATCCTGTTTCCCACAGGAGATGGGGAGACCTGGAGGAGCTGGGCAGTGTTAATGGGGCAAGTTGGGTCTGATAAGAATCAGGTCCAGCTCTATCTCATCTCTGCTGCAGAAAAAAAAAATCTCATTTTCTTTGGCTTTGCTGATTAAAGTTTAATTACCTTGAATGCAAATGATTCATCAAAGGAACACAGATTGGTTTTTTTGTGAGAAGTTCATATGTAGCCTGGGAAGGAAAGTGTTTATTGAGGTGTTTTCTGAGCAGGGTCTGCTCAGTGTCAGGCAAAGCTTTTGGGCAGAAACAGGGAAAAAATTACTTTTGCTCTGCTCCCAACTCACTTTCCCTTCCCTGAAAGATCTCCCTGAGCACGTGACAGCATCACACAGCCCATTACACAAATGACTTATATTTTCCTGCTCTCCAGGTCTGCAAACCTATCTCTGGGGATTGCCCAGATGAGGGAAAAATGGAGCCTTTGCTGGTTTTCCATGTTCTTTGTTTGAATTCATACTGTGGGAGATCTGATTGCAAAACCAGTGCTGGAGTCAGGGAGACAGAATTCCAGGCAGGTGCTCCCACTGCACTTGAGGAGCCTCTTCATTTCTTTTGGGGTGTGGAATTCCTTTATCTTGCTTATCTTTCCTAGAGATGCCTCTATAAAGCCAGAGCAAATCTTGCTGGGCAGCCAGGAGAGTTAGGGCTGACAGGAACTATGTGATCCCCAAAATTAAAAGGAATGACAGTGTGGGAACACAGCTTGGAGTGTAAGTAGCTTGTGCTATGAAAAATCATCTCAGCTTTGTATCCTGGTGGATTTAGAGCAGGTAAATGACTGAGGAGGGGTTGCCACCACAGTGGTGTTTTTTTTTTACAGTCCCAAGGGAGCTGATGCTGCTGGAATGGGGCTGTGGAGAGGAAATCTCTCTGCACAATCTCCCCCCTTTGTGAAAATCCCTGGAATAGGAAAAACCAAAACGATGCTGTGTTCCTTGCCCTTCCCAAAATAACCCCAAATCCTCTGGAACACCGTGGGTGGACCCTGTGCTGCTTATCCAGCTTCTCCCCAGTCTCCTGCAGATGTTTGCAGGAATGAGGTGCTCAGGGGCAGCCAAATTCCCCCAAAAACCCCAACCTGGGGAATGGGGCCCATGGATGCAGCAACAGGAGGATGCTGGAGAGACTCAGGCTGAGGGACAGCCATCCCCTCAGGAATCAGACATTCCCAAGAGCAGATAAAAGGGATTGGAGCTGGCTGCCTGCCCATGGAAAATCCCAGCCCAATCTTCTCACCTGCAGCTGTTTGCAGTTTTCTCCCCCATTAACATAAGCAAAGCTGTCTCGGTGTGATGCTCCCTTCGATCCCACTCAGCTGCTGCTCCTGTTGGGATTTGAGGCTGTTTTTAATGTCATTCCCTCCTCCCCTGTGGCAGCTGGAGCAGGACCAGCCTGGCATGTCCTGGCCATGGACAGACAGACAGACACATCCCAGTGGCACCAGCAGCCCCAGCCCTGCCCCGCAGCCATCTCACCCATCCCATGGGTCAGCCAGGGGAATTCCTGGCCCAGCCATTCCCTGGGCTGGCCACTCGTGCTGGGTGCTGTGGGAATGATCCTTTTGCACCCCTAAACACCCACTTTTCCAGCAAAAAAAAAACAAAACCCAAACACCCTCCCACCATCCAAGCCCTCAAACACCTCTGCGCTTCATGAATGTGTCAAAATAATTGATCTGCAGGTGTTCAGAACACATTTGCATAATGCAAAGATGTTATTAATTGCCAATTAGTAGTCAAACAGCACTAATGGCACCTGGCACAGGGAGGGAATATGCAGCTGGGCTTCTGCAACTGGAAAAACACCCAGCCCTGTGTAATTAAATGTCTTCTCCAGGCTCACCCCACCCAGCTGGGCTGGACACTTGTGTGGGAAGCTTTGGGAAGCTTCCCACGCTGCTGGCATGGGGCAGTGCTGGCATGGGGCAGCTCCAGGATGGGATTCTGCTGCTCCCACGGATGTGCTGTCCTTTCCTTGGGATGGCTGGGGAGGAAAGGATCTCTCCAAGGAGCAGCACAATTCCAGGAGCTGGTAGGGGAGCAATCCCTGCACAAGGTGATTGCGGTGTCTGAGGGTGAGATGTGGTTTAGGGTTAGATTTAGGCTGGGTGTGAAGCCTAGCTCAAGGGAGGACAGGTCTGGTGTTCTTCATGCAACAGCTTGAGATCCAGCCCTGTCATAAACAGAGCTATGGGAATGTGATAAATCCAAGCTGGCTCTGCAGGTAGGGTTGTTTGCTGGTTGTTGGAGATGAAGGAGTGGAAAAGGTTTTTTGTACCTTGGAAACTGGCCTGATTATAGCTGAAAAACAGGGATTTATACTCAGAAAAAGAAATTGAGTGTTTTTTTCTCTACTTTGTCCATCCTCCTAGGAGCACAGGCTGTGCAGATCTATGTTTGCAGCAGCATTCCATGTTCCTGAGAACCTGGGAAAGCCTCAGGCCCAGGGAATATTGCTGTAAAGAGGGGAAAATCATGTAGGTGAGGGTGGATAAGGAGGTGGCACCAGCCTTCCTCCAGGGGCAGTTTCCTGGCAGAGCCTGTGCCAGGCACAGGAGTTCTGGCTGCTCCAGGGAGTGAAACTCCTCCTTTCCTCATATAGAGCACAAAATTCGGGGACTTTGTGATCTTTTTCATTTTATTTGGGGGAGATTTTTGGTTTGGGGGTGAGGAGCCAAGCAGATGTTATCAGGGTAAGCCCTGGGGACCTCCAGGCTCTCCAGAACACAGGGGCTGGACAGAGCCCTGAATTCCTGCTCTGACAGCCCAAATCCTTCTTTCCTTCAAGGCAGCATTTTTCAAAGCACTGGTGGCATCAAACAAGTTGCTCCAAGTGTGTGTTGAGGGTCTGTGGAAATCAGGGGTGTGGGATGTGCTGCCACATCCAATGGGAGGATTTTGGGGTGTAAATGGATTAAAATTGCCAGAGGACAGGGTTTGATGGAATATTGGGAATTGGGAATTCCTGGCTGTGAGGGTGGGCAGGCCCTGGATCCCTGGAAGTGTCCAAGGCCAGGTTGGAGCAACCTGGGACAGTGAAAGGTGTCCCTGCCCATGGCAGGGGGTGGGACTGGGTGGGATTTAAGGTCCCTTCACCCCAAACTATTCTGGGATTCCATAAATCAGGGGAGCTGGCTGGGAGGGGCTTGTTTAGCTGGGATGGCTGAGTTTGGGGACTCCCCTTGGCAAAGCATTAAAATTAGGGAATCCCTTCAGAACAAGGGCTGAGTTTGCACCAGGAAAGGTGCAAAGGGGATGCCCTGTGCTGCAGAAAATCCTGGCTGGAGATGGAGACATCTCTCCTTGGGCTTTGGAGCAGGATGGGATCTGGGGTGAGCCAGGATTGGGTTTATTAGATGGGATAAAACAAGACCTTGGTCCCTCTGTAAGAACTGCATTAATTTTAAAGGAGCAGTAGGGAATTGTGCTCTAAGCAGGGTTCAGTGGGGTGACAGTTTCTCAGTGTTTTCCTGGGATGCCCACAGCATCCTTCACCCCTTTCCTTCAATCAGGGAAATCCTTGGACAAAGAAATGTTGGCACAGGGCAGAGTTGTGCAAACAAGGCTGGACCAGGAACACCTGGGATTTCTTCCTCACTGCTCATCACCATCTTCTGGGTACTTTATTTTTAGTATTTCCTTAAAAAAAAAAAAAATTAAAAAAATTGGAAATAATCTTCTGGGATGGATGAGAGTCAGGGCACTGCATTTCATGCCCCTGCAGTAACTGGTGTCAGGGTTCTCCTTTAAACCTCTATTTCCCAGGGCTTTATATCTGAATCACAAAAATTCAGAGGGAGGAAAGAAAAAAAAATCACATAAAAGGAGGCTGTAGCCACAGCTGCTTTTGGTTTATTGTGCTCACAGAGCTCATAAACAGCTTGGGTTTGGAAGTGGAGAGGGCCAGGTCCAGCTGCTGTGGGGTGTTTGGGGTAGGAACCCGGGGATTTTGGGGGTGCCATGGAAATGTGAGCTCATGGGACAGTGGATTGAGGTTTTGGGGATTGGGGCTTGCTTTGGTAATGCCCTGCCATGGACAAAGGTCCTGCCAGGGATGGAGGAGAGGGCTGCTGCACCCACTGGTGGGGTGGGACCCCAAAATGGGGTAGAATCCTAAAATCCCAGAATTATTTAGGTTGGAAGGGACCTCCAAGACCATCCAGCCCTGACCCCCCTGCTATGGGCAGGGACTCATTCCACTCTCCCAGGTTGCTTCAAGCCCCATCCAACCTGGCCTTGGGCACTTCCAGGGGTGGGGCAGAGGTTTGGGAGCTTCCAGGGCAGCAAGGGGCATTTTTGGGGTGACCCAGATCCATCCCCAAAGCTGAGATTCCTCCCTCCTGCTCTGCAGCAACTCCCAGACGCAGCCCTGGGGAAGGCTGAGCCAGCTCTCCCCCTCCCAGTTTGCTTTAATGGAACCAGTGCCTGGGCTCCTGCTGAGCATCCCAGCGTCCCCAGCCCCTGGGAAGGGAGGGAGGGGTCTGAACATGGAGCAAATTCCCTCCTGGAAGGGCAGGAGCCAGGCTGGGATCAGCACATCCCCCATCCACAGGGTGCCAGCTCAGCCCAGCCCCCACAGTGGGTGTGGGCACCGTGTTCACCTCCAGGATGGAAATCATCCCTTCCTCCCTGGGCAGGCTGGGCTGGGCCACATCCCTGAGCCTGACCTGCCTTTGCTGTCCCCTCAGCCCTGCACATCCCAGACACAAGGGAATGATGGCATTTCAGGGCCACATTTCCCAGAAATTCCATTTGGTGAAGGTCTGGCAGACAACATTCTTCCAAGAGTGGCTTTTCCTGCCTTAACCAAGGGATAAATCCTTTTGGAGCAGGATAACCCTGCTGGCTGGAAGCTGGGGCTGACATTGGGACCAGTGAAACACATGGTTTTCCTCTGAGCCATGGATTGGAGCTGCCAGGGGGAAGCAGCCAGAGATGCCACAGCTGCTGTTTCCTGGGGAAGCATCTGGGAAAGGTTTCCACTGAAAGTTGCCCTTCAAACCAAAACAAAATTCCTTTTCCTGCTGCAGAGAAGGGAGGGAAACATGGAATTCCAGAGTAGTCTGGATTGGAAAGGATCTTAAAAACCATCTCATTCCAAACCCCTGTCATGTGCAGGGAAACTTTCCACTAGCCCAGGTTGCTCAGGTTTTCTATATAAATGACCAAATGTTATATATACATATATAAAAATATATATCCACATATCCACAGGCTTTCCTGCCAAAGGAGCACCCCAAAATCCTGCCTGGAAAAATACACTGAGGGTTTTGCAAGCCCTCCAATGCATTTGCTCACTTAGAGGTTTACAAGAGCATTCCTGAGCTCTAATATTAATTTTCAGCTAAATAAGCAAATAAACACATAAATAAAGTGTTTGCTGCAACAGCAGCAGGGAGATATTCCCAATCCATGACTAAAGCTGTGGGGTTTCAGGGTTTTTTGGGACTTGGTGCCAGCTCCAGACTGTCCCATGGGTGGGATGGAATGAAGGAGGGAGGAAGGAGAGGCTCTGGGAGAAGTGGGGAGAGAAAAGGGGGTGACCACAGTGGAGGGGTGCAGGGATATGGGACCACAGCAATGTGCCCAGGGAGATGGAGAGCCTGGGAGCTCAGGGATGGGGGGAGCTTGGAGACCCCAAAACTTGGGGTCCCTGGGAGCTCAGGGATGTGGAGAGCTTGGAGACCCCAAAAACTTGGGGTCCCTGGGAGGATCTAGGGAGCTTGGAGACCCCAAAAACTTGGGGTCCCTGGGAGGATCTAGGGAGCTTGGAGACCCCAAAAACTTGGGGTCCCTGGGAGCTCAGGGATAGGGGGAGCCTGGAGATGTCAAGAACTTGGGGACCCTGGGAGCTCAGGGATGTGGGGAGCTTGGAGACCCCAAAAACTTGGGGACCCTGGGAGCTCAGGGATGGGGGGAGCTTGGAGACCCCAAAAACTTGGGGACCCTGGGAGCTCAGGGATGGGGGGAGCTTGGAGACCCCAAAAACTTGGGGTCCCTGGGAGCTCAGGGATGGGGGGGGCTTAGAGACCCCAAGAATCTGGGGACCCTGGGAGGATCTAGGGAGCTTAAAGACCCAAAAAACTTGGGGTCCCTGGGAGCTCAGGGACACGGGGAGCTTGGAGACCCCAAAAATTTGGGGACCCTGGGAGGATCTAGGGAGCTTAAAGACCCCAAAAACTTGGGGTCCCTGGGAGCTCAGGGATGGGGGGAGCTTGGAGACCCCAAAAACTTGGGGTCCCTGGGAGGATCTAGGGAGCTTGGAGACCCCAAAAACTTGGGGTCCCTGGGAACTCAAGGATCTGGGGAGCCTGGAGATGTCAAGAACTTGGGGACCCTGGGAGCTCAGGGATGTGGGGAGCTTGGAGATCCCAAAAACTTGGGGACCCTGGGAGCTCAGGGATGTGGGGAGCTTGGAGACCCCAAAAACTTGGGGACCCTGGGAGCTCAGGGATGTGGGGAGCTTGGAGATCCCAAAAACTTGGGGTCCCTGGGAGCTCAGGGACACGGGGAGCTTGGAGACCCCAAAAATTTGGGGACCCTGGGAGGATCTAGGGAGCTTGGAGACCCCAAAAACTTGGGGTCCCTGGGAGGATCTAGGAGCTTAAAGACCCAAAAACTTGGGGTCCCTGGGAGCTCAGGGATGTGGGAGCTTGGAGACCCCAAAACTTGGGGTCCCTGGGAGGATCTAGGGAGGAGACCCCAAAACTTGGGGTGCCTAGGAGACCTCAAGGATCTGGGGAGCCTGGAGATGTCAAGAACTTGGGGACCCTGGAGCTCAGGGATGTGGGGAGCTTGGAGATCCCAAAAACTTGGGGTCCATGGGAGCTCAGGGATGTGGGGAGCTTGGAGATCCCAAAAACTTGGGGTCCCTGGGAGCTCAGGGACACGGGGAGCTTGGCTGCAGCTGTCTGGCTCCTGTGTGCCATTAATGAGCACAGAAGGATTAACGAGCTATTTGTGGGAGCCATTAGACAAATATTAGCCCAGCTATGGATCCTCCTGGAGGCCGCCTCAGTCCATTTCATAAAAATCAATTTGCTTTTGGGCTGGCGTGGGGAGAGGCCACGGCAGCTTCAAAAAGCAGAGGAATTGCACAAATCCTGCCTGGCAGCACCTTTGCAACCCCTCCTGTGAGGTCCCTGTTTTGATCCCAGCCCAACATCCTGGGACTGGTTTTAGGCTGGTGTCAGTGACCCTGGTGGGAAGTGATTCCTGCTGTGACTCAAACCTCAGACTGCTGGCACCAGTGTGGGGTGGCAGAGTGGGGTTAGCTGCATGTGGGGGTGGCTGATGGAATGATAGATGATGGAATTCCATATTTCCATGATTTGTCTCCTGGAGCCTGCTGGGAGCAGGGATGCTGGGGATGAGCCCATGCTGCTGCTGGGGTCCAAGGGGGCTCTGCTGTTCCCTGCCTTGGGTTGCCACCCCCTGTCCCCTTTGTCACCATCCCTTCCCCTGCCAAATGCAGCGCTGACCTTGGCCGGGGCCGCTGGGGGGCCCTGGAGCACAAACAGCTCTTCAGAGCAGCAGTAAATCATTGATGGGAGCCTGATGGACACTGGGGCCATGGCCAAGCTCCCCTGGGCTGCTGTGCCCCCGGGGAGGGAGGAGGGGATGGCTAAACTGGGCTGGCTTTTCCCTGTTTGCAAAGCATGAGGTTGGTGTCCCTGTTTCCCCTGGGGATGGAAACAGCACCAGCACTTCCCAAAGCACCCCAGAAAGCTGGGCTAGCACCAGGGCTGTTATAAACCATGCCAAGGAAAGCACAGCCTGGCAGGCCAGTGCCATGGAGCCAGCCCATCCCAAGGATGGGACCCTTTGTGTCCTTCTGTGATGGAGTTGGGGGTTAAATTCTGGGAAAACCCTAATTTAACTGGCTCAGGGTGTGAGTGTTCAGCTAGTTTTGCCTCAGGAAGTTCTCCCAGTGTGACTGTGGTGCTGGTCCATGACAAAGCATGAGGTTGGTGTCCCTGTTTTCCCTGGGGATGGAAACAGCACCAGCACTTCCCAAAGCACCCCAGAAAGCTGGGCTAGCACCAGGGCTGTTATAAACCATGCCAAGGAAAGCACAGCCTGGCAGGCCAGGGGTGGGACCCTTTGTGTCCTTCTGTGATGGACTTGGGGTTTAAATTCCAGGAAAACCCTAATTGAACTGGCTCAGGGTGTGAGTGTTCAGCTAGTTTTGCTTCAGGAAGTTCTCCCAGTGTGGTGATGGTCCATGACCCCTCATGCCCAACTCATTCCTGATGTCACTGCACAGGCACAGAGCAAACCCAGCCCTGCTCCCCAGCCCTGCTCACCACTGGCCCCTCATCCCAGATTTATCCTGGATCAGGTTTGAAGCCAAACCCATGGCTTCACGACCCCATTCCCAGATTTCACCACGGCTCCTGTTTGTGACCAAACCCACGGACACACCTGGACACAGGTGAGCACAGAGCTGCATCTCCAGGGTGCCAGGGGGATGTGCCCCCCACACCTCCTCCTTTGCAGCATCCCAGTCCCTGATGGATGCCCTGGCTCTTTCACCACCCAAATTCCTTTTTTTTTTTTTTTCTTTTTTTTTTTTTTTTTTCTTTTTTTTTTAGCAGAGAAATTCCCAGTTTTCCTCCCACCCCACCAGCCCGAGGGGGGATTCTCTGATGTCTTGCAGTGTCAGAGCTGTTGGTGACACCCCCCGAGGGGGCCCTTGCTGGGGTTTCTCTCCCGTTCCAGCAGCCCCGAGGCATCTGCCCCTCTGTCAGACGGGATTGGGATCATGGAGTGCTGTTGAAGCCGGAGAACAGACGGGCTAAAAATATTCCCCTGCTCGCTCCTGTGATCTTTCCTCCCCTCCCCGCCGTCCTTTCCTGCTTTACACCACAATTCCATGGGATTTCAGCAGCTCTGGCAGGCTGAGAGCGAACTCTAGGAATAACCCCCAGGCCCAGAGCCTTGAAAAAACCCCTTTGGAACCCCACAAAACAGAAGGGATGTGGGAGCTGCGGTGGGAGGGGGCTTTTAAAAGAGGGAAATGCTGAGTTGATTTGGGAATGGGCTGTGAGAAAACCAGATTTACTCCATAGAAAACAGAAAAATTTCTGTTTACTCCATAGAAAATCCCCGCCCACCTCACCCCGGATTAATAACTGGGTGACAAAACCCAGTTTAGTGCCCCGGGTGGGGAAAGGTGCCTTTCCCTGCAGCATTGCCGAGGAATGTCCCGGGCTGGGATCGCATCCCTGCTGCTGCTGGGGAGGATGCTGGGCTGAGGAGCTGCGAACGCTGCGGGGCAGATGAGCAGAACAGATCAGCGCTGCCGAGCCGGGGGATGCTCCCCTGCCGGCTGCACGCTTGGATTTTCCTCATGGTTCCAGCATTTGGGGATTCAGGCTGGATTTTTTTCACTTTCCAGCCTCGTTGGGTTTAAATCTCATACAGCTCCTTTTTATTTTCATCCTTGCTGATTCCCCAAGCAGAGGCTGGGCATGGTAAATATAGAGGGAGATTTTTGGGGCCAGTTAATGTGGTTACATCCTCCCCCAGCTAAAATCTGATGGGAACAGCTCCTCTGGGAGCATCCCCTGAGTTCTGGAGTGGTTTGGCATTGCCAAAATTCCAGAATGCTCAAGGAGCCATCCTGCTCTCCTCCTGGCTCCTGAACTGGGGTGTCCCCAGGTCACTCCCAGGGATGCTCCCCCTTCCCCAGCACCATCCAGAGCTGGCTCCTGCATGCTGGGCACCGTGCTGAATTCCCAAAATTCAGCTGGGATGGATGGAGTTGGAGCTGTCCCCAAGTGGGCAAAACCCCTGAGGAGGGGTCCCAATGCGGGCCCAGGCTTTTAATTACAAATTGAAGCAGATTAGATCTCTGTGAATTGGGCATTTATGGCCAAAAATCAGACGGAATTCTCCTGAACAGCCCAGGAAACGCTGCAGAGGGTCCCTCCACCCTGGTTTCTTCTGTGCTGGGGGGACAGGGACTCACCCAGCCCAGGCTGGACAGGGAGGCAGGAAGAGCTTCCTTGGAAATCCCCGTGAAATGCAGGAATGGGAGCGAGCTCCAGCTCCTCTCGGGAGTTTATAGCAACGCTCCGGCTGTTGTGGCTCCACGCTGGAGTTTCTTTATTTAATTTCTTCCCCTTATGGGCTGAGAAACCTTCCCAGCCCCAGCACAGCCCCGCTCACAGTAGCTGGGATTTGTTTTCCTCTCTTGTCCAGGGAGGAATTTCTAAATCCCAGCTGCAGCCAGAGCTGAAATATGCTGAGTTAGAAGGGGCCCATCAGGATCATCGAGTCTGATGCTGTGCCAGGTGTCCTGGAGCAGCAGTGACACCCCTGTCCCCAAATGCACCCCACAAGGCTTGTGCTCAGTGCTGAGGTCCCTGTGCTGCTGCTCCAGGGTAAATTTTCCTAGCAGGACATCCCAAAAATCCCTAGAAATGGATGCTGGGCAAGCATCAGCAGCAAGCCTGAGCTGGCACAACTGATCCATCAGCCTTTGGGAAGGGAATGGGATGCAGAGAGGGATGTGTTTAGTTGTTATTTTGTTGCTTTTTCAATAATTTTTACGCCATTAACAAAATCCAAGGGAAACTGTGAGATAAGAGAGCTCCCACATCTCCATGCCCATCCCTGCCAGTGACAATGCCAGCATTGAAATTCTGGGATGGGAGACACTCAGCTGGTGATAATGCAGGATCACAGCGAGCCACTGCTATTTCCTGTCCTTTGCATATAAATACATCCAGTACGAGAAAAACCCGTGTATTTTATGGGAATGGTATTTTCAGTCATAACCACACCACCCTTTTTTTTTTTTTTTTACTATCATTATTATTATTTTGAAATAGGCCTAGCCATGCCACTAGCTAGGCAAAAAAGAGAAAAAGAAAAAAACAAAGCTCAAAGGAATTCAGTTTTTTTTTCCATTTTCCATCTGTGTTTCCGCTCCTTGGGACTTTGAGGGAGATTCATTCCAGAGCTGTGAGAGAAATGTCACTGGAGTTTTGGGCTTTTCCTCTCTCAGAGAGGAGACACTGGCTGAGCTCCATCTTTCCAAGCTCTGCTCATGTTGCAGCCTGGGATGGCTTTTCCCAGAGCATCTCCTCCAGCCTTGGGAGCATCTCCCAAGGAATGAGCTGAGATATTTCCCCAGGCTCTGGAGCAGCGTCGCAGCCGCGCCATCCACGTCGGTGTTTATCCATCCCAGAGCTCTTCCTGCTGCTTTATTTAGCCTCTGCAGCAAGGCAGGCACTGGGTTCCTGCATCCCTGGATTCCACAGGGCTTGGAATGGGGCTGGGATGTGCTCAGCAGGAGCCACTCGTCCTCCTCAGCGCTGTGGTAACAGGGTCACGTCCTGCCTGTGCCTCCCCACAGCCCTAAAATGTTCTGTGGGTTTGGATAAATGAGCCAAAGGGAGGCTTTGCTTGGTTTTCCCCCCGTGTTGGCTTTGCTTGGTTTTCCCCCCGTGTTGGCTGCAGGATGGGCGTTTCCACAGGCAGTTTTTGGGGTAAAAAGGCATTTCTGGCTGGAATGGTAGGATGCTCCCCATGCCCTCGGCAGTGGCACCATTGACTTTGTAAGGACTTGAGCAGGAGGTGTGGGGTAGAAACCATCTCCCAATTCCACCTGGCATGGACAGGAGCATGAGCCCAACACCCAGGGATTTCCAGCCCCAGCTCTGCAGAAAGCCAGGCTGGTTTTTTCCACGCTGGATTCCCAGCGCTGGTACCGTGCACTCCCATAATGGAATTACCCAGCACGATCTGTTGAGCTGCAAACAGATTTCAGCAAGGAGTGTCAGGGTGTTCACAGCAGAGCTGCTCTTTATTTAGGGCTGGGAACAAGCGGCTCCTCTCTCCAGGAGCCTCGCAGAGACTGCGGGGGCCAAGGCAGCCTCGCAGGTCAGCCCAAGAAACGCCTTTAGACGGTTAAAAGTGAGGAATAAATAACTACTCCAAAAACAATCTCGCCAGATGGCACTTCTGAAGGAGGAGAAGCTCAGAGATGCTTTGCTGCTAATTTATGGTGCTGCTGCTGTTGCTATTCCGGGCCTGGGTCACCTATGGAGAGGGATCTGTGTGTGTATCCAAAGGGTGGCCAGGCCTCACATGAGTGAGCCCCACTCACCCTCGTCCAGCTGCTGGGGTATCAGTGGGGGATTTAATGGGGATGGGGTTTAATTCTGCTCCTGCCTCAGCCTGAACCCTAATAACTGGTTTAACGGGCCAGTGGTATAGCCTGGGATGGGTGTGAGGGGTCCCCTACCAAAGGGTGTTGGGACCACCCCAGAGAAAAAGGGAGTCCTTTCCCTGAGAGATCATAGAATCCCAGGGTTGTTTGGATTAGAAGAGACTTAAAAAACATCTCATTCCAGCCCCTGCCATGGCAGGGACACCTTCTGCTATCCCAGGCTGCTCCAAGCCCCAATGTCCAACCTGGCCTTGGGCACTGCCAGGGATCCAGGGGCAGCCACAGCTGCTCTGGGCACCCTGTGCCAGGGCCTACCACCCTCCCAGGGAAGAATTTCTCCCGCATAACTAATCTACCTCCCTAATCTAACCCTGTCCTCTGGCACTGGGAAGCCATTCCCCCTTATCCAAACTCCCTCTCCAGCTCTCTGGAGCCCCGCTGGAAGGGGTCAATCCCAGCTGAACACCCCCAGCTCTCCCAGCCCTCCGGGGCAGAGGCTCCCCAGCCCCCGGAGCATCCCCAGCATCCCCGGGGTGCCCGCGGGAGGATGCTCCGCTCCGCTCCAGCCCCGCGGCTCGCTGCCCCTGTGCCCTCCCAAGGGATGCGCTGCTCCGGCTCTCCCCGAGCCTTTCCTGGGCCCCGTGCCCAGCTCCCCACTGCTCCTCCGGGGCCAACACTCGGCTCTCCCGCCCGGGTTCCCGACCCTGTCCGCGCTGTCCCGGCCCGGCCGGGGCGGGAGGCGGTGCCGGTGCCGCTCGGGGCGGTGCGGGGCTGGCCCGGGAAGGGGCGGGGGCGGCGGGATGGGCTGGGCTGGGCTGGGCTGGGCACGGCGGGGTTCGGCACGGCTCGGCACGGCTCGGTTCGGCTCGGTTCGGCTCGGCTCGGCTCGGCTCGGCTCGGCACGGCTGGCACGCAGCGCGCTCCCGCAGCCGCAGGTAGGTGCGTGCCCGGCGCCCCGCTCCGCGCTCCCGCTCGGCTCAGCCCGGCTCGGCTCAGCCCGGTTCCGCTCCGTCCCGCTCCTTTCGGCTCGCTTTGCCTCAGCCCGGCCCGGCCCGGCTCGGCTCGCCCCCGCCAGTGGGCCCGGCGTGGCCGCTTGTTGCGCTCTGGGGGCGAGTTGGAGCCGGAGCGGTGCGAGCGGCCCCGGCTGCAGGAATGCGAGTCATTTCCTCCGCCCGCCCGCGGGAGCTGCGGCTCTGCCGGAACCCCCCCACGGCCCCCGACAGCCGCGACACGGCCGCGACACCGCCGCGACACGGCCGCGGCCACCCCGGACCCGCTCCCGCTCGCCCACGGGTCCCCACATCTGCGGGACCCCTCGCTCCTGGCGCTCACTCGCCCGCAGATCTCCTTGCCCCTGGGTCACACTCAGCGTGGGCCACCTTGTCCCCTCACCCACTGGGAGCTGTTTCCCTGGGTGACACTCAGCCACAGGTCCCCTCACCCACAGGACCCTCTGCTTTCAGCTCACACTCACCCACAGGTCCTTGACCCATCATCCGTGGGTGCCCTCGTTCCTGGTTTACAGGTGCCCATGGGTCCCTGTGTCCCTGGGTGACACTGGCCCACGGTCACTTCGCCCATGACACCCCTTGCTCTTGGATCACACTCACCCCCAGGTCCCCTTGCCCACAGGTCCCCTCATTCCTGGTTTACAGGTGCCCATGAATCCCCCTTGTGCCTGGGTCACACTTGCCTATGGGTCCCCTCTTGCCCCTGGGTCTCACCCACAGGGCCCCTTGTGCCTGGGCCCCCCTCTGTCCTCTTCCCCAGTGTGTCCTCTCACCTCTGGGTCACACATCTCCAGTGTGGGTCACACATCCCCAGTGTGTCCCCTCACTCCTGGGTGACACATCCCCAGAGTGTCCCCTCACCCCTGGGTGACACATCCCCAGTGTGTCCCCTCACCCCTGGGTCACACATCCCCAGAGTGTCCCCTCACCCCTGGGTGACACATCCCCTCACCCCTGGGTGCTCTGTGCCTGTGACAGCTCCTCTCCATGGCTGTGGTGTCCCCACCATGGTTCCCATCATCTCTTGGCTCCCACACCTCTGTTCCTCTCCTCCATGGATCCTCCTGGTCCTGGGTCACAGCCACCTGTGGGACCCCGTTGTCCCCGGGCTCCCCTCACCCCGTGGAGGTTCTCAGGGTGCCAGCTGGCCCCTGCTGGTGTCACTGGTGGCCCTCTCTGCGTTTCCCACCAGGAATGCCTGGATGTGGTGAGGATAAATCCATGCAGCTCCTAAGCCGGGCTTTATCTGACCCGGTGTCCTCGTGGCACTGGGGAAATTGGGGCTGAGCTTTGCCAGGACCATCCTCAGTGTTCCTGTGTCCTTTGACCCGTGGGAATGAGGCACATCCCAACCCTGCCATGCCCCTGGCCCCTCTCCACCTTCACTGCCTCTCCCATTCCTGAATCATCCTCTTCCTGCTCATGCCTTTCTGGCCATCAGGATGTTTTTTTCCCTCTAAGCCGAACTCTGCTCTTCCAGAGATGCTTCCTCGTGGCACTGATGGAGCTTTGCTGCTCTCCCTAATTCTGGGCTGGTCTGTGTTGGTGTTTTTCCACAGGGCTCGCTCTCCCTCTCCGAAATCTTGGATTAATTCGAGCTCTCTTGCCTGAGAGAGATGTTCCGTTTAAAATTCCCAATCCCGAAGGCTTATTGGAGTTTGGTTCTAGGTACTGGATTTTTACTATCAGTTTTTAAAGGGGTTTCTTTTTCTTAAACTGGGTTTATTCAGGCTCTTTAAACCCCGAGTCTGTAAGCAATTATTCCATTACATGAAAGTCAGGACGCTGAGAAAGATTAATTCAGACCAGATGTAAAAATAAATGGGAATTTGAAATTAAGATGATGTCAGTTCCCTCCTGCTAAAAAAAAACACCCGGCAGCCTTTGGACTCCAGATGGAGTATACAAACCATGGCGCTGGTTAAAATATCTGCCTGCTCCTTAATTGAGTTTTATGCTGCTTTTTTTTCCCCCCCCCTTGACTGAAAAGTGGGCTTAGGATATTTTTCCCAAAAAGCTTTCCCCGACCGTGGCTGGGGCAGGGAAGTTGATGGAGGCTGTGGCGTGGCTGAGGAGCTTTCCCAGCTGGAAAACTGGAGAGTGGCGCTGCTGAGGGAAGAGAAATCTCCCTCTGCCCACCCCAGGATTAAAAAAACCAGGAACTTGGTTTGGCTTTGTTTTGTTGGATTTGGAGCTGGAGGCGAGGACGCCACAGAGGGCAGCAGGAGCTCTGGATAGTCCAGGGTTTGAATATTTTGGCATAAAATGGAGCTGGTTTGGGGTTCTTGTGTGTCTGCAGAGCACTTTGCATCCTGTTTTTTTCTCTTCTGTGTGCAGCAAGCACTGCACATTCCCCAGAGGGGGAATAGGTTTGGGCACCAATCCCATATAGAGGAGTGTGCCTGTGAGTGGGATATTGGGAATGGGGCTCCCCAAAAGTGCCTCCTACTGGGAAGGAAGGGTTTGCTCAGGGTCAGAGCATCCTGGGGGGGTGTGTTGTTATAGAAAATAACGTAAATATTCATAACTGTGTATTATTAATATTAATATTTAAGTGGCATTGTTAATTATATAATTTTATATTGCTAATTAAATTTAAAATATGACTTTAATTTCTAAACGGGGAGCTCCGTGGTTTGGAGACTCAGGGCTGTGCTTTCTGTGGTGCAGGGATTTGGGGTGGTGACTGTGACCCTTGGGGCTGCTTTGTGGTCCAGGGATCCTGCAGCCAAATCCCAAGGGATTTCTGGCAGCTGCTGCTGGTGTGGGCTGCAGCCTGCCCACGGAGAGGGGAGCAAAGGCAGTGCCCACATCCATGTGCAGCCTTGGCAGTGATGCCTGTCATCCTGGGAGTGGGATCAGAGCTCTGCTGGGTTTGGGATTCCTAAAATGCCTGGGAATGTCATGGCACAGCCTCTGGAGCTGGGATGTGCACAACCCTCCCCAGCTCAGCCTTGATATTGTTCCATCCCAAAGGCTCCCAAAGTTTCCCAGAAGGAAATCTGATGGAAGGGGAATCTGAGGGAAGAGAAAGAGCAGGCGATGACCCTCCCCTCCCTGGAGCCCTTGCCAGCAGAAATCCATCTCTGTGTCCATCCCTGGCAGAGGCTGGGACACTTTATTTATATTTCAGTGCTCCAGAGTCAGGGAATGAGGAGGCCTGGGGTGGCTCTGCTGTGGGTTGGATGGAAAATCAACACTTCCAGGCTGGATTCTGCTCTGTGCATGACAGGACAGGCAGGGGAGCAGTTTCCTGAGCTCAGCCTGTGCTCCCCATGGAATGTGATGTCCCATGGGGCTCATCCCTTGCAGGAGGGGACATCATCCAATTTTTAGGATGATCCACGTGGCCCAGCCATTCCTGCTCATGGCTGTTGTCCCACTGCAGTAGCCAAGGGGGAGGAGGATGAGGAAGAGGAGGAATCTTGAAGAGGTGGAGACAGGCAAGGTCCTGAAGGAACTTTCCTTGGAGAGGCTTTTTGGATCCCCCCAGCACTCGGGGGCATCTGCTGGGGCTGGTGGGGGCTGGCCCCCGGCTGCCCAGGCTGAGCTTCCAGCATCCAAATAGCTTTTGTGGCAGATGAAGTAATGGAATATTTATAACTGAGTCCTTTTTCCCAGTGAAGGTCTCTTTCATCTGCCTCTCTTCATTAGGAGGAAACTGTTGAGTTCATGAAGAATTGGAGACGATTTTAATTACGGGGCAACCGCAAGCAGGAATTAATCTGGTTTTTGGGTTCGGAGAAGCTGCATTAAGGGACGGCCCTAAAACTTGTAATAACAGCTCTGTGCATACCTGTGCCTGTGATGTGGGGTGAGACCCACTCCAGACTCTTCAAAACAAGAAATTCCTGCCCTGTGAATTCATCTTCCCACCTCACCCTGCACTCTGGGCAGCCTCTGGCCCCTGCCTACGTGTGGGTCCTGGGCTGGATCCCTTCCCTCGCCCCTGGGCTGCTCCAGGAGGGCTGCAACAAAAGCCTGGTGGTGGGTTGGAATCAGGGAATTGTGGAATCATTTAGGTTGGAAAAAAACCTCTAGGATTGTAATCAACCATTCCCCCAGCACTGCCAAAGCCACCACTAACCCATGTCCCCAAGTGCCACACAGCTGTTAAATTCCTCCAGGGGTGGAGATTTCTGGTAGGGCTGAATTTTATTGGAAAGTGGATATTTTGGCGACGAGGGATGGATTTGGTTGATGGAGAAATGGACAGGATCTGCCTGGATGGCTGGGTTGAACAGAGGGCACTGGGATCTCTGGTGAGAACCACAGAGGGACAAACCTGACCCAAACCCACGAGCCTGGAGACTCATCCACTTCTTTTAAATCCATTTCAATCCACGGAGAGGGAAAAACGCTGCACATCCACCCAGCCTCACTCCACATGCACGGGACCTGGAGGAAAACCCCACCTCAGCCAGCAATCCCCACCCTGGATTTACATCCAAATTTCTATTTCTGACAAGAGCCTGCTCCAGCACCTCCATCTGAGCCAGTCCCAGCCCCTGGCTGCCCTCAGATGTGTTTGCAGGACCCCGGGATGAGCAAATCCCTCGCCGAGTCAGCAGCGCCAGCCCCGGCTGCTTTTCCCAGGTTTTTTTGCGGGATGTTTTCTTTGCAGCGGAGCTTTGTGACAGGATTTATCCCGTGGCATCAGCACCAGAGAGGGAGGTGATATTCCAGCAGCCTGGGCCTGGAAAACACGGTGGATGGAGGAATTTTCTGGGCACGGCTCTGGAGTCACGAGCAGTTTGCGGCGCCTTCCTATGGAGTTTGAATTTTCCCCACAGCAGGGAAAACAGGGCTGGAAGACCTGGATCTCCTCACTCTGCTGATCCATGCTCAAGTCCTCATTCCCAGTGTTTTTTCCAGCTGACTTTGGGTGGAAAACCCTTGGGGGGGAGGTTCCTGCTTGGAGTGTGGGGTGATCTGTGCCACCCCTCTGCTGCGGGGCGATCCAGGGGGGCTCTCCCTCTAATCCAGGATCTTTCCAGCAAAGTTGGGCTGGATTTTTAAAGATCCTTTCCAACCCAAACCATTCCATGCTCCCATGTTTGTGCCTCCTCTCAACACTTCCTCTGGAGCAGCAGTGGCTGGGTGAGGGCAGCGGGAATCAAAGCCCACATTGTGGGAATGAGCAGCAGATGCTGGGAAAGAATTTGCCGGCGTCTGGCTGGGTTTGCTGCAGGCACAGCACCCTGGAAAGGGCTTTGTGTGTCCCCTCACTGGATCCCTGCAGCTCCCAGAGCCCCTGGGAAGTGCCTGGAGCTGAGGGGATCTCCATCCCTGTGGGATGTTCCATCAGCAGCAGGAACTGGGATGTTTTCTATACAAAAACCAAAATATAAGGTTTGGGGTTGGGTTTTTCCCCTCTGATGTCCGTGCTCTGCTGACGCCAGCTCGTGTGGTTTAATCCCTGCTGCTCTGGGGCCAATCCAGGCTGCAGGAGGAGGAGGAAATGCAGTGACTGGTGTGGGGATGAATGGCCCCAGAATGCCAGAGAGTGACAGGGCAAGAGGGAATGGTTTTAAACTGGCAGAGGGCAAGGTTAAATATAATACTGGCATGGAATTCTTGGCTGGGAGGGAGGAGAGGCCCTGGCACAGGCTGCCCAGAGAAACTGTGGCTGCCCCATCCTTGAAGGTTTCCATGTTGGAACCTGGGGTAGTGCAAAGTGTCCTGCCCATGTTGGGGAGAGAATCCTGGTGGTGGATTTGGATTCTGCAGTAGCTCAGCAGTGGGTGCTGGCTGTGGCTGGAATTTCAAAGCTCTGGTGCAGCTCTGGGGCTCGAGGAGCCTCTGGCTGGGAGCAGGACACGGGGGGTGCAGGAGGAGCCCCAGGCCAGGGCTGGGAGCGTGGCCCCTCCCGGCCCAGCCCACACGAGTCACATCCCACCAGTGCCAGGAGCCAGGACGTGCCCAATTGATTCCTGCAGCCCCCTTCTCTGTGCTGGGGTCAGTGATGAGCCCTCAAACCAGCCCTGCTGCTGGGGGATCAGCCACGGCCACGGGCAGAGCTGGGCTGCAGGCACGCACTGCGTGGGTGCTGTGATGCTCCTGCTCAATGCAGGGATGCCACAATGCATGGGGGAGCTGCAGTGCATGGCCAGGATGCATGTCTGTGCTGCACACATGCACTGCATGGAGGCCGTGAGGTTCCAACACAGTTTGTGGATGCCACAATGCAGTGCTGCAATGCACGAGTGCTGTGATGCACTGCTGCAATGCTCTGATGCACTGCATGGGTGCCACGAGGTTCCAGCTCAATGCAGGGATGCCACAATGCAGTGCTGCAGTGCACAGGTGCCATGATGCACTGCTGCAATGCACAGGTGCACTGCATGGATGCCACAGTGCAGGGGTGCCATGTGCAGGTGCCATGAGGTTCCAACACAATTTATGGATGCCACAATGCAATGCTGCAATGCACGAGTGCTGTGATGCACTGCTGCAATGCACACATGCACATGGGTGCCACGAGGTTCCAGCTCAATGCAGGGATGCCACAATGCATGGTGGAGGTGCAGTGCATGGCCAGGTTGCATGTCTGTGCTGCACACATGCACTGCATGGATGCTGTGGAGTTCCGATACAATTTGTGGATGCCACAATGCACTGCTGCAATGCACGAGTGCTGTGATGCACTGCTGCAATGCACAGGTGCACTGCATGGGTGCCACAAGGTTCCAGCTCAATGCAGGGATGCCACAATGCACAGGTGCAATGTGCATGCACAGTGCATGGCCAGGCTGCACATCTGTGGTGCATACATGCAATGCACAGATGCCATGAGGTTCCAACTCAATGCATGGATGCCACAATGCAGTGCTGCAATGCATGGGTGCCATGATGCAGTGCTGCAATGCACAGGTGCACTGCATGGGTGCCATAAGGTTCCAGCTCAATGCAGGGATGCCACAATGCAGTGCTGCAATGCATGGGTGCCATGATGCAGTGCTGCAATGCACACATGCACTGCATGGATGCCATGAGGTTCCAGCACAATTTATGGATGCCACAATGCAGTGCTGCAATGCACTGGTGCTGTAATGCACTGCTGCACTGCATGGATGCCATAAGGTTCCAACTCAATGCATGGATGCCACAATGCAGTGCTGCAGTGCACAGATGCACTGCATCAATGCTGTGGTGCTCCAGCTCAATGCATGGATGCCACAATGCATGGGTGCAATGGTAGGTACAGTGCATGTCTTGGTTGCACATCTGTGCTGCATGAATGCAATGCATGGGTGCCATGATGTTCCAACTCAATGCATGGATGCTACAATGCGTGGATTCCATGAGGTTCCAACACAATTTATGGATGTCACAATGCATGGGCGCAGTCCACAGGTGCAGTGCATGGCCAGGCTGCACATCTGTGCTACATGCATGCAATGCATAGCTGCCACAACGTATTCCATGAGGTTCCAGCACAATTTATGGATGCCACAATGCAATACTGCAATGCACAGGTGCCATGATGCACTGCTGCAATGCACAGATGCACTGCATGGATTCCATGAGGTTCCAGCACAATTTATGGATGCCACAATGCATGGGTGCAATGCACGGGTGCAGTACATGGCCAGGCTGCACGTCTGTGCTGCATACATGCAATGCATAGCTGGCACAATATTCCAGCTCCATGCACAGATGCAATGCATGGGTGCAGCAGAGGGCTGTGATGCACACAGATGCAGCACAGTGAATCCATGATTTACCACCCTGCATGAGTGCAGTGTGCAGGTGCAGTGCATGGCCAGGCTGCAGGGCTGCAATGCACAGATGCAATACACAATGCACCACCCCAAGGCATGAATGCAAGGCATGAATACAATGCATGTTTGAAATGCATGGATGCTGTGCACAGACACAACCTCTGTGGTGCAGTCCCAGAGTGCCCTGGCCGTGGGAATTCGCATTTCCCAAACCCCAGGAGCCACCACAAAAAGTCACCTGGGGGCACTTGTCCCTTTTCCCTGTGCTGCTGCACCAATTCCAGGCTTTCGGAAGCCAAAGGCGCTTCCACTTCAACCAAAGCAAATATTTGGTGACAAGGGAGACACTCTGCTGTCAGGGTGCCAGCCTAAATCTGGGGTAGGAAAAGGCTGAACTAGGCCAGAGTTTGAAGTCCATCCTCATGGTGTCACATGGGAATTTGTGTCCTTATGGATGTGGGTAAAGAGTGTTTTGGGAATATTCACCCTCAGAAATGGGAGTTTCCTGGGGTCAGTGCTGGGATGGGTTTGTTGGCTCTGCAATTCCCATCTGCAAATCCCTGTTAGTGCTTGGGTTGTTTTTTATTTCACCCCAGTAAAGAGTCAGAACTGGGGGGAAGGATGTTGGAAGGGATGTGGGGATCCTTTTGTGGGACCCCACAGCATCTCCTTGCCTTTTCATGGCTGGCAGGGAAACCTCCTGCTTCCAGCACTGCTCCTTGCTGGCCCAACCAGGATATTCCCAGCAGATAAACTTCTATTTATTGTAATTATGCCAGAAAAGCCTTTCCTGAAGTTTTTTCTTAACCTGAGCCGGGAGAATCAAACTGCTGGCTCAGATTTTTGGGGCTGGGCCAAAACCCACGGGGGTGGCTGTGATGGGGTGTGCTCAGGGGTTTTTGGGACCATGACCCCCCACCACATGGTGACGTGCTGGTGGGTGGGAAGGATGGGGATACTGAGGATGCCATGCCCAGGGCTCATCCTCCTTTTTTCCTGCAGGGATGACACCCACAGAGCCTGAGGCCACCCTGGCCCTCTGGTGAGGTGCCCCCCACCTCCCAGCCCGAGCCCCCTGCCCAGAGCACGATGAACAAGCTGCCTTTCCACAACAACAGAGTCATGCAGGACCGGCGCAGCGTGTGCATCTTCCTCCCCAACGACGACTCCCTCAACGTCATCATCAACGTAAGGAACCCCCCCTGAGTGCTGACATTTCCATCACCCCCAGGACTGTGGATCCAAACCTTGGGTTTGCTCCTGGGGTTCATTTGGAGCTCGCCCTGCTGGGGAAATGGACATGAGTTATTCCCCTTGTCCTGGTGTGAAGGGCAGGTGTCTGCCAATAAAGGCAGGAGCTTCTCTTTGAAATGGAGACACCTCCCTCCAAATTATTATTGTAATTTTGAAATTAAGGGGCTCTCAGGCAAAGAGATGGGAATTAGGAATAACAGTTCTTTACTAGGAAAATTAAAATAGAAATGCAGTATTACAAAGAACAATCCCCAAACCCTGCTAGAGTCAGAATCCAAGCTGACACCCGTCAGTCAGTCAGGGTGTTGGCACAGTCCCATTCCATGGTGGCTGCATCCTCCTGCAGTGGCAGATGTGGCTCAGCTGGAGCAGTGCTCCTGGAGAAGGGGCAGTTTCCTCTGAAGGTGCAGGGATGATGTGGAAAGGTCTGGCTTTCCTCTGGAATCCAGTGGGAAGAAGGTGCCTTGGTGTCCAAAATGTCAGTTTTTCTCTGGGTAGGAAAGGCTTGGCTCCTCCCCTGGCTGGAGCATCTCCCATGGGATGATGGAATTTTATCAGCCATGCCCTGGGACTCACTGGCCATGAACAGGAGATCTCTCCTGGAGGGAGGATGGGCTGTGGCAAAGATAAAGATGATTGCCCCAGCTGGTTTAAAGCTGGCCCATGAGCAGATAATGTGTGCCAGGAGATCAGGGGCACTGCCCCAGCTGGGTTAACAGATGGGGACAGAATCCACATTGCTGCCACATCCTGTACTGCAACCCAAGACACCCCTGAAGGTTGCATCCCTTCTGGAGGGCACTTCAGCCTCCTCTAGCCTGGGGAGTAAACAGGATTTGTTGTCCTTTGGCTCTGATTGGGATGGAGCATTGAATGTGAGATTCCCCCATTTTTTGTTGTTTTTTTTTTTAATTAGCCCCCACCCAATGTTGCTTTTGAGTCAGGAAAATGCTGAAATTCCTTTCAGAACTTAAAGGGAGCCTATAAAAAAGATGGTTTGGAAATAGGCTGATAATGGTAGGATAAGGGAAATGGTTTTAAACTTAGATGAAAGATTTAGATGAAATAATAGAAATAAATCCTTGCCTGTGAGGGTGGGGAGGCCCTGGCACAGGATGCCCAGGGAAGCTGTGGCTGCCCCATCCCTGGAAGTGTCCAAAGCCAGGCTGGAGCAACCTGGGATGGTGGAAGGTGTTGAGAGGGTGGAATGAGACTGGGAATGTGCTGATTTCTGCCCCCAAAATTTCACCCCAGTTCTGAGTTCCTCCACCAGCCACTGCTCTCAAGCTGTCCCGTGTTCCTCTGAGCATCCCAGCCCTGGCAGAGCTCTGCTCCTGCACCCCAGGATTTTGGGGGCTCCCCATGGACAGCTGAGCCCCACAGCCCATCCTGTCACCCCCCATCCTGCTCAGGGTCCTGCTGAGGGTTTGGTGCTCCCTGCCTGGCTCAGGTGGGCACAGATACATCCAGGGCTCATTTCAGGTGGGTTTTTATTTTTTTACAGGTGAAGATTTTGTGCCAAGAGTTACTGGTGCAGGTGTGTGACCTCCTGAGGCTGAAGGATTGTCACCTCTTCGGGCTCAGCGTCATCCAGAGTGAGTCAGGGGCTGAATGTGAAAATCAACAAAAATGAATTTTGGTGACGAGGAGGTCACAGCTCCCCCCACTGATGGGCCATGCAGGGAGGCAGGGGGGATGCTGATGCCACCTCTGTCTTCCCAGACAATGAGCACGTGTACATGGACCTGGCCCAGAAACTGTACAAGTACTGCCCCAAGGAGTGGAAGAAGGAGGCCAGCAAGGTCAGCGGTGAGGTCTTGCATGGAGAGCTGACGGCAGTAAGGCCACCTCTGTCCCCATCACAGGTCACTTCCAGGACCCGGGAATGCTGCCAGGGGGTGTGGGGGGCGTTTAGGCAGTGTGGGGCTGGGGGGTGGATGTGCAAAATCCCACCCCTGGGGTTGTCACTCTGAGTGACATCCTCCATGTTCCATCCCTGGAGCTCTGGGTTTTTTTTTTTTTCTTCTCTTCACTTGTCCTTCAGCAGAATTTTTGAGGTTCTCTTCTTCCAAGTTCTAAAATCAATTTGGGTTTTCTCTCCCCAAAGCACCTTTTCATTCTTTCAGTGCTGAGGGGGTGGTGTCCAGGCTCAAATGCTGGGGCTGAGCTGGTGGATGATGATCTGAGAGGGTGTTGCTGTCACACCCTGCTTTTTAAAATCCAAATCCCCTTCATTTCCAGCATTTTGTGTGGAAAAATGGGTGCTGAACCCTTAACTAAGGAGCTCAAATGCCAGGGTGGGTGAGGGGTGGCTGTGCCAGACACACCCCAGAGTGCTGAGGTGAGGGGCTGGGCTGTGGTGCTGGGATCCCCATGGGATTCCTGAAAACCTCCTCCATTCCAGGGGATCGACCAGTTTGGGCCCCCCATGATCATTCACTTCCGAGTGCAGTACTACGTGGAGAACGGGCGGCTCATCAGGTGAGGGGTGCCCCCCCTTGGGCTGGGTGTGCCCCCCCTGGGCTGGGTGTGACCCCTGGGCTGGGTGTGACCCCCTGGGCTGGGTGTGCCCCCCCTGTGCTGGGTGTGACCCACCTCCAGGGACATCCCTGGGCTGGGTGTGCCCCTCTCCAGGGCTGGGTGTGGCCCCTCCTGTCCTGGGTGTGACCCCTCCAGTGACCTCCCCTTGGGCTGGGTGTGACCCCTCCAGTGGCACCCCCAGTGCTGGGTGTGACCCCTCTAGGGCTGGGTGTGCCCCCTCCAATGGCACCCCCAGTGCTGGGTGTGACCCCTCCAATGGCACCCCAGTGCTGGGTGTGACCCCTCTGGGCTGGGTGTGACCCCCTGGGCAATGGCACCCCCCAGTGCTGGGTGTGACCCCCTGGGCAATGGCACCCCCAGTGCTGGGTGTGACCCCTCCAGGCTGGGTGTGCCCCCTCCAATGGCACCCCCAGTGCTGGGTGTGACCCCTCCAGTGGCACCCCCAGTGCTGGGTGTGACCCCTCCAGTGGCACCCCCAGTGCTGGGTGTGACCCCTCTAGGGCTGGGTGTGCCCCCTCCAATGGCACCCCCAGTGCTGGGTGTGCCCCCTCCAATGGCACCCCCAGTGCTGGGTGTGCCCCCTCCAATGGCACCCCCAGTGCTGGGTGTGACCCCTCCAGTGGCACCCCCAGTGCTGGGTGTGCAGCCTCGGGGTGCTCTGGGGTGCTGAGCACATCCCAAAAGCTGGGGCTGCTTCTGGCTGGGTGCTGAGGGTTTCTCACAGTGCCAGGTGGGGACACTGCCCCCAGCCAGCCATGACAGACTGCTTTTTGGGGAGTGGGGACAATGTGTTTAGGGGTTTAGCACAGCCCAACTTGAATTTATCTGGGGTGGGAGCTGCATCTCCTGCTTTGGGGATACAACAATTCCCAGGGCTTTGGGGACACAGTGGCACCTGCACAGACTTTTTGAGGGGCTTATTCCACCTGGCTGATGAAGTTGCTGTGCATTTGTAGGAATTCTAACAAATAGTGAAGAGGGAGCCAAACCCCTTTGGTGCCCCCTCCCTGAGGGTTCCCAGCTGCTCAGTGCCCCCTGTGTCCCCACAGTGACAGGACAGCTCGCTACTACTACTACTGGCACCTGAGGAAGCAGGTGCTGCACTCCCAGTGTGTGCTGAGGGAAGAAGCTTATTTCCTGCTCACTGCCTTTGCCCTCCAAGCCGACCTGGGGGACTTCAAGAGGAACAAGCACTATGGGAAGTACTTCGAGCCTGAGGCTTATTTCCCTGCCTGGGTAAGAGATGCTGCTGTGCTCCCTGCTCTGAGCCTGGGGCTGGGCTGCTCAGAGCCTCCTGCAGTTAATCCTGGTTGTAAATAACCCGGGATGTTTGTGGGGATGGCTGTGAGTTGGGGTTGGTGTGGGGAGTTCCCTGGGAGCTGCAGGGATGCTGCTGGGGGATTCTCTGCCCCACCAGCAGCAGGTGCAGCCCTTTGGGAGCTGGTGGCACAGAATCCTAGAATGGTTTGGGTTGGAAGGATCTTAAAGGTCACCCCTTGCCATGGCAGGGACACCTTCCATTGTCCCAGGCTGCTCCAGGTTCTGTCCAGCCTGGCCTTGGACACCTCCAGGGATCTGGGGGCAGCCACAGCTTCTCTGGGAATTCTATTCCAGGGTCTCATCCCCCTCCCAGCCAGGAATTCCTTCCCAATATCCAAATCTCCCCTTTTCCAATTTGAAGCCATTCCCTGTGTCCTGTCCCTCCATCCCTTGTCCCCAGTCCCTCTCCAGCTCTCCTGGAGCCCCTTCAGGTGCTCAAAGCTCTCCCTGGTGTTTTTTCTTCTCCTTCCCAACCTCTTTCTGGTTTTTGTCCCAAAATCTGCCCACTTCTCCTTTTTTCCCACACATACTGAGGGTGGTGGCCCTGGGCCCATGTCCCCTGTGTGACCCTCCCTGCCCCAGCCCAGGTGTCACCATGGAATGGGCACATGGAGCACACTTCCCAGCAGGAAATCCTGCTGCCAACAACTCACAGGCTGCTGTAATTATTGCATTTTTGCCTGGAGGTCTCTAGAACAAAACTCCAATTTGAAACCACCCCTCCTGGCAGCCAGCCCTGAGTGAGCACAGGGCAGCTGGACAAGCTTCTCCTCCTCCTCCAAACAGGTGGTGGCCAAGAGGGGCAAGGATTACATCCTGAAACATGTGCCCAACATGCACAAGGACCAGTTTGCCCTGACAGCCTCAGAAGCCCATCTCAAGTACATCAAGGAGGCTGTCAGGCTGGATGATGTGGCTGTGCACTACTACAGGTTGTACAAGGTGAGCCCTGGCCCTGGGCTTGGTGGGGTCTTAATTTTGGGAATGCTCTCTCTGAGGAATACACGCTGGGTTTTTCTCCTGGGAGCAAAGCAGTTTGTTTGAGGTGTTTTATTGAATCTCAGAATGGTTTGGGTTGGAAGGGACTTTAAAAATCATCTCATTCCACCCCCTGCCACAGCAGGGACACCTTGCACTGTCCCAGGCTGCTCCAAGCCCCAATGTACCAACTGACCTTGGGCACTGCCAGGGATCCAGGGGCAGCCACAGCTGCTCTGGGCACCCTGTGCCAGGGCCTCACCACTTCACAGGGATAATTTCTTCCTCACATCTAATCTAAATTTTTTCTCTTTTAGTTTAAAAGCATTCCCCCTTATCCTGTCACTCTCTGCCTGTGTCCAAAGTCACTTTCCATTTTTTATTTCCATTTTTAATTTTCATTTTTAATGAATCATAGAATGGTGACTGGGGTGATTGTGGGAGGATCCCTGGGCTGAAGTGGGGCAGATTTATCTACTTCATGCTGCAAATTGTGTATTTAAAACCATTTCTTCCCCCTTAGGACAAAAGGGAAGTGGAGGCCTCCCTGACTCTGGGGCTGACAACACGGGGCATCCAGATTTTCCAGGTAGGTGACTGAATGAAGGTGGTGGCTCAGCTCAGCTCCATGCCCCTGACAATCCTCAGCCATGGCTCCCTTTCTTCTTTTGCAGAACCTGGATGAGGAGAAGCAGCTGCTCTATGACTTCCCGTGGACAAACGTGGGGAAACTGGTTTTTGTGGTGAGTGCCACCACCTCCACCTGGGGCACTGCTTCCAGCTCTGGGAGCACAGGAAGGACATGGAGCTGTTGGAGCAGGTCTATGAAAGGCCATGGAGATGCTCCATGGAGCATCCATTTCCTGTGGAGCCAGGCTGGGAGAGCTGGGAATGTTCACCTGGAGAGGAGAAGGCTCCAGGGAGAGCTCAGAGCCTAAAGGGCCTCCAGGAGAGCTGGAGAGGGACTAGGGACAAGGGATGGAGAGACAGGACACAGGGAATGGCTTCACTGCCAGAGGGCAGGGATGGGTGGGATATTGGGAACTGGGAATTGGGAATTGGGAATTCCTCCCTGTGAGGTTGGGCAGGCCCTGGAATAGAATTCCCAGAGCAGCTGTGGCTGCCCCCAGATCCCTGGCAGTGTCCCAGGCCAGGCTGGATGGGGCTTGGACCACCCTGGGATAGTGGAGGGTTGGAGGGAGTTGGACTAGGTGGTCTTTAACCCCTTCCACCCCAAACCACTCTGTGACCCCCCCAGTCCCCAGGCAGGCCATCACTCCCCACGGGGTTAACAAGGCCCTGCAGCAGGGCTGGCTGAGAGCTGCAGCACTCTCCTCTTTGTGGCTGACCCCTCCCTTGGGTCCTGGCAGGGTAAGAAGTTCGAGATCCTGCCGGACGGGCTGCCCTCGGCGCGGAAGCTCATCTACTACACGGGCTGCCCGCTGCGCTCGCGCCACCTCCTGCAGCTGCTGAGCAGCAGCCACCGGCTCTACATGAACCTGCAGCCCGTGCTGCGCCAGGTGCGCCGGCTGGAGGAGAACGAGGGTACGTGCTGCAGCCGGGGACAGCCTGGGGACAGCCTGGGGACAGCATGGGGACAGCCCCGGGACAGCCCGGGGACAGCCTGGGACAGCCTGGGGACAGCCCGGGGACAGCCATGGGAGAGCCCTGGGAGAGCCCTGGGACAGCAGTGGGACAGCACTGGGACAGCCCTGGGACAGTCCTGGGACAGCCTGGGACAGCCTGGGACAGCTCCTGTGCTGCACAGCACCTGCCTGCTGCCAGCCCTGCTGCCGTCCCTGTGTCCCACTTCTGTCCCAGTGCCTCATCCAGTTTGCCTCATCCTCCCTCTTCTGCAGCCTGGGACTCCTCTCCTCTCCTCTCCTCTCCTCTCTGCCTCTCCTCTCCTCTCCTCTCCCACCTCTCCCTGCCTCCCTCTCCCTCTCTCCTCTCTCTCTCCTCTCCTCTCCCTCCTCTCCCTCTCCCTCTCCTCTCCTCCCTCTCCCTCTCTCTCTCCCTCTCCCTCTCCCCTCTCCTCTCCCTCTCCTCTCCCTCTCCTCTCCCTCCTCTCCTCCTCTCCCTCTCCCTCTCCTCTCCCTCTCCCTCTCCTCTCCTCTCCCTCCCTCTCCTCCTCCTTTTCTTACTTGTGTTTCTTGTCCCACTCTTCTTTACCCTTCTCAACTGCCTCATCCTCATTCTTCCTCTTTCTCATCCTTTCTATCTTTCTCTTCCACATCCTCCTCATCTTCTTCCTCCTTCTTGTCTTCATCCAACTCTTCTTGTTTTCTTCCTCCTCACCATCTTGCTCACTTTTTTATGTCCTCTTCAATTTCTTCCTCCTTCTCATCTTCATCCTACTCTTCCCTTGTTTTCATCTTCCTCTTCCTTCTCTTGCTATTTCTCTCTTCTCCTTCCTCCTCCTATTGCTCCTCTTTCTCAACTTTCCCCTTCTCATCTTCCTTTCTCTTCCTTATTCTCCTCTTTCCTCTTCTTCCTCCTTGTTTCATCTTCTTCCTTCTCATCCTCATCTTCTTCCTCCTTGTTTATTTTCTTCTTTACCTACTCCTCCTTATTTTCTGTTTTTTCTCTTCTTCCTCAACATCTCTTCCTCTTCCTCTTCTCCCTTCTCCTCCTCTTCTTGCTCCTGCTTAGCATCTTTCCCATTCTCTTCTTCCTTTCTCTTCCTTATTCTCCTTTCCTCTTCTTCCTCCTCCTCTTCTTCCTCCTTGCATCATCTTCCTTCTCATCCTCATCTTCTTCCTCATCCTCCTCATTTTTTCTTCCATGTCCTCCGCATCTTCTTCCTCCTTCTCATCTTCTTCCTCCTCCTCATCTTCTTCCTCCTCCTCATCTTCTTCCTCCTCCTCATCTTCTTCCTCCTTCTCATCATCATCCTACTCTTCTCTTGTGTTCTTCCTGTTCTTCCTTCTCTTCTTGTTTCTCTACCTCCTCCTCTTCCTCTCCCTCCTCTTCTTCCTCCTCATATTTCCCCTTCTCATCTTCCTTTCTCTTCCTTATTCTCCACTTCCTCTTCTTCTTCCTCCTTGTTTCATCTTCCTTCTCATCCTCATCTTCTTCCTCCTCATTTTTCTTCTTCTTTTCTTGCTCCTCCTTATTTTCTGTCTTGTTTCTCTTCTTCCTTGACATCTCTCCCTCCTCCTCTGCTGGAGGAACAGCCCAGCACAGGAGGTTTGGAGCTCCTGCCCCAGCTCCCCTAACACCGTCCCCAGCCGTGCCACCACGCTTGGCTCGGGTGACAACTCCTCTGTGTGCCAGGGCATCCCTGCCCTTCCAGAGCAGCCAGTTTGCCTGGGGGTGGGTTGTGAAAATCCCTCTGGTTGCTCCCTGCAGAGAAGAAGCAGTACCGGGAATCCTACATCAGCGACACGCTGGACCTGGACATGGAGCAGCTGGAGAAGCGCTCGCGCGCCAGCGGCAGCAGCGCCGGCAGCACCCGGCACAAGCGGCTCTCCCGGCACTCCACGGCCTCCCACAGCAGCTCCCACACCTCTGGCATCGAGGCTGACCCCAAACCCCGCGAGCTGGGGCCCGAGGACGGCGCCCACCGCAAGCTGCAGACGTGCAGCTCCATGACCAGCCACGGCAGCTCGCACACGTCCGGCGTGGAGAGCGGCGGCAAGGAGCGCCTGGAGGAGGATTCCCAGGATGATGGTGCGTCGGGTTTTTGGGTTTTCTGGGCTTGGAGGCTGCTCTGAAGGGGCACAGCTGACTTGTCGTGCCTGGCAGAAATCGAGATGCTGGTGGATGACCCCCGGGAGCTGGAGCAGGCGGGGGAGATGGAGGTGAGCCCCGACATGTGCGTCTACATCACCGAGGACATGCTGCTGTCCCGCAAGTTCAACGGGCACTCGGGTAAGGGGGGGGCTGCTTCTCTTCCCAAAATCCCCCAGTGCAAGTGTCATGGTTTGGAAAGCAAAACCAGTGAGAGAGTCCAAGTCAGAAATACAATTTAATAGGAAAAAAGAGAAAAATAAAATACATGCAATAGTACGAAGGAAAAAACAGACAGAGTCAGAATAGAACCTGATACCCTGCTAGTTAGGGTGGTGGTAGCAGTCCCATTCAGTGGTGGCTGCATCCTCCTGCAGTGGCAGATGTGGTTCAGCTGGAGCAGTGCTCCTGGAGAAGGTGCAGTTTCCTCTGAAGGTGCAGGGATGATGTGGAAAGGTCTGGCTTTCCTCTGGAATCCAGTGGAAAGAAGGTGCCTTGGTGTCCAAAATGTCAGTTTTTCTCTGGGTAGGAAAGGCTTGGCTCCTCCCCTGGCTGGAGCATCTCCCATGGGATGATGGAATTTTATCAGCCATGCCCTGGGACTCACTGGCCATGAACAGGAGATCTCTCCTGGAGGGAGGATGGGGAAAGATGAAGAACACTGCCCCAGCTGGTTTTTAACAGCTGGCCCATTAACAGAGGATATCTCCCACAAAGAATCTCTGCCCCTCCTGGTTTCAGCAGATGGTGATAGAATAGATACTTTTGGGCACATCTTTACATTGTAACCTAGCAAGTCACTGCTTTGGGAGCTGGGATGAGAAGATCTTTAAGATCCCCTCCAAGCCTGGTCATTCTGTGGTTCTCTGGTGTTTGGCAGAGCAGAGTCAGCCCAAAGTGTCCATTTGGGATGCTGGGAAAAACCCCAATGGGTTGAAGGAGAGATGGGGTAAAGAAAAGAGGAAACTCTCTCAAATTGTGCCAGGGAAGGTTTGGATTGGATATTAGGGAAAATTTCTTCATGGAAAGGTTTGTCCAGCCTGGCACAGCTGCCCAGGGCAGTGGTGGAGTCCTCATCCCTGGAGGGATTTAAAAGCCCTGTGGATGTGGCACTTGGGGACAGGGCTCAGTGCTGATGAGCAGTTGGACTTCACGATATTCTCTGGAGCTGTGCCTGCACCCAGAAAGTCACCTGCATTTCCAGCTCTGAGCTGGGAGCTACTGGGAAATCTTTGGGGATGCCAGGCTCCCTGGGGACAGCTTTGGATGCCATTTTGGGACAAATTTGGGATGCTTTGTAGGTAATGCTGGTTGTCAGTGGAGCTGAAGGCACCGCATTGCGCTGAGTGAACTTCTGTCCCCATGGACAAAGCAGGAGTGGGTCCAAAGAGAGCTGAGCCACCCCAAAATAACCTTTGCACCCTCCTTTGTGCAGGGCTCATTGTGAAGGAGATCAGCTCCTCCACCTCCAGCTCCTCAGAGACAGTGGTGAAGCTGCGTGGGCAGAGCACTGACTCCTTACCCCAGGTATGTGAGGCTGGGGCTTTGGGATCCCCCAGAACCCCTGGGGCTCCCTGGCACCCCCTGAACCTCCTCTTGTGTACTGGTGTGAAGGACAGGTGTGTGCCAATAAAGGCAGAAGCTTCTCTTTGAAATGGAGAATGTAAACCCCCTCCCTCCAAATTATTATAATTTTGAAATTAAGGGGCTCTCAGGCAAAGAGATGGGAATTAGGAATAACAGTTCTTTCCTAGGAAAATTAAAATAGAAATGCAGGATTACAAAGAACAATCCCAAACCCTGCCAGAGTCAGAATCCAAGCTGACACCCGTCAGTCAGTCAGGGTGTTGGCACAGTCCCATTCCATGGTGGCTGCATCCTCCTGCAGTGGCAGATGTGGCTCAGCTGGAGCAGTGCTCCTGGAGAAGGTGCAGTTTCCTCTGAAGGTGCAGGGATGATGTGGAAAGGTCTGGCTTTCCTCTGGAATCCAGTGGAAAGAAGGTGCCTTGGTGTCCAAAATGTCAGTTTTTCTCTGGGTAGGAAAGGCTTGGCTCCTCCCCTGGCTGGAGCATCTCCCATGGGATGATGGAATTTTATCAGCCATGCCCTGGGACTCACTGGCCATGAACAGGAGATCTCTCCTGGAGGGAGGATGGGCTGTGGCAAAGATAAAGATGATTGCCCCAGCTGGTTTAAAGCTGCCCATGAGCAGATAATGTGTGCCAGGAGATCAGGGGCACTGCCCCAGCTGGGTTAACAGATGGGGACAGAATACACATTGCTGCCACATCCACCCACCACATTTTGCCTTTCCCCAGACGTCGTGCAGGAAGCCCAAGACGTCGACAGACCGGCACAGCCTGAGCCTGGATGACATCAGGCTCTACCAGAAGGACTTCCTGCAGCTGGCCAACCTGTGCCAGGACACAGCACAGAGCTTCACCTTCGGCTGCGCCCACGGCCTGGACCAGGACGGGCTCTACTGCAACGGCTGCCTGGCCCAGCAGTGCATCAACATCCAGGACACCTTCCCTGGCAAGAGAACCAGCAAATATTTCTCCTTGGATCTGACCCACGACGAAGTGCCCGAGTTCGTGGTGTGAGCGTGGCGAGGCTCCGACACCCAGCCCTGCCCTGCTCCCCTGCTGCTGGAGGATTGTCCAGATCAAAATGGGGGGGAAAATGGGGATTCCCCAGGCATGGAGTGGATTCCAGAGGAGTTTGTGCCAAACACAAGTTGTCTCATTCCTCCTGGGAGGAGCAGCTCAGTTGAACCCACCTGTGTTTCCTCGTGGCCAGGTGGCCTCTCCCCCCTCCTGACCCCCTCGTGACTCTGGGGTGGCTGGAAAATGCCAGACTGTCGTGTTCAAGCCAAGCCAAAGAAATGTAAATAACCCTAAAGGCCAGTATGGGAAGGGAGAATTAAGCAATAACCAGCCAGGGGTCTCTGGGCACGGTGATGTTCCATGGAGGAAGGCATGGCCAGCAGCTCCTGGGGCAGAGCATGATCCCAATTTTTCCAAAAACACGTGCTGGAGGTCAGACCACAGCAGTCCCAGCCAGGTGGATGATGACTGGAAGCTCTCAGAGCCATTTGCAACTTTTTAAAATATTTTTATTTTCTTTTTTTTTTTTTTTTTTTTTTTTTTTTTGGAGAGCAAAACCCCAAAACCAAAAAGAGAACCCACCCCTCAAAAAAAAAAAAAAAAAAAAAAAAAAACAAAGGAGGATGGAAAAGATAAATCCCCTATAAGGATAATGCAATAATGCATCCCAAACATTGACTATCTAGAGAATACATATATAAATATATCAAGGTATGTATGTTTATATATGTCTGGATCTTATAGACCCATCTGCATTTTACTCCTGCTCTGAAACACCTTTTATACAAAGGATCTGCCTTTCTTTCACAAACTATCAACAATCCTGTTTTTTTTCTGAAGCACTAAGGTGAGAAAACAGACTTTCCTTGTCCGTGTGGCTCTTCCTGCTGCATCTCTGCTCTCTTTTCCCAAGGCTTTTCACACATCTTTAGGTGTCTTACAGCTGGAATAATTCTGCCAGAGGATGATGCTGATGTGCTAGGAAAATCCAGGAGTGATTTCTGAGTGTGTCCCAGGGAAGCCAGACAGCCCAGGTGGAATATTTGCTGTCAGTACCAGAGGGTGAAGCACTGTGGAGTTAATTATCACAGCACAATGCCTTTGTAGTGGATATTTTTAATTAGAGTTTAGCCATTTACAGCCAAAGTTTTGCCATATTTTGATACACCACTGTTTGTTGTTTGTTTTTTTTTTTTTTTTAACTGGAAGCTTTTCTTAGAAAAACAAACCAAAAAAAAATTGTAATTCTTTTATAAATAAGCACAATCTTATTTTTATAAGAAATGTTGGGGGAGGGAGCTGGTACCAAAAGAAATGGAGTGTAGCTATAGGCACAGTGCAAAAAAAAAAAAAAAAAAAAATCTCTTGGGATATTGGGATGTGGGAGAAGCTGCTGTGGGCACCCACCCCTGACATTGATCTGGCCCTGCCTGAGGGGTTTTATGGAAAATAATGTCAATATCCAGTGTGGTGCCTAAAGCATCCTCATCTCCCTGAACCCACCCAGGGCAGCTGGAGGGATGCTGCTGGGGCTCAGGGCTGTGTGCCCCACTGGGGTTTGGGGCAGACCCCACCAAACACCCCAAAAACCTCTCTTTGGGCTCTGGGATAACATCTGTGACTCCAGCCCCCCAGTGTGTGCACCAGCACAGGCAGGAGAATCCCCCAAATTCACCCCCAGCCTCTTCTTCCCCCTTCTGCCAGCCTGTGAGTGCTCTCCATGGCACCTTCACCCTGCAGGAACACAGAGCTGGAGGGGAAAAAAGGGATCAATTGTGTCAAGAAATGCTCAGAAATGGGGAGGGAATTATCCCATTATCCTGCAGCCAGAGCTGGAGTGGAGTGATGGGGTTGGAGCTGGATGTTGGGGGCTGTGATGGAGTTTATCCCCCCAAAGAGCAGCAGTGGGGGACACAGAGCTGCCATTGGAGCAGGGGGACACAGAGCTGCCATTTATCCCCAGTTTTTCTGCAGGTGGCTGTGCCTGCCTGCCCTTACTCCCCCTGCCATAAGGAGCTGTCTGTCTGCACAAAATAATCCTTTCTGTGAAAGGATCTTCCCAGTGACTGTGTTGCAAAAGGAGCAAAAAAAAAAATAAAAAAAAAAAATTTAAAAAAAAAAGAAAACTCAAGGAAAATGGAATCACGTTGAAAATCCCCAGAGAGAAATTCTTTTGTACCAAAATGAAGTTTGTTGTGTGCCTTTTGCAGTACAGCTGGAGGTGACAATAAAATGACAGTTGTTTGCATCACTTTGACTCCTGGAAATCTGAAATGCTCCCAGGTTTGAGGGAGAGGTGGAACACTGCTGAATTTAAGGATAATTTGGAATTGATTGTGTTCTCTGCTCCCAGCAGCAGGTTAAGGGAAATCCTGCCTCAGGCAGGGCAGGGGATGGGCTGAGCCTTGCAATCCTGGTTTTTGGGGGTTTTTGTGGAAGTGCCAGCCAGTCCCAATGTTCTGGAATTAGGGAGAGGCACAGGGAAGCTCCTGAAATAAGTGGGATTTGGGACCCCAAAAAGTGGGATAGTGGGATTTGGGACCCCAAAAAGTGGGGTGGGATTTGGGACCCAAATAGTGGGATGGGATTTGGGACCCAAATAGTGGGGTGGGATTTGGGACCCAAATAGTGAGATAGTGGGATTTGGGACCCCAAAAAGTGTGGGTGGGATTTGGGACCCCAAAAAGTGGGGTGGGATTTGGGACCCAAATAGTGGGATAGTGGGATTTGGGACCCCAAAAACTGAGGTGGGATTTGGGACCCCAAATAGTGGGATAGTGGGATTTGGGACCCAAATAGTGGGGTGGGATTTGGGACCCCAAAAAGTGGGATAGTGGGATTTGGGAACCCAAAAAGTGGGGTGGGATTTGGGAACCCAAATAGTGGGATGGGATTTGGGACCCCAAATAGTGGGATAGTGGGATTTGGGACCCCAAATAGTGGGATGGGATTTGGGAACCCAAATAGTGGGATGGGATTTGGGACCCAAAAAGTGGGATAGTGGGATTTGGGAACTCAAATAGTGGGGTGGGATTTGGGACTCCAAATAGTGGGGTGGGATTTGGGAACCCAAATAGTGGATTTGGGATAGTGGGATGGGATTTGGGAACCCAAAAGTGGGATGGGATTTGGGACCCAAATAGTGGGGTGGGATTTGGGATCCCAAATAGTGGGATAGTGGGATTTGGGATCCCAAATAGTGGGATGGGATTTGGGACCCCAAAAAGTGGGGTGGGATTTGGGACCCCAAATAGTGGGATAGTGGGATTTGGGACCCAAATAGTGGGATGGGATTTGGGACCTTGAATAGTGGGATAGTGGGGTGGGATTTGGGACCCCAAAAAGTGGGATAGTGGGATTTGGGACCCCAAAAATTGGGGTGGGATTTGGGACCCCAAAAATTGGGGTGGGATTTGGGACCCCAAAAAGTGGGGTGGGATTTGGGAACCCAAATAGTGGGGTGGGATTTGGGACTCCAAATAGTGGGGTGGGATTTGGGATCCCAAATAGTGGGATGGTGGGGTGGGATTTGGAATCTCACCCAGGTGAGGTTTCCCCAAGGGAGGGAGCCCCACAGGGTTGGTTCAAGCAGTGATTCCGAGCAGGAGCCTGAGTTGGTGTTTTTGGGAGGTGCACGTGGATTCTCCAGTGTCTGATGGAAGCTTTGTGCTGACTTGCTCTTCCACAGCACCCAGGACCACCTTCCCACCTAATTAAACTCAGAACATAATTGGCCAGTTCTTTTCCATGTGATTTTTGCCAGGTTTGCTGATCCTGGCACCTCCAGGAAAACTGTGGAAAGTACCAACACCCACAGGTTTCCCATGTCCCCATTTCCAGTTTCTGCAGCATCTCTTGATCCTCATAAAAAGTGGATTTATCCTCTCAGAGGGAGAGGGTGTGGGGTGCCAGCACACAGGGAATGCCTTCACTGCCAAAGGGCAGAGGTGGATGGGATATTGGGAACTGGGAATTCCTGGCTGGGATGGAATTCCCAGAGCAGCTGTGGCTGCCCCTGGATCCCTGGAAGTGTCCAAGGCCAGGATGGAGCAGCCTGGGACAATGTAAGATATCCCTGCCCATGGCAGGGGTGGGACTGGATGGGATTTAAGGTCCCTTCCAACCCAAACCATTCTGGGATTCTATGAAGAGATGATGATGATGATGAAGAGCCTGTTTTCCCCTGGATCCTGGCAGAGGGGCAGGGATGGAGATGTGGGGCTGTGCCCCCACTGCCCCCCTCCCCTGCCAGCAGCATCCAGTGCCTTTTCCACAGGCTGCAGAAATAATTGCATGTTCCCAGCAAATTCCCTTTGTCCTCTAAAAATATCCCTGGGTGCTGACCATCGGAGGGGCCGGGGCCCTAATTGCTGATTTCTGCTTCCATCCCACATTTTTGGGGCAGGAGGGAGGAGCAGGAGGGGAATGAGCCACCTCTGGGAGGGGGACTGCATTGTCTGCTGCTAACTATAGCCTCCAGATTTCATCCCTGCCCTATAAAACCCCGGAATTTTCCTAAAACCAGATGGGGAAGGGTTTGTGGTACTGGTCTGGTAGGGGGTGAGGAGGGGAGGGAGCTAAATGAAAAAAAAAAAAGAAAAAAAAAAAAAAAGAAAAGGCTAAATGGAAATGGATTTAATGAATCCCCATCCCTTTGATGATTTGAGCTCCATTCCTGCTTCATCTCAGCACGGGGGAGGGAAAGGTCCTTGAGTTCCCATCCCAGTGTGTCCCCAGGCACCCACGCTGCCCTTTTCCCTGGGATGCTCCCTGCTGCTGGCTCCCTCCTGCAGCCCTGCCCTACCATCCCAGGGATTTCATCCTGACAAAAAAAAAAAAAAAGCTGCCCTGGGGCCATCTCTTCTCCACTTCCAAATTCTGCAGCTCCCATCACTATTTGGGATTTGTAGGGCGACCACGGGTAAATTCCAGTTTTATGGAGCCAACTGCAAAATGCACGATTAAAAAGGGAGATGTTGCAGTGGTATCCTTAATTTACTAATTAATTTCCCTCTCCCTGCTTTCTCCTGCTGGCACTGCATCCTCTTTTTCTCAGCATTCCCAAAACAAGCACAGCTGGATGTGCCCATCAGCATCACCCCAGTGAGGCACCAGTGACTAACTGGTGATCATCACAAAAATCCTCCCCTGGGTGCTGGTGCCTTTTTAGGGAATTTCTGGCACCCTGAAATGATCACTTTCAATTAATACAGCCCTGTGGGTCACTGTGGAGGGGTGGGGGGGACCCTGCCAGCCCCACCCCGGGTGCCAGGGGGGGTTCAGGGACAGCTCTGGGGGCGTTTTTGGGGTGTTGGGGTGACGTCCCCCTGTGCAGGGCAGCAGAGGAAATCAGTCATGGAAGGAAATCAGTCATCGGGGGTTGCTGTGGAAACCGGAGGGGAAGCCCGGGCTGTGGCAGGGAGGGGTGGCACACGGCCCCTGTCCCCTGGGGTGGCCCCAGGGGGCTCCTGCTGTCACATTTTGGGGTGATCCCAAAGGGAGCTGCATCCCCCGCTGCTGCTGTGGGTGCTGGCACGGCTGGTTTGGGGTGTTCTGGGGGTTTTGGGGTGTTCTGGGGGTTTTGGGGTGTTTTGGGGTGTTTTGGGGGTTGTGCCCCTCCCCAGCCCTGCCTGGGGGCACAGGAACCTCCCTTTATAAAATCATGGAATTCCAGAATGGTTTGGGTTGGAAAGGACCTTAAACCCCATCCCATCCCATTATCCCATCCCATCCCATCCCATTGATCCCATCCCATCCTATCCCTTACCATGGGCAGGGATCTTCCACTGGTCTGGGACAATTCCAGGGATTTGGGGCATCCACAGCTTCTCTGGGCACCCTGTGCCAGCCCCTGCCCAGTGTCACAGGGAAGGATTTCCATGAGGACACAGCTGGAGGAAAGGGAAAAGCCACCTTATAAAAACCCCATCAGCTCCCTCATGCCTCCAAAATCTTCCCCTTGAAATCCCCCAAATGGAGCCTGTGGGCTCATATTGACTGCAAAGAAACCATAAAATACTGAGTGATTCCCCTGAGCTGTGCCCTAAATGGGAACTTCGGAGCTGGGAAGGGTTTGGGGGTGCCAGGGGGATGGGGGCTGCTGGTGGGGGAAGGGCTGGGAGGGATCTGGGGGTTTGGGGGCTCGAGGGACATGGGAGGATCCAGGAATGGGGTGATTGGAGCAATGTAGGGGTGAGAAAGGGAAGGGATGGGTTTAGAGGGGCTGTGGGTGCAGGGATGGGTTTGGGGGGTTTAGGGTGTGGTGGGGTATAGGAGGGATTTAGGGGTGTGATGGGCACAGGGGATTTAGGGGTGTGATGGGTACAGGGGATTTAGGGGTGTGATGGGTACAGGGGATTTAGGGGTGTGATGGGTACAGGGGGATTTAGGGGTGTGATGGGTACAGGGGGATTTAGGGGTGTGATGGGCACAGGGGATTTAGGGGGTGATGGGTACAGGGGGTTTTAGGGTGTGATGGGTACAGGGGATTTAGGTGTGATGGGCACAGGGGGGGATTTAGGGGTGTGATGGGTACAGGGGATTTAGGGCTGTGATGGGTACAGGGGGATTTAGGGGTGTGATGGGCACAGGGGATTTAGGGGTGTGATGGGCACAGGGGATTTAGGGGTGTGATGGGCACAGGGGATTTAGGGGTGTGATGGGTACAGGGGGATTTAGGGGTGTGATGGGTACAGGGGGATTTAGGGGTGTGATGGGCACAGGGGGGATTTAGGGGTGTGATGGGTACAGGGGATTTAGGGGTGGGATGGGTACAGGGGGATTTAGGGGTGTGATGGGTACAGGGGATTTAGGGGTGTGATGGGGCATGGGTACAGGGGATTTAGGGTGTGATGGGCACAGGGGATTTAGGGTGTGATGGGCACAGGGGATTTAGGGGTGTGATGGGAAAAGCCGGGGATGGCAGAGCAGAGAGAGCAGGGGGAGGAGGAGAGGAGGAGGAGGAGGAGGAGGAGGAGGAGGAGGAGGAAGTCGGGGCTGAGCCGCTTCCTGTAGGCAGCGGGATGAGCGCAGACAAAGCTGGGTGGGGACTCGCCGCTCGGGGCTGCTGCTGCTGCTGCTGCTGCTGACCACCCTCCTCCTCCTCCTCCTGCGGCCGCATCCCTCCTCCATCCGTCCGCCATCCTGCCCGCCATCCATCCCAGCGCCCGTCCGTCGGTCCCTCCATCCCTCGGTCCGTCTGTCCGTCCCGCCGCCGCCCGCCCCGCGGGGACCGGGGCATCGCATCCAGGTACGGGCGGGCAGGGGAGAGCGGGGCTGGGGGCGCTGGGGGCACTGGGGGGCACTGGGATGGCTGGCACTGGGAATACTGGGAGTACTGGGAGCACTGGGAGCACTAGAGGACTGGCACTGGGAGCACTGGGAGCACTGGGATGGCTGGGGGCACTGGGATGGCTGGCACTGGGAGCACTGGGGGCACTGGGATGGCTGGGGCACTGGGAGCACTGGGAATACTAGGAGGACTGGCACTGGGGGCACTGGGAGCACTGAGAGCATTGGGAGCACTGGGATGGCTGGCACTTGGAAAGCTGGCACTGGGAGCACTGGGGGTACTGGGAGCACTGGGAGCACTAGGAGGACTGGCACTGGGAGCACTGGGAGCACTGGGAATGCTGGCACGGGGAGCACTGGGAGGGCTGGCACTGGGAGCACTGGGAATGCTGGCACAGGGAGCACTGGGAATGCTGGCACTGGGAGCACAGGGAGCACTGGGAATGCTGGCACTGGATGCACTGGGAGCACTGGATGCACTGGGAGCACTGGGAATGCTGGCACTGGATGCACTGGGAGCACTGGGAGCACTGGTCACACCGGCGCAGGTGTGGCTGGGCAGGGCGGTCCCACCCCCTGTCACTGACCCCTTTGGGCACCCAGCCCCTCCTAAATCAGCCCAAACCCCCCCAAATCCCGCACTCCCCCCCCCGAGCCCACCGGGGGGCGCTGGGGGCCGGGGTCCCGCCCTGCTCCCCTGAGCTGCCTTGTACCGGCAGCTCAGCCTCCCGACAAAGGTTGGATTTAGGGCTTTGATCCTCCTGAATCAGCTGATTTGCCATCACAGGCCAGGCTTTCTCCGTGTGCATGAATGAGGGGTAGTGTTCTTTCTTCTCCCATTTTTCCTTTAATCTCGGGAAGGAGGGAGCAGGGAGACTTTCCCAGCCCCAAATCCCTGCAGCAGCCTCAGCTGGGATCAGCCCCAGCCTGCCTGGGAGGGATTTGGGGGTGATGTTTGTACAGCACTGTCCCTCTCCCAGCATTTCCATCCAAATCCCTGCTTTTCCCAGCAGTGCTTTGGGTGAAGGATCCCTGGGAAAAGATGAGCTCGAGGAAAACTGGTCCAGGGCTTGCTTACCCCAGTGGGAGGGGAGAATCCAGCAAAAAACTGGACACAGGGAAGATTTGGAACAGATATTAGGAGGAAATTCCTGGCTGTGAGGATGGGAAGGCCCTGGCACAGGGTGCCCAGAGGAGCTGTGGCTGCCCCACATCCCTGGAATTGTTCCAGGCCAGGTTGGGCTTATTCTTGTTCTTATTCTTATTCTTATTCTTATTCTTATTCTTATTCGTGTTCTTATTCTTATTCTTATTCTTATTCTTATTCTTATTCTTATTCTTATTCTTATTCTTATTCTTATTCTTATTTCTTATTCTTATTCTTATTCGTGTTTTTATTCTTATTCTTATTCGTGTTTCTTATTCTTATTCTTATTCTTATTCTTATTCTTATTCTTATTCTTATTCTTATTCTTATTCTTATTCTTATTCTTATTCTTATTCTTATTCTTATTCTTATTGTTCTTATTCTTATTCTTATTCTTATTCTTATTCTTATTCTTATTCTTATTCTTATTCTTATTCTTATTCTTATTCTTATTCTTATTCTTATTCTTATTCTTATTCTTATTCTTATTCTTGGAGCAGCCTGGGCTAGGGGAAGGTGTGGATGGCAGGGCTTTAAGGAATGGGCTTTAAGGACCTTTCCAATCCGTATCAGTGATTCCATAATTATCACCTCCTTGGTGGAAAATTATTTATATTTAAGGAGAATCCTGAGGCACAGCGATGCCCCCTCATTAATCAATTACTAATGAGCTCCTAATGAACTTAGAGCACGGTCCCCAAAGGGCAGGGGCTGGGAGCAGCAGTGATGTGCCTCTGCTGTCCCTGCTGCTGCCTCTGGGTTATTTCTTCCCCAGTTTCCCCCCCTGCCCTCCCAAATTGCTCCTGATCCATGTCCTGAGCAGGCACCCCTGCTCCTCACTGCTGGAGAAGGGGCTGGGGCTGTGTGGATGGGTGGCAGGAGCCCATCCCCTGGCAGCAGGCTGCAGCCAGGCATTGAGGATTTTTCCTCATAACTGGATTTCCCTGAATGCAACTGGAGCATGCGGTTTTAATCCTCTTTCCTGCCATATGGCCGCTGGCTGGATTGAAATATGACTCAATTAATTATTGCCAGGAAAGCCCTGGGGCCAAGCCTTGCTCCAGGAGGAGGTTTGGGGGTTCTGATGGGGCTTTTCTCACCCTGTGCTGTGGGATTCAGGTCCCATCCCACCCCAGCTCCTGTGCTGGCCCTACAAGGGCCCCAGCTGCTCCTTGGCACCAATTTTGGGGCTTTTGGAGGCATTTCCAGCCTTGAAGGAGGAGGCAGGGATGCTCACCTGGAACACGAGCCTGGCACTCTCAGCATCCCCTGGAGGCAGCCTCTCCCCCAAAATGGGATATTCCCAGTTTGGGAGGACCTGTGGTGCCCATCCCCTCTCCCAGATTCCCTGCTTTGCTCCCAATGGATAAAGCACCAGCAGCAAGGATCTCCTGGGCTTTTCTCCTTGAGCTGGTGGTGGCACATTTTGGGTCTGGGGGGGGGAGAGATGATAACTGAGGGGGAGATGATAACTAAGGCTGGGGGTTCTCAAGACCAGGAGCAGGCAATCCTAGAGGGATTCTCATGGATTGATGGCTGCAAGCTGGTGAAGAAGCTTTTTATTATTATTATTATTATTATTATTATTATTATTATTATTATTATTAGTTAGTAACCCCCAATCCCTCCTGCTGTTCCCACCCCGTTCCAAGTGGAAAAGGCGATAAAAAGGCGATTTTCCCGGGATGGGCGGGGCCATCCCAGCTGGAATGCCGCTGGAATTCCAGGGGCTCCTGGATCCCGGTGAGTCACCGAGGGAGGACAGCCCAGCCCGCTGCCTGTTTCCATAGTAATTAGGGCTGGAGAGACGGGGCTGGAGCCCCCCTGTCCCCAAAAATCCCTGCCCAGGGCTGGGATGCTCCAGGAGGACAGGAGCAGTGCTGGGATTGCCCTGTTTTGGGCTGGGATTTTGGGAAAACATCCTTTTAGGCACGAGTGGCATCAGTTCTTGGTGTGGCTCCTCCAAGGGTCTCCCTCCTGTGCCTGGATCAGGGTGGGAATGCAGGATGTGGTGTGGTGTGATGTGATGTGATGTGTGTGTGTGTTCACAGCCAGCATGGAAGCAGCAGGAACCAGCTGAGGGATTCAGTTGGATTTTCAGTTTTTCTTGCTTTTCAGGCTCTTTTCTCACTGCTCTCCCCCTTTGTGAGGAGGAGGGATGGGGGCAAAAGAAGTGAGGAATAAAACCCCATTCCATGGAAAAGGATGTGGGTGAATCCTGGTCCACTGAACAAGGAGTTTTTTCTTTCCCCTGCTCACTTCCAGCCCAGCTTTCCACGTGCATTTTTCCTTCATGCTTGGTGCAAACCCCCCAAACCCAGTCCCTTTAGAGCACAGGAGTGGCCTTGTCCACCCAAAATCCCAGAGGGGGTCTCCTGGTGCTGCTGCTGGTGGGGAAGCTCGGGGTGGCTGCAGGGACAGGATCCAGCTGCCAGCAGAACACAGATTTGGGCTCCTTGGAGAAGCCAGGCTTGCTCCAAACCCCATCCAGAGTGGCTGTGGATGTTGGATCAGGGCAGTGATTAATAATGGTTTGATTAGAGATGTGCAAGGGAGTCGTGGTTTCTGTTGGGCAGGGAGGCAGCTGGATGCAGGATCAGGGAATCAATCACAGGCTGCAGGGGATCTCAGAGGATGATGAGGACACAGCCATGCCAAGGCTGGAGTCTAAAATCACTCATCTGCATCTCACATTGGAGTGATGGACTCCAAGGATCATGGGAATAGAGGAATAAAAATCCCTCCTGAAATGACATTGGACCAAGCCTTGAAAACCCAGCACCCTGCAGCTGAGACCCCCTGGATAATTCCTGGGCAGCAGCTGCACCAGGACCTGCTGATCCTCCCAAACACAATTAGTTTTCACCTTATCTCGTCCTTCCCTGGCTTTTCACTCAGCAGTTTCCTTCCCCTGATGTCTGTCATCATCATCCTCGTTAGCAGCCGGGTTAATTAGTTTATCCAGGGGAAGCTCTGGTGGTTGGAGTGCTGAGCTGTGCTGTGGGTGATGCTCTCAGGCAGGTTGGTTATTCCAGGGGTGCTGCAGGATAAGCTCCTTCATGAGCTGAGGTCTCATTTTAACAGGTTTATCTTCCTGCCCTCTGCTGCTCTCCTGAGGGCTTTGGGAAGGGAATTTGGCTCTGTCCATCCCATGAGGATCCCTAGGAACAGCTTTGCTGCCTGGAAAGGTCCTGGAAAGCTCATCAGGAATCCCTGCTCCTTCCTGGGTCACATGAGATCCCTCCAAAGGGAAAAAAAAATCCTTGGGAGAGTCTGGGATATTCCCAGTGCAAACTCCTTGCTGTTCCTGGTTTTACCAGGGTGCTCAGCATCCTTCCTCCTGCTGTATCCTGTGTCCAGGGGGATAAATCCCAGCCCAAATCCTGGCTGCTTCCTGCTTTTCCTGTGCCTTGAGCTGCCTGTGCCCATCCCTGCAGGCAGAGACCACGGGGACATCCATGCCCATGTGCCACCAAAGGGAATTCTGGCACATTCCCAGGGTAAATCCAGGCTGAGGATCCCCCTCCTCCCTCTCCTCCTGCACCTGCCTGGGTAGGAGGAGCTGGAGCCCGGTGTTCCCAAGGCTGGCACCTCCAGGAGGGTGGTGACACTGCTGGGGTGGCTTCATGTGCTAATTATGGTCATTAAGGTCATTATGGTCGGGTCCTGTCGGTGCTGCTGTGCCTGGCAACCTCAGGCTTAAAATCGTGGAATTGTTCAGGTTGGAAAATCCCTCTAAAATCTTCATTCCCACCCATGTCCCCAAGTGCCACATCCTCAGGGCTTTTAAATCCCTCCAGGGGTGGGGACTCCACCCTGTGATGGCCAGTGCCTGAAATTCCTGTGCCATTTACACCAATAACTTTAATAATTTGTTTTCCTGGCTCCTTTTCCGTGGTGCTGAGCCCCTGCAGCCAGGGAAAAGGCACAGCACCCTGGGGACAGCAGAGTGTCCCTGTGCAGCCTGCAGGGATGTGGAGGAGCCCTGCTTGCTCTCTTGTTCCCATCTGAGCTGGGTCCCAGAGGACACACCAGGAGCTGGGTGAAATTCAGGAATATTTGTATTAAATAATATATTTAACCTGTTGCAGCATCCCCCTGGGATGGCACTGCCAGGTGTGCAACAGCCACAGCCTGGGGTGTGATCCACTCAGGGGAGTCCTGGAGGGATTCTTCAGGCTTCAGTTGTCCTAAAATCCTCCCTGGAGCAGTGAATTCCTGTGGGTTTGGAGGAGCTGTGCTTTGGGGTCATTTGGGGTGAGAAAGCAGCAGCTGTCAGGGATGGGAGATGCTCAGGGTTGATTTGATTCCTCTTTGGTTTTGCTTTGGGGCAGGTGCAGGGAAAGGAGGGAAGGAGGACAGAGAAGGTTTTGAGAGTCAGGAGTGCCAGGAAAATGTCTTCCCAATGCCACTGTCACCAGGGGACAGCAGGACAGTGCCAGCCTGCCTCTGCAGGTGACATTTGTCATGGTTTGGGCTTTGTTATGTCTGCAGCCAAAGGAGACTTGGGAGAAACCTTGGGAGGAACATTGGGAGAAACTGGCAGGGCTTGGTCTGAGCCTCCTGAGGACAGGAAAATTTCTCTGTGTGCAGGATGTGGGAGAGCTGGGGGTGCTCAGCTGGAGAGGAGAAGGATCCAGGGAGAGCTCAGAGCCTAAAGGGGCTCCAGGAGAGCTGGAGAGGGACTGGGGACAAGGGATGGAGGGACAGGACACAGGGAATGGCTTCAGGCTGGGAGAGGGAAGATTTAACTGGATATTGGGAAGGAATTCTTGGCTGTGAGGGTGAGGCCCTGGCACAGAGCAGCTGTGGCTGCCCCTGGATCCCTGGCAGTGTCCCAGGCCAGGTTGGACACTGGGCTTGGAGCAGCCTGGGACAGTGGGAGGTGCCCCTGCCATGGCAGGGATGGAATGAGATGAGATTTAAGGTAATTTCCAACCCAAACCACTCTGGGCTGGAACTCCTCTGCCAGGCTGGGAGAGCTGGGAATGTTCCCCTGGAGAGGAGAAGGATCCAGGGAGAGCTCAGAGCCTAAAGGGGCTCCAGGAGAGCTGGAGAGGGACTGGGGACAAGGGATGGAGGGACAGGACACAGGGAATGGCTGTGGGTGGGATATTGGGAATTAGGAATTCCTGCTCTCCCCCAGCACTCAGGGCACACCAGAGCTGTCCCCATGGCTGTGCTGAGTCCATGTGAGTCCAGGTGTGCCCAGGATGTCCTGCAGGAACATCTTCTCCACATTCCTTCTCAGGGATTTCCTTTGCTGGCTCTGCAGCAATTTGGGGTCCTTAATTGGGAACCAGCCATCACCACCTCCCTGAACCTCTTCTAATTCATCTCCAGCCCTGTGGCTGCTGCTGGAGCAGCTCTGACCCAGCAGAGGTTCCCCACCTTGAGAAATGCTGAACATTGCCCAGGCCTGGTGGATTCCATGGCTTTGTGCAGAACCTGGTGGGGACAGAGCTGCACTGGGACCCTGGGACAGCTTTAGGTGTTTGGGTTTAGTCCCTGAACTCTGCCTGTGCTGCAGCCCTTGGATTTTTAACATCCTGGAGACCTGGTGGTGTTTGTGTGGTGCTGGCAGGGCAGGCCCCATTAAAATCCCCTGCATTATTTATCAGCTGATTTAATATAATTGCTCAGCCTCACATCCTTGCTCAGGGATTTGTATCCACCCCTGGTGCTTCCCTCACTCCCCACTTAATGCCAGTGGTGGGGAAAACTCTCCCTCCTCCTTCCTCCATCCACACTGTGAATAAAAATGGGGAATAAAGGGAACAAAAAGATTATTTTAATGCAGTGAGCCAGGCTTAAGGAGAGGTATAAGCAGCAAATAAGAGAGGTGCTGATTATCATTTTTTAAGCCTAAAATCTAAGCCCTGTGTAAGTGTTTCTGTGAAATGATGTAAAAGTTAGGCTGGTTTTGAATCCTCCATCCTGTGTGGAACTGAGAGCCCCCAAAGAGCAGCTGCTTCCAGTGACTTTACAGCTCAGGAAAAATATCAAAACCCACTGAAACTGAGGTTTCCCAGCAGCAGGCAGGCAGGGAGAGGTGTTTCATCCTGGGGAAGGCAGCTCGTGGTGCAAAGGCAGTGATTCCAGAAGGATTAAAGCTCTGGGAGTGAACAGAGGGGGATCAATGCAGTCCATGAGGGATCCCTGCATGGGAAGGGAGGGAACCCAGCTGCCTTGTGCTGCTCCATCCAGGCTTTGCAGCGTTCCTCAGGCTCCAGGATTTGCATGCTGGGCTCTGTTTTGCCGTGTGAGCAGCAGCAGCAGCAGTGCCCAGGCTGCGCAATCCCTGTGCTGAGCATGTGTCACCCAAATGCAGGCTGGTGGCACAGGCAGGGCCCTGACTCAGCAGGGATGTGTCAGAGGGAAAGGGGCTGCTTCAGGGGTTTGGGGCTCTGTGGGGAAGGTGAGGTGCTGGGTGTGGAGCTCAGGGAGGCACTGGGGTGGGTGAGGATGGAGACAGGGCAGGGAGTGGTGTGGGAAAGGCTCAGAGGGAGCAGCTGGGGAGGGAAAAGCCAATAGTGCTGTTTTGCAGAGCAGTGTGGTCAGGGGAGATGGAGGTGGGTCAGGCCTGGAGCAAAGGGAAGCTGCTGAGCACAAACTGCTGCTGCTGCCTCTGGCTCCCTGCCCCAGTTCTGCCACACTGGCCGTGCCCTCCTCTCCTCATTCCTCATTCCTCTGCCTCCATAAGCAGGGCCTACTTTAGCCCTGAGTGCTGCAGGGCACAGGGGACAGAGGCAGCAGAGGGGCAGGGCAGTGGAGTTTAATTGGGATAATGTGGGTCAGCACCAACAACCTACTTCTGCCAGCCTGCCCAAATAACCTGGTTAGAGCTGTGCCAGGGCTGCACACAGCCCTGATCCACACTGCATCCCTGCCTGCATCCCTGCCTGCATCCCTGCCTGCATCCCTGCCCTGAGCCACACTGCATCCCTGCCACACTGCATCCCTGCCCTGATCCACACTGCATCCCTGCCTGCATCCCTGCCCTGATCCCTGCCTGCATCCCTGCCCTGAGCCACACTGCATCCCTGCCTGCATCCCTGCCCTGAGCCACACTGCATCCCTGCCTGCATCCCTGCCTGCATCCCTGCCTGCATCCCTGCCCTGATCCCTGCCTGCATCCCTGCCCTGCCACATCCCTGCCTGCATCCCTGATCCCCTGATCCCTGCCTGCATCCCTGCCCTGAGCCACACTGCATCCCTGCCCTGAGCCACACTGCATCCCTGCCTGCATCCCTGCCTGCATCCCTGCCTGCATCCCTGCCCTGATCCACACTGCATCCCTGCCTGCATCCCTGCCTGCATCCCTGCCCTGATCCACACTGCATCCCTGCCTGCATCCCTGCCTGCATCCCTGCCCTGAGCCATCCACACCTGCATCTGTTCCTGCACCTGTTCCTGCATCCCCACACACATCCATCCCTCTGTGCATCTCTGCCCACACCCTGCTCACATCCATGCCCAGATCTTGTCCACATCCCTGCCTGCATCAGCTCCTGCATCCCTGCCTGCATTTCTGCCCTGATCCACACCTGCATCAGCTCCTGCATCCCTGCCTGCATTTCTGCCCTGATTCACACCTGCATCAGTTCCTGCATCCCTGCCCTGATCCACACTGCATCCCTGCCTACATCCCTGTATCTCTGTCTACATCTCTTTCTCCATCCCTGCTCACATCCCTTCCTGCATCCCTGCCTGCATTTCTGCCCTGATCCACACCTGCATTTCTGTGCTGATCCGCACCTGCATCCCTGCCTGCATCCCTGCCTGCATCCCTGCCCTGATCCACACTGCATCCCTGCTCACATCCCTTCCTGCATCCCTGACTGCATTTCTGCCTGCATCCCTGCCCTCATCCTTGCCTGCATCCCTGCCCTCATCCCCACTGGCTGGCAGAACCCCCCTCACAGCCTCAGCTGAGCCAGGCTGTGAAATGTCAGAGCCAGCACAAGCCACACTAAATTCCATTGCAAAGTTACAGATTGTGGATATACAGAATGCACAGGGAATTTTTTTTCCTTTTTTCCCCTCCCTTTTTGCCTTTCCCGCCCCCCTTTTTCCTCTTTATCTTTTTTTCCCCTCTCCTTTTCCTTTTTTCCCCCCCCATCTTTTTCCTCTTTTTATTTCTCTTTTTTTCCCCCTCTCCTTTTCCTTTTTTCCTCTCTTTTTCCTCTTTTTATTTCTCTTTTCCCCCCTCTATTTTTCCTCTTTTTATTTCTCTTTTTTTCCCCTCTCCTTTTCCTTTTTCCCCCTCTCTTTTTATTTCTCTTTTTTCCCTTCTCTTTTTCCTCTTTTTATTTTTTTTTTTCCCCTCTCCTTTTCTTTCCCTCTCCTTTTCCTTTTTTCCCCCTCTTTTTCCTGTTTTTATTTCTCTTTTTTTCCCCTCTCCTCTTCCCTTTTCCCCCTCACTTTTTCCTCTTTTTATTTCTCTTTTTTTTCCTCTCCTTTTCCTTTTTTCCCCCCCTCTCTTTTTCCTGTTTTTATTTCTCTTTTTTTCCCCTCTCCTCTTCCCTTTTCCCCCTCACTTTTTCCTCTTTTTATTTCTTTTTTTCCTCTCCTTTTCCTTTTTTCCCCCCTCTTTTTCCTCTTTTTCTCTTTTTTCCCCCTCTTTTTTTTTCTTTTTTTTTCCCCTCTCCTTTTCCTTTTTTTCCCTTTTTCCTCTTTTTATTTCTCCTTTTTCCCCCCTCCTCTTCCTTTTTCCCCCTCTCTTTTTCCTTTTTTTTCTCTATTTTTCCTCTTTTTATTTCTCTTTTTTCCCTCCTTTCCCCCTCTCTTTTTATTTCTCTTTTTTTCCCTCTCCTTTTCCTTTTTTCCCCTCTCTTTTTCCTCTTTTTATTTCTCTTTTTTTCCTCTCCTTTTACTTTTTCCCCCTCTCTTTATCCTCTTTTTCTCTTTTTTCCCCCTCTCTTTTTATTTCTCTTTTTTTTCCCTCTCCTTTTCCTTTTCCCCCCTCTCTTTTTCCTCTTTTTATTTCTCTTTTTTCCCCCCCCCCTTTTCCTTTTTATTTCTCTTTTTCCCCCTCTCCTTTTATTTCTTTTTCCCCTCTTTTATTTCTCTTTTTCCCCCTCTCTTTTTCCTCTTTTTTTTCTCTTTTTTTTTCCCCCTCTCCTTTTCCTTTTTCCCCTCTCTTTTTCCTCTTTTTATTTATCTTTTTTCCCTCTCCTTTTCCTTTTTTTCCCCTCTCTTTTTCCTCTTTTTATTTATCTTTTTTCCCCCCTCTCCTTTTCCTTTTTTCCCCTCTCTTTTTCCTCTTTTTATTTATCTTTTTTCCCTCTCCTTTTCCTTTTTTCCCCCCCCTCTTTTTCCTCTTTTTATTTCTCTTTTTTTTCCTTCTCTTTTTCCTCTTTTTATTTCTCTTTTTCCCCCTCTCCTTTTCCTTTTTCCCCCTCAGAACCTGCTGAGCCCTCCCCCGTTCCATGTGGATCCTCCCCCTGCACATTTTGGTGCTGCCCTCAGCAGATGCTTCACTCCCTTCCCGGGATGTGAAACCCTCACAGCCCCAAGCTAACAGGGTTTTACCCCCAAACCCACGCCCAAAACACTCCAAATCCCCCAAAATTATCACAGAACTCCCATCTCCACGTGCTGCAGCCACTGTTGGAGCAGCTCTGAAGGCACCAGCTCTGCCTGCTGTGAAAAACCTGGAAAAGAAATGGAATCCCTGAATGGTTTGAGTTGGAGGAGACCTTGAAATCATCCTGCTATGGGCAGGGACAATTCCCACTATCCCAGGTTGCTCCAAACCCTGTCCAACACTTGTAAGGATGGAAGGAAAATTAATACAAAAACCAAACAAACGAAAAAAAAAAGGTAAAAAAATTCCCAGCCTTGTTCCTTCCATGCCAAGGATAGGAAGAGAAATACCAGGCAGCAGCCCTGGGAATTCTGCCTACACTCTCAGCTGGGCTGTGACCTGTTTGCTGTATTTGAAGCTTGAAATAGAGCCTTATGAGTAATGTGGTTCAGGTGCTTATCACCAATTAATTAATTCTTTTGCACGGTGGATACCTAATTAAAGCAGTCTCAGGTAATTCCTGGGAGGAGGAGGGGGCTCAAATTAATGGGGCTTCTTAATGGGGTTGTTTCTCTGCTGGTGCAACTTGTTGGGTGATTCCCAGAGGCTGAAAGGGTCATTGGGCTCCCTGTGAGTGTTACTTAAAATAAAATTCTAATAAAGGTTTGATGGGGGTGAAATCATTGGAGGATGATTTCTCATCACGAGGATTTCTGCAGCCCAGAAATGGCTTTGCCTGCTGCAGGAGGGTTTTTGGGGGGGGAAATGGTGAGGTTCTAGCAAAAAAAAAAAAAAAAAAAAAAAAAGGGATTTGGGGTTTATTTGAGCTGAAAACTGATTTGCAGAGGGGTGGGCTTGAGCTGTGGCAAAATCCACATTTTCCCTCCCATTTGCTGTGCTCACATGGAGGGTGCCCCTAAAATGGGATCTTTTAAATCAGGGCAATGTTTTGTCCCCATTCCTCTGGGGGGGCTGTGTCCCCACACCAATGAGCAGGAATTGGTAAATCATGGAATTATTTGGGTTGGAGAAGATCCCTGAGATTGTGGGGTCAAACCATTCCCCAGCCTTGAATTTGGGGTGGTTTGCATGAGGCTCAGGGTGGGTTTGTCCCTTTCCAAATCCTCTTAGAAATGTGATGCTGGGAGAAACAACTCAATTTACAGCTCTCCCTTCCCTTTCAATCCTCATTCCCATCTTCCCATCATGATCTTTATCTTGACCCTGGCCAATCCTTAAGAGCAGGATGTTAAAAACTGAAACCCATGACTGGATATGTTAATTAACATTAAATAATAGCTCCTGGCTGCTTCCCTTAATTAAAGGTCAGGAGTTCAGAGCGGGATGAGCAGATAAGGAAGGAATTCCTGGCTGTGAGGGTGCTGGGGCCCTGGCACAGGGTGCCCAGAGAAGCTGTGGGTGCCCAAATCCCTGGAAATGCTCAGTGCCAGGCTGGATGAGCACCCTGGGATAGTGGAAGCAGTGGAACCCCATGGCAGGGTTGGAATGGGATGAGCTTTAAGGTTTCTTCTAACCCAGGCCAGCCTGGAATTCTGTGATCTCTGTGCTCTGATCCATCCATGGATTTTGGAGAATTTCTGAAGCTGTGTGTTCTCCTGTGCTCCAGTCTCCCAGTGACCTCTGCTTGTTGTTTAACACTTTATTCAACCTTAAAAACCCAACCCAATGTGAAAAAACCCCATCAAACCTTCAGGCACTTTCATTCTGGGTGAAGTGCAGCCGTGGCAGGGCTGAGCCCTGCTGGAGAGCAGGGGGTTGGAGCTGGGGATGGTGTGACAGGATGTGTGTCCTTATCTGGGTGTCACAGCATGTGACAGCCCTGGCCCCTTCCCTTCTGTGTCACAGCAGGAGAGGTGCCAGCCTTGCTCCTCAGGATTTGGGCACTCTCATTCCCCAAAATTTGGATATCTTTATTCCTCAGTATTTGGGCATCTTTATTTTTCCAGTATGTGGGCATCCTTATTCCCTGGCATTTGGGAATCCCCATTCCCCAGAATTTGGACATCCCTATTCCTCAGTATTCAGGCCCCTTTGTTTTTCAGTATCTGAGCATCCTTATTCCATAATATTTGGACATCCTTATTCCCTGGTACTTGGGCATCCTGATCCTTCAGTATTTGGGAATCCTTATCCTTCAGTATCTGGGCATCTTTATTTTCCAGTATCTGAGCATCCTTATTCCATAATATTTGGTCATCCTTATTCCCTGGTATTTGGGCATCCTGATCCTTCAGTAATCAAACAATCTTATTCTTCAAAATTTGGATATCCTTGTTCCCAAGTATTTGGGCATCCTTGTTTCCCAGACATCTGGGAATCTGTCTCTCCCTCTGTGTGGGCTTCCTTATTCCTGAGTATCTGAGCATCCTTTTTCTCAGGTATTTGGGCAGTCCTGAACTCTCCAATATTTGGGCATCCCTATTCCCTGGTATTTGGGCAACCTTGCTTTCCAGTATTTGGGCATCCTTATTCCCAATATCTGGGAATCCTTATTCCTCACCATTTGGACATTCCTATTCCCCAGGTACCTGGAATCCTTTTTTCCTCTATAGGGGCATCCTTATTCCTCAGTGCTTGGCTATCCCTGAATTCCCCAGTATTTGTGTGTCCATGCTCCCCAATATTGGATATCCTAATTCCACTTTATCTGGGCATCCTTATTCCTGAGGATTTTAGCATCCCTGAATTCCCCAGGATTTGGGCATCCTAATTCCTCTGTATCTGGGCATTCTTATTCCCCAAAAATGTGGGAATTTTTCCCTCTTTATCTGGGCATTCTTATTCCCCAAAAATGTGGGAATTCTTTTTTCCCTCTTTATCTGGGCATTCTTATTCCCCAAAAATGTGGGAATTTTTTCCCTCTTTATCTGGGCATTCTTATTCCCCAAAATGTGGGAATTCTTTTTTCCCTCTTCATGAGCATCCTTATTCCTCAATCTTTGGGAATCATTATTCCCAGGCCCCTGGGAATTCCTTATTTGCTCTTTATGTGGGCACTTGTATTCCTTGGTATTGGGGCATCCTTGAATTCCCCAGTAACTGGGCATTCCTCAAAATTTGGGCATCCTTGTTCCCTGCTATTTGGATATGATATTCATTAGTATTTGGGCATCCTTATTCCCAATATCTGGGAATCCTTATTCCTCACCATTTGGACATTCCTATTCCCCAGGTACCTGGAATCCTTTTTTTCTCTATAGGGGCATCCTTATTCCTCAGTGCTTGGCTATCCCTGAATTCCCCAGTGTTTTGGTGTCCATGTTCCCCAATATAGGATATCCTAATTCCACTTTATCTGGGCATCCCTATTCCTGAGGATTTTAGCATCCCTGAATTCCCCAGGATTTGGATATCCTAATTCCTCTTTATCTGGGCATTCTTATTCCCCAAAATGTGGGAATTTTTTCCCCTCTTTATCTGGGCATTCTTATTCCCCAAGAATGTGGGAATTTTTTCCCCTCTTTATCAAGGCATTCTTATTCCCCAAAAATGTGGGAATTCTTTTTCCCCTCTTTATCTGGGCATTCTTATTCCCCAAAAATGTGGGAATTTTTTCCCCTCTTTATCTGGGCATTCTTATTCCCCAAGAATGTGGGAATTCTTTTTCACTCTTTATTGAGCATCCTTATTCCTCAGTCTTTGGGAATCATTATTCCCCAGGCACCTGGGAATTCCTTATTTTCCCTTTGTATTCCTCAAAATTTGAGCATCCTTGTTCCCTGCTATTTGGATATGTTATTCCCTGCTATTTGGGCATTCTTATTTCCCAATATTTGGCCAAGCTGAAGGAACACCCAGCACCTGATCTGCTCCCACCTCTGGGATTATCCCTTGTGCACCAACTTTTTTTTTTTTTTCCAGGATTTTCCCCCAAAGAACAACCCTAGAGGAGGCTTGGGGGTTTGCTCAGTGGGATTTCCATGGTTCTGGACCCTTTTTCCAACCCTGGAGCAGGTCTGTGCTCCCCCCCTGTGGCACTGGGATGGAGAAAGAGCCAAAAATTCTTGTAAGAATGGTGGCAGGAAGAAGCAGAGGAGGTGTCTCAGTCTGCTGGTCCTTCACCTGAACAATGTTTTTAAAAAAAAAAAAAACCCACAAAAACCCTAAAAAAACAAGAAAAGGAAGTTGAGGTTGTTTCCTGTTTGCTTCAGTTTGAGCCATTGGGGGCTTGAGAGAAAACAAAGAGCTGAGGTTCCATGGGAAAAAAAAAAACAAAAAACCCAAAAGACCCCAAAAAACCCCCAAAAAACCCCAAAAAACCAAAAAACCCCAAAAAAACCCCAAAGAAACCCCAAAAAACCCCAAAAAAACCCCAAAGAAACCCCAAAAAACCCAAAAAAAACCCCCAAACACCCACTTTGCTTTGCCTTGATCATTCCCATCCTTGGAAATGTCCAGGTTGGAGCAGCCTGGGATGGTGGGAGGTGTCCCTGGATATGGCAGGGGGTGAGGTTGAATGGGATTGAAGGTCCTTTCCAAGCCAAAATATTCTGGGATGGATAACTGGGGCTGGAAGGGGAGCCCACCCCACCTTTGCTGGATTGGATGCTGCTGGGATAAGGAAGCTGTTTCCATGGAAACAGGCTCATTTTTTTTTTTTTTTGTTTTTGTTTTTGTTTTTTCCCCACTCTGTTGCCTTTTAATTTATTTATTTCTTTATCTACCAGCACATCTCTGACCTGCAAGCTGCTTCCCAGGGATTTAAAAACTGGTTTGGACATTCAGGATTTAAAAAAAAAAAAAAAAAAAAAAAAAAATTGGAAAGGGAATAAAATGCCTGGGATCTGTGCCTGAAACCACCACTCAGGATTAAGGTTTTCTTTGCCTCCCTGGCACAAAATGCTCAGAGCGTTTTCCTTCCTTAAGGAAAAATGAAAAATGTGGAATTTGGGTGTTTGAGCTCTGTAACTCCTGTTGGGATCAGTGGGACTCTCCCATCTTCCACCCCCTGGAAAACGTGGCTCTGCTATTTTCTGTTTTGCCTGTCATATTTTTATACTTTCCTGGATATATTTAGCAATTTTTTTTTTTTTTTTTTCAGCTGAGCCACCTATTTTTAGGCATGGCTTTTAGCAAAAGCCACAAGATGCTTGGCAAAGCCATGCAGCCCCTCACCAGGGATTCCCAGTCTCCAGCCCTGTTCCCAGTTATCCCTTCTGACTGGTTTTGGGGAGGAAAAGGCAGATTTTGGGAGAGCCTGCTTGGCTCAGTGGGGATGGGCTGGGCTCAGCTCTAGGGAAGCACAGGGACAAGGAGAAATCCCAGCATGAATGAGATTTGGGACAAAATTTTCTATTATTATATTTATATATTAATAATATTATATTGTAAATTATAAATATAATTTATAATTCTATAATAATATAAAATATTATATAATATAATTAATATAATTTATAATTATATTAATTATATTATATAATATTTTATATTATTATAATTATATATAAAATATATTATATTATAAATATAATATATAAATATAACTATATTATATTAAATATAATATATTAATATATTAATATAAATCTATAATAAAATTATATTTATAATATTAATATTATAGATTTCTATTATTACTCAGCCTGGAACCATTCCTGGAACAAAAGCACCCTTTTCTGTCAAAAAAAAAAAAAAAAATCCATTTGCTGTCCAAAAAAACCCCTCTTCTGTCAAAAAAAAAAAACTCTTTTCTGTCAAAAAACCCTTTTCTGTCAAAAAAACCGTTTTATGTCCAAAAAAAAAAAAACATTTTCTGTCCAAAAAAACCCCATTTTCTGTCCAAAAAACCCCTTTTCTGTCCAAAAAAAAAAAAAAAAAAAAAAAAAAATTTCTGTCCAAAAAACCCCTTTTCTGTCCAAAAAAAAAAAAAAAAATTTCTGTCCAAAAAAACCCATTTTCTGTCAAAAAAATCCCTTTTCTGTCCAAAAAATCCCCCCTTTTTCTGGATCAAGCCCCCCTGGGTGATGCTTGCCTGGTAGGAAGAAGCCTGATCCCTGCTCTCCCCAAAATCCTGCCTGTCCCACTGGGATTCCCCCAGTTTGTTATAACTGAGTGGAAAATGCTGCTGCATCAGGGATGGAAAATTTACTTTTTTTTTTTTGAAAGGAAGGAACAGGGAAGTTGCTGCTTTCACCCCAAAAAGGAGCTGGTTTGGGGGTGGGTGATAGAGGTTTCACTTTCTGTTTCATTCCTGCTTTTTCTTTTGGTCCAGAGGGGAGAGATGGGGTTTTGTGAAAAGCAGAGAAAAACCTTGCTGGGAGGTGAAAAAAAAAAAAAAAAGTCTGGAAAATGGAATTCTAGAATCATTCAGGTTGGAAAAGCTCTCTGAGGTTATTCCATGTGTCCCCAAGTGCCACATCCACATGGATTTTAATCTCTCCAGCCTATTTAGGGTGATTGCATTAATGAATCACCCTTAAAATCAGGAAGTTGTGGGATGGTTTGGGTTGGAAGGGATCTTAAAGTTCCTTTTTTTCCTCCCCCTGCCATGGGCAGGGACATTTTCCTCTATCCCAGGTTGCTCCAAGCTCCATCCAACCTGGCCTGGGATGGGAAAATGCCATTTTATTCAACATTCAGGAGAATTCCACTTCCCACCCACGCACAGCTGGAGCTAAAACCCAACCAAAAGGGGATGAAAACCTTTTGGAGGTGGTTAAGCTGCAATTGCCTGGGTTTGGAGCTGGGGCTGGTGATGGATCCTGCAGCAGGCACTGGGATTGCAGGATTTGTGTCGGTGAATGGTGTCCAGGACAAACTCAGGCACTCTGTATGAGCTCGTTACTAAATTGCAGTTTATTATTAGGGTGTGGGTGAAAAGAGTCCTGCCAAGAGCCGCCAGCCACGGCTCTAAACAGGACAGAAAGAGAGTGGGGAGAGGGGAATGGTGAAAGAGAGAGAGAGGAGAGAGTAGAGCAAAGAAGAAGAGGGAAGAGAAGAGCAGAGAAGAAGAAAAACGAAGAGAGGATTTCCCGTTTACTGTACAATAAATCTTCTCCTATATTGCATATTCTAATTTCCAGTAACCAATCTAACACAAGATCCAAATTCTATAGCATTTACATACAGCCTATAGGAATCATTCTATTACCATACTGTGTTACACTTTAAACTCTAAAAACTACTCTTTGGACCCCAGGAGGGTCTTCTGTGACCTTTGGAGCTGCTTCTCCAGGACCAGGCATTGTTCAATCAGGAGAGGATTATCCTCTGCAGGACATCCATTGTCTTTTGGTTATTTAGTAACTGAGGTTTGGTATCTCACAGACGGCTTTCATTTCTATGTCGCTTGTGGTTTCTATATTCTCAGGGTCCCTTGGTGAGCATTCATATTTGCAAGGTTTTCCTGGCTCATGTTCTCCAACACCCCCCAGCCTGAGCTCTGTGCAGAGCAGCTGCTGCCAGGAGCTGGCAAACCCGGCTTGGGTGACTCCTGCAGGCAGGGCTGGCAGCTCTGGGGTGCCAGAGCCCCCCAGGAGCCCAGGCTGGCAGGGAGCAGTGGGATGGCAGCTCTGGGGTGCCAGAGCCCCCCAAGAGCCCAGGCTGGCAGGGAGCAGTGGGATGGCAGCTCTGGGGTGCCAGAGCCCCCCAGGAGCCCAGGCTGGCAGGGAGCAGTGGGATGGCAGCTCTGGGGTGCCAGAGCCCCCCAGGAGCCCAGGCTGGCAGGGAGCAGTGGGATGGCAGCTCTGGGGTGCCAGAGCCCCCAGGAGCCCAGGCTGGCAGGGAGCAGTGGGATGCAGCTCTGGGGTGCCAGAGCCCCCAGGAGCCCAGGCTGGCAGGGAGCAGTGGGATGGCAGCTCTGGGGTGCCAGAGCCCCCCAGGAGCCCAGGCTGGCAGGGAGCAGTGGGATGCAGCT